>NW_010585397.1:368697-387533 GCF_000705375.1 Tinamus guttatus | reverse complement strand
CATCCAGAGGTGGCTATTATCCAGCAGACAACATACTACACTGCTGAACGTCAGTGTCTGAAGTCCCACTGGCCAGAGGCTCCTGGAGGAGTTATTCACACCAAACTGTGCAAGATAAAGGTTTTGGAGTCTGATTCTCAGACCTGTGGTTCTACAAATCAGCAAGCTCATCTGGCTAGTCACCTCCAACATTGCGTCACCTATCTGATATATGAACTGAATCATTTGGCCATCCAGGCTGCAGCACAAGACAAATAGTGATTACTAACTCAGACGGCTCTCCTGGCAGAAACTGTGACTGTGCCAGTGGCAACTCTGTATTTGAAATCAAAAAGGATGACCGCAGTCCAAATCTGACACCACTTTATGTAATCTGGCATGGCATATAGCCGCCACTTCTCCACCCAGTAATGCAGGGGCAGCTTCTCAAGACGGAAATTCTCACCCTTCAGAACTGTGCTAACAGCAGTATAGGAAAAGGGAAGAAATTAAATTGTTACAAAACAGTATTTTAATTATAAATTATAGTTTAATGTATTTAATTATAAATGGTATTGAATAATATTTTAATACTAACTTGCAGACAATAGTCTTTATCACGTGACGTCAAAACAGTTTATAGGCAAAACCCTATTAAACTTTCCATTATCCACGTGCATGACACTTCCCCTTGGCTGCTCAGAGCCTTGTACAAGAGGCAGGTACCTGCCATCATCATTATCAGCTTGTGAAGCACGAGTGAGGAAGCTGCAAACAAGTCCGTGAGTTGCTCATACCCTCTCAGAATGCCAGGGCTCAAATGAGAATAGATATTAAGTGTCTCAATACACAGTCTATTGCTATATCCAAATAACAGAATTGCTTGAGTAACAGCCTGCAGTTTCCAGAAGGTTGCCCTCAACACTCGGGGTGAGACCACAACTGAAGCAAGGTTTGAGCTGGCAGCAATCTGCCTGATTGCAGGGTATGGCACATCTGCACAACCTCTTGCTCTCAGACCTATGCCTGCCTCAAGCCAGCTGAATGCAAGCAAGAGCTGGTCCAAAAATCGAAAAGCTTCATTACTTTGGGGCTGTCTGTAGAATTTACAGTAACAGCCTGAGAACATTGCCTTCCAGTCAAGGGATGGCCAATGTTCAGCTGGCTGGCGTTGAGAAGAGTATGGACACAGGTGTGTCTGCAAAGGACTGGGCAGACATATCCCTAGCTTAATAGTGCACATCCATGAATCTGAATGCAGATTAACAAGGATACTTTAGAATTCAATAGTTTTGAGGTCAAAAACTGAGGCTGAAAATGTCATTCAAGTACAGTCCTTATCTGACCTGTGTTAAACTTCTAAAAGTCATGTCCACCTCCTTATAAAATTATATTACCAGACCATGCATTGCAGTGTGGACCTGCTCTCTGTGACCCTGGAATACTCTTCCTGTATTGCCCAGATTTTTATTGTCTCATAGCCAAAAACGTGAATCACTTAAAAAATTTAAGTTTCTAAGTTATGGATGTCTAATTCAACATCAAATTAAGTTTGTCTGAATAACAGACTCTTTAGGACAGGAACTAGGCCTCTGGTATGCTTTAATGGGGAGTGCAAAATGGAACCCAGTCCTTGAACTATGGATATTCAATAGTGAAAGGGGAAACCTCAGAACTGTAGGTCCTACTATCCACTTATCTTAGTGCTAGTTATGCTGTTTCCTCTGTATGAGGAGTGGAAAAAAAAAAAGATGCAAATCAAATGTTTCCCTTATTAGGGTCATTTAACGTAAGTAAAAGTCAAATGAGGCTTTTGCTCATTTGATCACCTCTCAGCTCTAAATCATTCTCTTAAGGTAGCTGTATCTCTCCACAAATTGCCCTGGAATCAGGGCAGCTATAATCCTAGTTTCAATAACTCAGTTAAGGTGGGATGAAGCAAAGGCTTTTGTCTGTATTTTGTCTAAAACAAGCACCTATACACAGAGGCTCCTTTAGGAGGTTTGGTTCTGAGCTCCTCTGTCTCCTCAAAAATCTTTGAAAAAACAAAGCAAACCCAGAATACAACTCCTCATGGGATGACATTGTTATAATCCCCCCAGTACCACATATTTAGCCGTAACAAAACAGATGTTAATACATTTTTTTTAAAAAAAATTGACAGACTGCTTGTACATTGGATATGTTTAATCTAATTTTTCAGATACCAGTAAAGGTAGATCGGTTCCTAAGAGTAAATAACCTGTGCTTCAATTAAAATGTCCTAAAAATCAAAGCCAAAACTATCTATGAACTCTGCAATCATAAAAGCTTTTTTTGGAACAGATCTGAGACAAAATATTTCATTTGCTTTGTTAATGTCCTTTCATTCGAGCATAATTGCATCCAAACTGCAGCTTCTGAGGGCCACACAGAATAATACAAACAGCTTTGTTTCCATGAATTCATGTTCTGTTGTTTCCATTCCCATTGCAATCCTGGTTACATGAATGAAGAATCAGAATGCAAAGGCATGCAGTATTCAGGGAGTTATAATGAAAAGCTGCAAGGCTTTGATGTTTTTCTGAAGACTATAGTCTGCTTCACTATTCCCCACTCATCTCCGTCCACAGCTTTCCTGGGTCCTTGCAGGGTTTTCAGCACACTGTCCGTATTTGCAGTACGCGAACATATTACCATGCAAACACATCCCACTACTGAATTGTACCATCTTACCTGAAACTGCTGTGTCCCATACAAGTGACTTCTCAAAACAAACCCAAGCCTTGGTTTCACAGGTGCTGCAATAACTTCTCCCATTTAATAAATTTGCAGGTGTTGATCACAAAATGGAAAAGGAAGCCCAAGCACTATTGGCTAAATTTCACAAGACTCCCAATCTAAACAGAAGTGCTACCTTCTTTCTCCAAATACTCTCAGCATCAAGCACTCAGGGGGGTGATATGCTGGTTTGATATTTAAGGCTCAATGTGTGTGTGTGGACATAAACTAAAGAGAGGGGAAATCAGGCATATCTGGCAGGGCCCTTGACAAAAAAATAGAAAATGGGAAAGTTCAGAAACTTTTGCAAATGTAGACTCTGATCCAGATCCAGATTTAGTACCTCTTGTCTGTATCATGAAAGACTGACAAATAATCCTGAGCATATTAACATCATGATCCAACCTTTGCAACTGAAATGCCTTTTCTTATTCAGCTGTAGAATTCTCTCCTTCAAGGTAATACTGAGAACATCAATTTATATAGGTATGGCAAAGAAAGACTGTTGTATTTGGTCCCCAGGATACCCATTCTTAGATCATATCATGAGTAAGGACGACCACAGACTTGGTGGTCCTACTCCAAGACAGTCAAGAAATATGTTTCTAAAAGAAAAAGTCATTTTGTTCTATTGTACATAGCAGTAAGAGTAACAGAACAGCATAGCTAGAAACAAAACCGATTCACAGTAAATTATTTTCAAGAAGCACTCAAAAAGTCTTTGAACTAATAGAAGCAGACATTATCAAGGTTGTCTAAAACATTACACATTTCTAACATTAAATTCTAGCAGTGTAAAAAGAAAAAGAACAACTGAAGTGGTAAGACCACCACCACAATTCAGTCTAAGAAAATAACTGTGGAAAATAACAGCTAGACACTGTTTGTTAAAAACATCTCTCCGATGTTTCAAATTGATATCGCATGTTTCTTCTCAGCTAACAATATGGGTTCAGAAATTTGTTGTATTCTAGCCATATTCTAAAATACCTCAATGTTTTTGGACGTTACTGATAGAGCCCAATTCTCCTGTCCACACTGCAGAAATCTTGAATATTCTGTATGTGAAATTTCTGGTGATAACAACTGTAGCCATGCACAGGGGATGAGAGTAGAATATGCAATTGAGATCTGCAGTGCAGATAAAGAGTTCTGCACTGAGAACAGAAGATGTGAATTTTACCCATACATCAAAAACGTGCAGTATTCTGAGACTTGCTTATCCTTAAGTGGCATGAAAACACAAAGGCAAGAAACTCTTTCTGATGTCTGATAATGAGAAACATGGTTGACTTTCAGACCTGAAACTATTTAACACATACATGCACACACACACAAGAGAGAGCAAGAAAAAGAGAGAAAATCTTTGAAACAAATCTGGAATGAAATGAGAAAAAAAGACTTATTACAGTAGACATCAACTAATGGATCACATTTATTTTGTGTCAATTTGAAATGGCAAGGGGATTTTAATTATTTTCCTTACTAAGCACATCAAAAAATATTCACTAGAAAACACAGCAAATATGTTATAAACTCATTTAAGCCACAAAGCTCATCACACTGTTTGCAATTATGAAATCATTTGGGGATATGGTATTTTTTTAGAAGGAATTGTTTTGCTCTTAGATGGAAACCACATCATAGTCCTTCAGACATAAATCTTTTATTGTATCTTCAAGAAAGAAACTGGAAATTGTGCAACAAGGCGCCACTGATAAAATATAAGTATCCCCTTGGAGTAATCTGGATGAGCTCATCACTTGGGGAAGATAACAGGGTATGTCATGGTTACAAAACACTGCTTTTCCTTTTCAGCTAGTAACAGAGGAACACAATGCACATACTCTTGTAAAAGGATTCTGTGCACAGCCCAAAACAAAATATTGAGTTCCTAAAGCCAGAAACTGCTTTTGAATCCGGGTGTTGATTTACTTGACTTCACAGTTGCATATATATCCTGTTCCGTGTCAGGTGGACTATTTTCTCTTTTCCTTTGCAGATAGAATTAGCATCATAGCCAAGGGCTGCACATCAAAGCCAAACAAAAGAAAATAACATATGAGGTAAACTAATGCAACGATCTGACAGAACTTGTTTCAGATGTAACCTGGAATGGTCAGAGTCTTTGGATTTTGGGAGGTCTCCAAGATTAGTTCTTAGGAGACTTCATTCATTTTTTGTTCTCTCATTTTTATTCACATTTTCTCTGAACCTCCCCCCCATTCCAATTTTCTCAGCACTGCCAGACTGTACTGCAGTGCAAACAGATTCTCACAGTTCAACAGGCTCCCATACTTTTGGCTTAGTGAACTACCATCAACATGAGCTTTTTCAACTAATAAGCAGTAAAGCTACATGGAACTGATTAACTCACAGTACTTACTTACGCTTTAATATGGCTTCTTAGACCATGAAGGACCATTGATTTTCCAGATGATAATTTCAGAAGCATTGCTGTCTCCCTTTTCCTCTTAGCAGAAGGAGGCAATGGACATATAGCATATCAAAGAAAGATGCAGAGGACATATAGAATACATATACAGAAGTATATGTGAACCCTCTGAAGTTCTTGTGAACGCTGCTAAGGCAGAAGATGCAGACTCAGATTCTGTGTTGTCCCTTTGATTCTGTTTTATTTGAAGAACAGCAGTTGCCAGAACCATTCACACCAATGGGACTGATTGCTGAGGAATCACCCATCAGGAATGATTCAATGAAAACTTGCTATTATACCACATACTGCCCTGCCCACAAAGCTTACAGATTATAAAAGTCCATTTCACTAATGGAACTGAGACTGATTCCACAGGTGGTAACTGAGAAGCGCTAGTTCAAAATGATGAAATTTATTTCACTAAGGTTCCCAATAGCATACAGGTATATTACACATAGCACTTATCAGTATGACTCTTTTCATGCTACATTCAATTTGAAATGAAATTGCAGTAAGTTAAGTGCTATGCTGTACATGTTATCTATGTGTATGTACCTGAAGGCTATGCATTTATTTTTTAAATAGTCAATACTATCAAAATAGTAAAGTCACAAATTCAGTTCTTTCTCCCTCCTACAAAATATAAAGCTATCAGGCATTATTGTAGTGAAAAACTCTGCTGAAATATCATTCACAAATTAAAGAATCTGTTTCAATTTGACTGTGATTCTTGGGCTTAGGCTAGGATTTCCATGTGATCACAACAGCAACTTCTTTTGATGATAGCTCTGCTGATGTTGCTTCAAGTTTCTTAAGAGCTGGGGAAGGAGATTTTCCAAGATGGGCAGGAAAGCTTGTACAGGTATAATATGATATATTGACAATAGGTAAAGGTCCAAGGGATAGTAAGAAAGAAGTCAAGGATGCTTAGCACAAGAAAAAAAAAAAAAAAAAAACACTCCAGATGTATATTTGGCCTGACTTAAAACACCTAGTACAGTAAGCCTTGGAAAATCTGGCGTGTTTTCAGAGGCTGCATTTCATTCTGGTGCAGGTCCTCTTTGTAAAGACCATCCATGCAGATGTCAACAGCTGCATTGCTACTGTGGTGGAGCAGTCTACAAGGGAACCTACAAGACAACAAACAACTGCTAATCTGCAGCACTTTAGGAAGAATCCTGCAGAAATCCTGACTGTAGTTATTAGACCTCAACTGTGCAGTCAGACCACCAGATGAGGGTGATAAATATCTGTTAGGAGAAGATACAGGGTAGAAAGAACAAGACCTTTCATGTAAATGGCGAGCAGAGGAACATAGTATTAATCTATCAGAAGGGGATCTTAATTAAAGATGCCTAGAAAAAAAGAAAAATATATATATATTTGCCTACAAAGACATTCTCTGCTGGGCTGTAACAAATTTGGTCCCCAATTAAAATAATAATAAATAAATAAATAAATAAACAACCTTCAGTAGCACAAACAAATGTTGTCCTGAATGTTCCAAGCAAATTATGGAATCTGATCATTTTGAAAAGCATTGGGTGCCCAAAATCTGAGCATCCTGTGGGGTCCTGTTGAAGTTTACAAAACAAGAACTTGAAAATTACAGATTTATTGTGGTTTCTAGAAACCTTTTCATGTCTCATAGATAAAGAACTACAGAACAGCCATTTCAGCTGAACTTTATTGTGTTGTTATCAACAAAGTTCATGGAACAAAACTTCCCTCATGTAAAATCATCCCAGTTTCTAGAACAAGAGAAAGCTTATTAGATGTTATAATGCCTTTTTTTTTTCCTTAAAATATTTTAGGGTTGTTGTGATGAACTTTACAAATTCAGTAAGGTACAGAAGAGGACTAAATAGGCAAAAATGAGACAAACACTGAATAACGATCTGGATGGATTTATTTACATATTTATGATGGTTGCTCCAGCAAGAATGTTTCCTTTCCTTGGTTGATATTTTTGCATGTGCCTTTCCTGTTTAGAGATCAATAATGGAAACGTGCAGATTGGTATGAATGGCGCAGGAATGGGAATATCTGTATGGGAGAACACCAAAAGTAGCTGAGCTGGGTTATAAGAAGAGCATATATTGACACCCAAGGCTGCGACTGAAAACAGTCAAACTGGATAAGCAGGGAGGAATGTGGTGTTTACATGGAGACCAGAAGGACTGTGCTCTGATAAGGCCACACACGGCACGAAAGGGTTATCAGTAGAAGACCTGCACAGTGATAGCAGGAGGGAGGAAGCAAGGTCACAGCCCTTTGTGTGTGACCATCCTCTTCCTGCTACCCCAACAGGAAGGCAAGCTGTAACCATAAAGATACCCAAAACCAGGGAGCAAGGACAATAGGGAGCTCCTTTGATTAAGATTTATGGAGGATGCACTAGGCAAGATTGTGGGTCAAAAGATCACCCATCAGTAACCACTGACTCTTAAAGGGTATAAACGACCTACCTAAAAAACAGCTTGGTGTTGCCACTCAAGAGGAACTCAAGAAAGCCAAGGCGTCCCTTGTCCTCTGTCTCTCACAAGTGATCCTCACCAGCCCACTCGGACACATGTGTCTTGGTGCCAGGGTCTGAAGCAGTAGGTCTCTGAAGGAAATTTAGCAGAGTATACATGTGCAAGGGTATAACTAGCTTATTTTAAATAAATACTACCTTCCCCTCTTATAGGGTCTCTCTCCGAGTTTATTACATCTCACATCCATTCTACATTCATCCCACTGCTCAATTTTTATTTACTTCTAATTAATTCTTATACCTAGCTTAATATTCCTGACAATCCTGCTCTTGCCTCTAATAGAAATTAGACCTAATTGCCTGCTTTTACTGCACAGGAGACATTGCATATTTCCTCTTCCTGAGAATAGCATCAATGAATTAGTTAGGCCCTAAAGAATCTTTTCATGTCTAATGCCCATGTGGTAGCAGAACAAATACAGCTCAGTAGTATATACCAAAAGCATATAAAACCAACTCATTAATATGCCACTGTTCTCTGTTATACTTAGATCACCATGAGACAGTGGCTTTTGGCAAAAACAGATTCATTGCAAATACCTGAAAACTCTCATCTGTTTGAATTAGAAATTAGAAGTGGAGTGTCTACCATAACAGAAGGAAAATAATCACCTGGGACACAATGTCCATTTATTTGCCATTGCAGTTCTTCAATAAATACTGCAACATCAGTTTCTGATTTCCACTGAACAGCAATCATGTTAGCTTCTTTCCCTTCATAAAACAAGTTCTTGCTTCAGTTACAAACATTGTTAAATCCTGTCTTGCAAAAGTTTCACAACACCACTTCAAAAACTAGTTCACAAGCTTCATTTCCCCATTAGTGTTCTAAATGCTGATATTCATGTTCATCTTGAATTTCTGTTTTCTGGGCTCAGCTAAAAGTGCCTGGCTGATTTGATTTGTACCAGTAGTACCTGAACCTCCCTGCATGCAAAGGATTCCTAAAGGGAATACCTGATAAGGGCACTGGCCACCTCTATAAAGTGCTTTGGAGTACTCTGAGGGAGCATTGTTGTTAATAGTATTTTTAATCATTTCTAAATATGGTCAGACAGTATGCAGATCCTATAAAATTTAACTGATATGTGTGGTTTACTTGGAGAAAGGGATTCCCATGCTTACTTATTGTGGATTGCTGATGCTATTTATCGTCAAGGATTTTATGTTGTGCACATCGGCACGACAGCTCTAAGAGCAGAACCTATCACCGGTACAAATCCACATGCTAATGGACTTTGCTTCTTTATTGTCGGCAGAGGAGACTAACCTTGATTTTTGTCTTCACTCCCATAGACAGCACTTTCTCCAGAGCAGTACACAGACTGAAATGCAGAAAGGAACTTGGACCATATCTTCAAGAATGGTGACATTTTGCCTCAGTGTCTGGAGGAAGATGAGTCCCAGAAAATCGGAAGCATCATGTTTGACAACAAAATAGTTGAATTATCTTATATAAATACAGATTGCAAAAGGATGGTAAGAGCCTATGGTACGTTCTGTTATTCAAGACATGCATCCACTGCCTATTTGGATCTGTCCAAATTAGAAGGGATAGATCGGACAATCCCTCCAGACCCCTTCCAGCTCTGCAGACCAGTGATCTTGTGTCACCACATGAATAAATCTCACTATTAACTCTGTCTCAGCGTATAACTCTGGCCAAGTCTCATAAGAAACACAACATTCTCGTTTCAAGATTTTTCCTCTGGTTATTTAAACTTCATGGATCTCATATACAGTAGGTAATGGTAAGTTAACTAGTTATTACTCCTTTCTAGTGAGTTAACCCTACTTTACCTGTGGCTTAATTACTATCCTTTCTAGACAATAGAGCACTGGATATTATTTAGAAAGACACACAAAAAGTCCCAACATGTTGAGGAAAAGAACTCACTGCAGTCACAGCAAGTTTCACTGCAGTGAAACTAAACTTGACAAAATGGTGATGGCTACAGAACAGACAGTGAATAAAATCTTGCATCAATAAAAATATTTTATTGAACCTGTGCCTGTTAATCCTGTAGATAAAGTGTTAGGGGAAGATGTTTCTGTTAAAATCTCTAATTAGCAAACATGCCGGAATACTTTGAATCAGGAAGTCTGTGTAATTGTAACCGAGTGCTCCTCCATCTCTTGGAGGAATAAAAGACTCTCAGGGAATAAAATTTAGCTGAAAAGAAAGCTCATTTCTTGCAAGTACTGGCACACAAATGTCATTGGTATTTCCAAAATCCAGAGAAAATGAGCCTTTTTATAAAATTTCATTTACATTCATTGCAACAGAGATTTGTCTGAAGTGAACTGAGACTCACACAACTAATTCCTGCCTTGCATAAAATCCAAGCTTCTCTGGAATCAAAATGATTACATAGCAAAAAGAGATGGTCTTTGCCTTGCATATAAGATCATGGACCAAAAGAGGGGACAGTGAGCTAGACCACAGCAGACAAAATCTGGCCAGTGCAGTCCCCAGGCCACGGGAGCTGCTGGGAGACCGCAGACCAAGACCATATCCCATGGCATAAATCATAACACTGAAAGGGATTGCTGGTATATGACAGATCATGTCTCTCCTACACTCTAGAGTAAAAGCAACATTTTATACCTCAGTAAAGATGCTTTACTGAAATGAGATATTTTTGGAATTTTGTTTGTATAGGCACAGGAGATGGGTACATTTATGTGTAAGTGGTATATAGTGTTCAGTTCATTGAACAGCAATAGCTGTGCAATGCAGACACGTGCAAGGTTCCTGTGTCACAAATGACCTGGACTATCTGCAGAGCTTGCCCTGTGCTGTAACGAGAAGGCTCCTGAGCTGCCACCAAGAGCCTGGGTGTCCTGGCAGGCACACACAGGTGTTATCACAACCCCTGGGTGATTCCTCCTGAACACCAGAGAGGTTATTTGTCTACTGGCAACCTCAGTTGCAGTCAAGACTTAAATAATTTGGTAGAGCTGTCTGATATAACCACATCCAGATCATAAAGAGTGGAAGGAAAAAAAAAAAACGCATGATAACATTAACAATAAACTATAGGGGTTGAGATAAAGCAGCTTCAGACAACATTGCTCAAATTTGTACTATACAATTAACATACATTAGGTCTGTGAGCAACTTTTAACCTTTTTCAACAGCTGCTACTTCATTCTGATTCTGCCATTAGAAGATACTACTTCTAAAAAGAAGAACAAGTATGCTGAAGGCATCTGTTCTGAATAGAACTTCTGTCGATGACAAGTTACTGAACTCTTCCCAAAAAGATGAACACCATGAACAGTTCAGAGCAGGTCTCAGGGTCCTTCATTTACATTGAAATTATATCCACTTGTAAAATAAAAATAAGAATTATAACATAGACTGAACAAATTCAGCTAAGATCTAAGGGATATTTAGAGATCAAGTCTTGGAAAAGGTGTCATTCCATATAGAATAGGAAAGCAGTTGAATTTCCAGAAACTTGAAATCTTTAGTATAAGAACTATAGGGGCAGGAACCATGTATATTCAACTGGCACACTGGTAAACAATCATATTTCAAACAAAGTATATCACTGCTGTTATCACTAGGTCATGTACTTCCATAAACAAACAACAAACAAAAACCTATCAGAGTTATAACTATGTCATCAGAGCCAGTTGTTTTTCACATTAGGAAGTCCTGTATGATTGATTTTAAAAGGAAGTTAAAAAGAAAGCTGATTTAGTCTACTGGATTAAAAACAAACAACAAGGCATTAAATGAATAACAGAGCTGATGATAGATTAAAATGCACAGAGGAAAGACAGCAGTGAATTGCCTAGTGTTTTTGAATAGCAAAAGCTAGGATAAAAAGAATTCAGTTTCCAATCAACAAAAAAAAATGGCAAAAGGAGAGGAATCCAGACTCCCTCAGATTTATGCTATATCTGCCAATCAACACTAACATGCCTGATCTAGGTGTCTCACCAGCTTGTGGTATCATAAAAAAACAACAAATCCTGTTGTTGTACAGTGTGTTATCACCGTAGAATGTGTAATTACTTTAAGCGCTAGGTGGAAAACACAGCGATGAATTTTAAAATTTGTATATATTTATTGTTGGAGATAAAGTTGTTGGAGTAGATATAATCTATACTCATGTTTAAATTCCTGTTTTACATAATTTCCTTGCCAGCAAACTATGTATTGAAAGTAAACACAAGTACAATGGCAATAGATTATGATCCTGGAGCAACATAAAAATTCTGCTGGGCAACTGTCTTTCATTATCTGAAGAAAATAATCTTGAGTCACTAACACAGCAGATACTTCTCCATGTGCCTTGTCTAGTGAAGGGGGGATGGAAAGCTAAACTTGTGCTTGCATGACTGCAGGACAGGCTCATTTGCAAATGTAAACATGATCATTCAACCCTGTCACTCAGAGGTCACAGGCACATATCTGCTGCTATTTATAAACAACAAAACAAATAATCACTGAACCTCAAAATTATTAAATGTGAAATTCACAAGGCAAGTAAAAAAAGGCAAACTTCTTCAGACACTTTTGAAAAAAATCTGCTTCCCTCAAAATAAACATAGAGTGAGATTTGCCTGTGCCAATTGCTAACTGGCAGCAACCACACAGCATGGACTGGTGAACTGAGGGAAACATAAGACCTGCATCATACTATATCTCAGAGAGAAAATAAGATAAAAGATAAGATATATCCCTACCACTTTTAAATTTACTCAATATCTAATATGATTTATATTCTGTCACTTTTATTCAAATTTGCCTTTAATTGTCTGTCATCTCTCATCTGTCATGTATACTGTAAGCACTATGAGCAAGAACCATCTTTCATTTCTTTATTTATCAGCATAGCGCTTAATGCAGGGGAGTCTCTCTTTTCAGTTGAGATTCTTAACCTCTCTTAGCTATGTAAATAACAATAAGAAGGTTCTTGGAAAACATATCTGCTGCTTTGGTCTGATATAGATACTGCAGAGCTCCCATTATTTCCTTGGAAGGAAGAGAAGAATTTCTCCTTCAAATTGATGCTGAAGAAGAATATTTTTCAATTTTTCAAGGGGATGAAGCTAAGGTTCTTTGACAATGCTCACCTAAAAATAGCGACAGCCATTTCCATATCTGGAGAACTGTGGAATAGATCCAAGCTCAAGGCACCGAAGCCACCAAGCCACTGTTTTTTTGTTTTGTTTTTGGTTTTTTGTTTGTTTGTTTTTGTCAGAAATGCTGCATTTCTGCAAAACATTTCAGTTTTGATGGTGTAGTCATTTTATAAACATAAAAGGAACATATTTTGTTAGCAGAGTCTTGATCAAATCTAAAGTCATTCAAGGTAAGAATCAGAAAGAAACTGCAGAGTTTAAATACTTTACACAGAGAGCATATTACCTTGAAAAAATGTAACTGCAACAAGTGCCCTTCAGGTCAGAGTTAATAAGCTGGAAAATAAAGCTTATTTCATGACTACAGCAGCTGGAGATGTTTGCCTGCTTCTCCCTCATCAACACTGCATCTAGTGGCATGGTTAAAGAAAACAAAAACAGCACCAAAAATGGTCAGTGAAAGGATAGAAACAAAAGAAAAAGAAAATTGCCCATTCTATGTGGCACAAACCCATAAGGCACCACATATACAGCAAGGTCCCCTGTAAATTGCAGGAAGAAATACCACATTCACTATTGAGGCACTGATAAAAACAAAAGAGAAGAAGCAAAAAAAGGCAGATAAGTCCTGTTTCTTATGCTGTCCTTTGTTTTTGGAGCGGTCCTGTCCATATCGCTTTTGTTTCTTTGGAGGAAAGTAAGGTGAAGGATGCTAGCAATTAGATCCTAGAAGCCCAGGCTGATTGACCTGGTTATTACAGGCAAGTCAAGAAGAGAGGTTTAGCACTTGAGCTGCAGACGAGCAGAAGGTGATGGATGAAAACAGCTCGTCTGAATCTGAGCAGTAGCTCCTGGGCTTGTTAGACTCCACAAAGCAAGGCAAAAAAATGTGTGGTAGCACTGCGAGCAGAGCAGATGGAGCCACATGCTGTGCTTTTCTTGCATCTCCTTGAGTCTTATGCTCCGGACTGATCTGCAAACTCTGCTTGTGGGATAAGCCTGCTCAGTTCAGGGAAAAAGACATAAAGTCCGTGTGTGTTTGAGCGAGTCTGACCTGCTAAGCAAGGTGGCCTTGGGACACTGACCTATTTTCAATAGCTTCAAGAGATTTCCCTGAGGAGTCCAGAGCAGGAGCCCTGCTGCTCTAGTCTCTCTGCAGTCCGGAAGGGGATATTCGCTTTCTCTACAGGGAAGTCCTAACATAAGACCTTTCATTAAGTGCCTGGTGTCAGACAGGGTGAGTCTGGCCTCATTAGGAAATCGTGATTATCAGTGGTGATCTGGGTCTGTGGCTTTTTTATTTATTTTATTTATTTATTCCTTTGGCACATCAGAGATGTAATTTCCTGATATTATATCTCCTGAGAGAAAAAAGGCACCATCAAGCTAAACTCCAGATTTGGGATACAGTTCCATCTTAGGTGCTGAAAAGTAGAAACTATGAAGTGATTTGTCTCCTCTGGTGTTTAGCCAACTTCATACCCTTCCCAACGAAAGCAACCCACACAAAAAAAAAACCCTTTCAGAGTGTGAAGTCAACCTATCCTATGATCTGTAAGAACACACTGCTCCTGATTGTGCCACAAAGACCATGGTACATGAACCATCAGCACTAGGAATCGGTTCACCACAGATCCACTCATATGGATAGTGTGAGAACCCACACTCATGCCTTTTTAGGTATGATTAAAAAAAACCCATAATCATAAACCCAAATGTCCAGATTTTTCCTAGCAATTTGTCCAAGATGGTTATGAATTTTTATAACAAAGCTGCAGAGATTAAACAAATAAATACCTGCTTAGCATTCTTGTGACTGCAAACAGTAAATCTATTTCATCATTATGGTATTACAAAAACAAATATCCTCTATGGTATCTGCCAAAAATAAACAGAAGAAGGGAATGATATGCTGTCTCTAACAGCCTAAGCTGTTTGTGGGAAGATAGCCCAAATAGGATGTGCTGATAAAGACAAATATATCTATGTGTACCAACAGTTGTACCTCTATGTGTATTTCCTCAAATGTGCTGTGTACTCATATTTCTCACATTTTTACTTTCTCTTCTAATATTTCAGAAAATAGCTCGGATCATCAACAGTATGGTTTGTTTTGAATTAGCAATTTAAAAACTTGAGGATGAAGGTAAATAAGTAAAAAGTAGCATTAAATTACAGAATAGAAAGAATATTGCACTGATTACATTACTTAGTCCCATATTTCATGCAATAGATTTTTCTACTTTTTATACCCCTGAAGATGTTATAATTTCATTTGTGCAGTACCAGAGGTCATTGATATTATATATTATTTCCAGGTAATGCAGGTCTGACTGTTCTAATACACAGTATGAATATATAAAGATAAATCATATACCCTTTGTCATAAAGCTTATATACACACTTTCCTTCATTCATACATATTCCTAAATATAGACACACAGATTTCTAGGACCGACATGGCTGGTATAAATCTGTAACAATTCTACCTGCAATTTCTTATCCTCAAGTAGCCCACATTGCAAACAGGCATCTGGGTGAAACTTATGCAAGTTGGGATGCTGTTCATAATTTCACTTTTATTTTCCCTATCATCAGCATCCATTTTCCCTCTTCCTAAGTATCATACCTAAATCAGTAGCCCATAAATAGCCCATAAAAACAGCCTATGTTTTTGAAGCAAAAGAAATAGATTTTATATAATAGCAGGTAAATTATAGCAGATACATTTCTCTATCAATTTTTTGAACACTATGTACACAGTGAATTCCAGAGGGAAAAAATATATATAGCACTAATAATAGTATTAGGTAGTTTCTACTTCTTAGTCTTGGCTATTTCTAACCACAGATTACCACTTTCTCTTCCCTTCCTCTTCTCAGATAGGAAATGGTCTTGCAAGATAGTGATAGGACATGGAAAATAGAGAGTTAATGGAATCAGCCTAAAAATATTGAAAATCTTTGTAACATTTGCAACAACACAAAGTGAAATAAAAAGGCTAAAATAGTTTACTTTATTCTTTTTCTGGAGTGAAAATGTGCTGCAAGGATTAGATAAACTGCAGCTGCTACAAATTCAGCTGAAAAGGAATAACTAAATGAAAGGTTCTGCTCCTTACCAAAAAGGTAGCAGAAACTATTCCAGGACACACAAGTGGCAGTCTTCTAAACCTTCTGCCTTTCAGGTTAATAATTTATAACCTCCTGGTTTTAGCTACTTTTGGAAAGCTTTGAATTTAAATACAATTTTTTTTTCCAGTATTGCACACAACGAACCACCCAGTGCTATTCTTGGTCTGGTTCTGCATCCAAGGCCAGAGCTGCACTTCTGCCAGCATTGCTACATTGGTTATGGGTGTGAAGAGCTGGGATCCCTGTCTGACGTTGCTGTGCAAGCAGAAATCCTCAGAAGATTGCAATTTTATTGAAATAGCTTATTTTTCTTTTAAGGAGTAATTTTACTATAATGACATACTTTGTTGGTACACACTGAGTTCTTTGTTGGTTTAGTGCACTGGTGCTCCACACATAGCCATAGCCTCTAAGGAAAATACTACAGGGATATTAATCAGTAGATATTCCCCTTCCCTGTGGGTAGCTTTTGAATGCTTGTTCCCTGGTGGAGATGAAGGTATATGTAAAATATACGAATGCAATCTTAATTTCTATTAAAGATTTTTCACAGATTTTTACAAGATGAAATCTGTTCTTCATCCTCATCAGAACCAGGGAGATTTAATTTATCTATGGTACATAGATAATACATAGATATAATCTCTAATCTTTCTTCAGAGTGTATATAGTTATACATATATATATATATGTATACATATACACGTATGTGTGTGTGTGCATAACCTTTAATCCCTCAGGTATGGACAAGTGTCTACTAATGTGATTTTATTTTGCTTACTTCCATGAATAAATCTTTCAGCACTGAGATATTTGGGGCAGAGGAAGTTACTTTTCTTATTTAAGCCTTTTCAACTATATATAAATCTGTAACTATCTGTAAAAACATGTGATTATATTCACAAAGAACAAACAGAAATCATAACAAGCAATTACCGTATTTACCAGCAAGGTAAAAGACCAATCTAAACTGCAAAACAGCCACTCCATGGCTACCACATTTTGGCATACCAAATATTGAAAGCTAATCCCCAGAAAAGTACACTGAGGGATAAAAAGCTCCTGTAATAAAATTGTGCAGTTAGAGCTGAGGACAGCTAAGAGTAGAGACTTTCAGTACCCTTCTATGACAGTTCTTCCATTTTCTTTAGGCACTTTTGTCACAGCTCCTCTAACTCTTTAGCACGCCTGCTGAGGGTTCCCATGCCAAAGACAGTTTACAGGGGTGAGCAACTGCTTTATCATTTTACTGCAGTTACATTTAAATGACAGCTGATGTCATAATAAATATCTTAGCTTTAAATCCATTAAAATCCTCTCGATCTTGTTGTTTTTCCCATTTGTTTCATAGATTGCAAGACTTGTGCAGAAACAAAAACAAAAATAGCTTCTGCTTGAATTAAATGCCTCAATTTACTATTTCCCAAGTGGCAGAGCCTTCTGTGTGCTCTTCTCTTGGTCAGCAGTGTTTCTCCCAGCAAACAAAATGTGAGTCTGTTTGGAATTATTTTTGACTAGTGATGATAAGTGATTGTTACAGTGTAGAACTTATATCTAAAACAAGCAGCAGCTTAAAGCCTATGTGCATTTATACAAATACTGTATATAAAATATCCATGAAAACTGGGCTTCAGTTTGCCTATGCTATGTGTCAGAGTATTTACATTGAAAAATAAGGCTACACAGTTTCCCTTTCAGGTATCTTAAGCAGTTTATTTCAATGGTTCTGCTCCCCTGAGGAAGAGGAAAAGAGAACAGCTACAGGAGATAATAGTGAACAACCTCTGTTGCGCAGAAAATTCATCTGTTCTTTAAGATTTGATGAAAAAGGTCAACCATGAAAGCAAATAGGAGTGAAAATTAATTTGGTTAAAGAAAGCTTGCAGAGATACTCTACAGGAGGAAGGAGCCATCATTAAACAAGTGCAGACGATTATCAGACAAGTCCAGGTTGCATAGCTTTTGTCATGCCTGACTCAAACCTTGAAGCAAGGAGATTCCTCCAGCTCTCTAGTAGGGCCATTCTCAGGTCAGTAGTGGGAGGGGTATTCTCAGTTAGTGGAGAGTGAAGCCTCAAAGAGAAAAGCAACATTTTTAATGGATTTACTACTAAAGGAAACAAATAATCCATAATGAACTCCCGCATATATGGTCACTGGAAGGGCAGAGAAGCTGAGCAAAGAGTGGAGTTTTTACCAGTGAGAGAATAATTTTGGCATATGAGGATTTAAACTGGAGCAAACAACAGAGCAGTTGACTTCACAGACGTGATTGCAAGGGAGAGTAAAGGAATAGTAGGTAGAGTTTTGTAATCGCCATCATGACATTTGAAAGCTGGAAGAGAAGAGGAAGCAACAGGGATTGGATTTCTGGTATTTAGTCAGTGGATGACATTGTCCCACAACAGCAAGTGCCAGCGCAAAGCTGTTCTGCTCATGGCTGAGGGCAAAATCAAAAGAAAACAAGACACCTAAAGTGCAACTTATGCAGAATTTAGATGCCTATGTTGAAGTCAATGAGCCAAAACAAACTTCACCTAACTTGTTTAGGCACCTGAGAGGCTGCTGGCACTGAAGATGCGCTTTAAGTCTCTAAGTTCTGCTACTGCGTACCCCAGAGGCAGCGTTGACTCAGCCAAGCTGAGCTGCCGAGGAGTCACGACGTGGTGTCCCTGGTGTGCGGGTGCCATCCCCTGGCAGCCTCGGCCAGCCCCAGCCCTGCCACTACGGTCTCACAGCCACAGCATGTGGTGAGAGCATCCACCTGCTGCGCGATCATCCTGTGGAAGTGGGAGAGCGCAGAACCGTCTGTTCCCCAGCCTGCAGGGAGTCTGACTCACACCTCCCAGGTCCCCAGCCCCAAATATCTTCTCAGCCAGGTTATGGAGCAG
>NW_010585397.1:358180-368674 GCF_000705375.1 Tinamus guttatus | reverse complement strand
CACAGAAATGCAGAAGGAATGGTGCCAGGAACAGAGCGGGGGGAGCCTGCTCCTGCCGCTTCATTGCTGGGAGATTCAGCTGAAATAGGGAGGCTCCCTCTTCTCTGTCTCTAACAATGTTCTAGAGAATTACAGCACTAAGAAAAAATGGACCTGAGGTGTTTCTCTTCTTCTGTGCTTTCTGCCCACTAGCATATATGCAACCTTCACTCTGTATGTGGGGTGTTTTTATTAAAATGGCTAAAACTGCAATGCCTTTTCTCTGAACTCACCAAGGTGGAGTGCTCTAGAAGCGCAACTCCAAGGATGCTCCTTGTGGGGAGCAAGGCAGAGGAGCACCTTCTCTGTGAATTATAAATGGCCCTAGGCAGAAGGCAGCTATCTGTGCTTAGCCAAGAGGCAGGGAGCTCAGGGCAAAAGTAGCAACAGAAATTAAGGAAGCTGAGTATGTTTTCAACTGCAACTTTAAAAAGTGTCTCCAGTTTCTCAGAAACATGAAAGGATTAGGTGGTCAAGAGTGGACTGGTTTGGACTCCCTCTGCCAGGTGTTAGCTAAATTCCATGCAAGCTGGACATTGAGTGAATTTTGAATTTCTCTTGTTAAGAGCCATTCTTTAAGATATAGAGTTCTCAGTCAAGAGAAAAGTTTCTAGCTGTTTAGAGGCATGACAGAGCCTGTCACTTCTCAGGCCATTATGCTTTGGAAAATGTGAAGCAAGTAAAGCAAAGAAAGTTTTAAAAAATCCAAGAAATAAAAAGAAGAATTCCATGCAGTCTAACATGTCTTGGCTCTACCACTCAACTCCCACCTCATCCAGTGAGAAACGGGATTCATGGGATGAAATTAGATGGAAATACAGAAGCAAATAGTTTTTTTTCTCCTGCTGATTTTTTTAAATTATTATTCGAGACAGCAAAGCTGCTTTGTTTCTCATACCAGTTTCAAAAGCTGACAAATCAGGAAGCAGATCTTCCTCATTGCTATATACAGGATGACCACTTTGACTGACATACTTTCTCTGTCCAGAATTGCAACCGCTGCCTGGTTTGTCCATTAGACATAAGAGAAGCTCCCGTTTTTCTTGTTGGCATCGTAACGGGGAGTGGAATGTTCCTTACCAGTCTGGTGAAGTGAAGCTCTGCTTCTGGTAAACCACAACAAAGATTTCAAGTAGAAGAAATCTCTTTTACTCTGAGCTTCGCAGTACGCAATGAGAGACGTGTGTGACAAAACAAAGGAACTAGTATATTTTTAGTACCGTTTACTAGTACCGTACCCATTATTTATTTACATACATATACATATGCAGACATGTCTGTTAAGAGTAGTTACCATAGAAATATGTAGTCAGGGTGGAAAAGACTACGCCCTAAAGTGGGCTGAACATGGCTGTTCAATTTTAGGGAATTGGCTGCACATGAAGTTATGGGAAAACATACCTCACTCTTGGCTCAACTTATACTATGACTGAAGCTTTTATTGACACAGTCTAACTTCAGATACATCACTGAATTTCCACACAGGTCACTCCCTTGATCAGCTAATTGATTTTAGCTCTGTCTTTGAGTAATTATTTCTGAGAAAGCAGGGGTACAGCACAGGATCAAGATGAAGCATGGAGAGCAGGCAATTACCTAGGGCAGCCACTTGCCCAGTGTGTCTGCACTCCTCTCAGAGTTGGTAGCGTTCCTCACTTTCTCCAAGAAAGCAGAACTTCCTTTCATTCCTCCTGTTGCTGTCAGGGGAGAAAGAAAGTGGAAAATTGGAAGTTATCTTGATATTGCAGGAATCAGCAGAAGCCCCTAGGTTATGGGTGGTCACCACTGATGACCAGCTGAGGGTTGGATAGTGCAAAATAAACAGAAGGGACTTGTACCCCAAACTCCCTCCTTAGCCATAACCAGCCATTGGGTTGGAGCTATCCCTTCATCGTTATGGAACACAAATACCTCAGGGGCAGCATATAGCTTCCCATCCCTCCACAAGATCACATCAGTGTGGCTGGGGGAAAGTCAGAATATGAATGGAGGAGAGGAGAGATTATCCTCTTATCATGCTGTTGACTTTCATAACTCCCATCACCCGTAATCTTACTGGACAATCTCAGTTCCTCCGTATACCTCTGGACGCTTTTCCTAACACATCACCCATTTACTCTCCCAGAACTTACATTCTTGAGGCACAAAATTGAATTTTGCTTTTGGGCTTTTATTTGGCATGGCACTTTTGAAATCTCATCTGGTAAGAAAAGCACTTTTATTCCTCCCTTTTTTAAAAAATCTTATAAATCATCCTGTGACTCATCATATAGTAATGACTGTTTACAGTGATGGGAGGGAATGATTCCATAAGCAATGGCTGTAGTTATCAAATATTTCCACTTCCCTTTGGCATTTAAGAACCTGCAAAAATCATTTATTTTATATCTTTCTTAACATTTCATCCTCTAATTGTTTTCTATAGAATGAAAATAAATGTTTGCGGAGGCTCAATTTATTGAAATATAATCATTTATTTGAGCAGTATATACATTATTGCCCATTTTATTTAAATGCTACTTGTTTCAGCCATGTTTGCCTGTTACTTTTACTCTGAAATATTTGGTTGATGACAATGGCATAAGTAGATCTCATTTTGTAGCTAAGCTGCACCTTTCCAAAACATGCTTATTGGGTTACAGTTATCTCACAGTTATCTTCAATAAACAATCCAAGGACCAGTCCAATGTTCCATCACCTTCACTATAGAAAAAATAACTTTTTTGTCCCTCTTTAGCTGAAGACATTGGTTCCTCTTCTAGTTTTGTTCATTTAATTAAGGGGTCTGCTAGAGCTAGTACTTTCTCTCTGTGGAAGGATTATATCATTTTTAACCTGTTTCTTTGAAAGACTAGACATTTGTTGTACACTGTAGAAAGGTGGTATCCTATTCCTTTTCCTGAGTTTTAAGGAAACCAGCCTGACTGCTTCCCACTTTCTCTCCAGGGAGGCCATCCAGAATCATTTTCCCTCTGCCCACAATTTTTTCAAACATCCTTTCTCCACTAAGATCTCCATATAGCTTCCGTTCTTCTGTGTGCTGACCATTTAACTGATTCTATACTAACTAATTTTTAATTCAATTTGAAGCTGAAAGTCATAGGTATTACATGGGTTTTGATGTGTGGCCCAACTTAATTAATTTCTAGAGTTGGTTAACGTGCTTGCGAATGAGAGTCTACTTCATTGAGGCTTGCTTCATGAGGCAAATGCTTATGAGTTACCTCAATGCACAACCTAAGGCAAACCACAAATGTCTGAATGTTGAAACACATGTTCATGGAATGTTTAGATTAGGTTTTACAATTTTAAGTATTCCGTAACTGTACTAGTTAATTGGCAAACAACAAACAATTGCAAGTTTCAACAGGGGAATGAATTCTAGTCTAGACACATTTATAATAGGAGAATGAATTCAGATTGTTTTCAAGTCTTGAATAAGCTCAGAAGACTTTCCCTATTGCCTTGCATCAAAAAAAAATATGGCTTTTTTAATTTAAGAGACTAAAAAACAAATGAAGAAATGTGAAAAGATAATGGGAAACTCACAATCTATACTCTCTGTGTGGGGCTCCCATCCATTTCATTCTAGATGATGCCAGCACCCTTTTGAACATCATTGTGTTTGAAATGATGTGAAGGGACATCCCTAAAGTTTCTTGGCTAGAATAATAGGATTAAGTTAAGGCTGTCTGAAGGGAAAAACAACCAACAACCTAGACTATCCTAATACAAAAAAGGCTAGTGTTTCTGGAAAGAAGCAGCCAGACATAGGCTGTAGCTGCTCTGTGAAGGACTGGTTCTGCCCTAGAAGAAAGCAGGTTACAGGAAGAACCACAGAGGAAGGATTAAGAATGTAGACCTAACAGAAAGTCGTCATCAAGGTTTATTGAGAAGTAGTGACTGTATTACTGGTTATATGGACAGGAATTAGAAAAGGGAAGTGATATTAATAAGTTACAAGCACACGACAACATATCAGCTACCTTACTAGTAGTTTTGAATGGTTTGGTACCTGAAAGACTCCTTATGTTCACAATCTAGTTTTATTATCTTCTTTTTTTCTTATAAGTGTTTCTTAAATTGCTCATGTTGATCTGCTGTTAAACATAGTGCTAAGATTTCTTGTTACTGTGGAAGAGTTGGATGAGCACAGTAGGCAGGAAATTTTAAAATGACCCTTTTCGGGTCTGCAGAATTGCCCCTTGGCTATACATGTAGATATAGGTAGAAGTATATAGAGAGAGAGATGCAGAGTGAAAAAAAAAATAGAGTATCATGCACAGGACAGCCTCCCCCCAAAATCTCTTACCAACCACTCCTTTTTTCCAAACTGATCTCCGCACACATCAAGTGTCAGTTCCAGCCCAAATGATGCGACTCATCAAAAACAGAAAAGCAGCTGATCGGTCCTACTTTCACTCAAAGACTAGCTGGTAAGACACTTTAATCTTTCAGCAATTGATGTTTCAGTGGCTCCTCACTCAGAACTGCCTCCCATCTCTCTGGCATGGTGGAGCAAGCTTACGGTTGTATGCACTTGGCCAGACCATGCCAGTTTGAGGAATGGGAATTTTTTGAACCTGAGTATGCAACAACGGAGGTGCAGCAACACTCCAGCCAAGAGGAGAAGTTATGGAGGTGCTATCTGATATGTCATTTCTCCCTCAAATTCAGATATGCATTTCCAATGGAGATAAACCTCTGCATGGAGCTGAGACTCCCTGCCTTAGATCCCTCCCCACCAACAGACATGTGGGCCGTCATACTGGACAAGGGTTACTGGCCCATTTTGTCTCTGAATCACTCTGGAAAGGAAGACACAATAACCAAACGCATTCCCAGGAGACCACATGCGCACTTGTAGCTTCTTGCCAACTGGGGAAATCTAAGTCTCTATATTTTGGGGATACACACTAGCCTAGAGGTTGTATGAAGCTTGGGGGTGGAGCATGAGAGGGAACTGAAAGGTAGAAGTTCAAGAGTGAGGGAGAAGAAATAATAGGGAGACAGACACTGCTGTGCTTCATTGGAGTGCTCAGTGGAGAGCAGGGACAGAGGCTCCAGTCACCACTGTCATCTCTGTCTCTGTTTTATCCAGTGAGAGTTCCATGACTGCTGTGAGTGCAGTTTATGCAAGCTCAGCTCCAAGATGCTCAACTCTGTCAAGATAAGAGCAATTCTGGACATTTGGGGAGCTATGAAGTCAAAATTAAGGCCATCCTTGTGCTTCAGTGCTTTCAGTGCTGGATACCAGGGTTTTCAGAACCACCATTTTGAAGTTAGACCCATAAAATTCTGCTTATGTCCCCTCAAGGATTTGAGCGGGAGCTGGTTCTGGTCCACTGATATTTCCTCCAATGCTTCTGATCATGCTCTAAAGAGCAATTTGATTCTGTGTATAGCAGATACTACTTGAATAGCATATCCATTCAGAGTACAGGCAGGGTCTTGTCACAGCACATATTCAAAGGGAACATTGCTCACTTGTGAGTTTTTGCTTAGTTTGTTTATTCACTTGTTTTGGCTGTGACTATAGAATGCTTTATGTAATTGATACTTGATTTTGTTTTCTTTATCACACCCTGGCATTTTCAAATTTATTACTCGCATGTAGGTATAGGCCAGATAATTTAGCAAAAATGTGTGTTGTCATCTCTGTTAAACAAATATGGTCTATTTTAACTACCATTAGTTCTCTGATCAAAGTGATTTTACACTTAAAGAGTATCCTTGTAAGTGTACACGAGACAAGAATATTACATGATTAACACAGGAGTGTGCAAGCGGCAGAAATGATAGCTTACTGTGGACATTTTTTTTCCCCCAGGGGCATGATAACAGGGAAAGGGGGATTCTACAGTTTGTCACATTTTGCATTTAATTTGATTAATATATTTTGTCATTGCAAGTCTCAACACCTTGTACATAAATCATATTGTTGGGTTAGAATTGTAAGGACTGATTTCTCTGATATCAAGTATAGGCTATTATTAGCTAAGTTTCTGACTGTCATTGATAACAAGATAGAGCAAGAACTTGACTGCCACATCACAAGAGACATCCCATCTCTCCTCCCTTGTTCTTTCCTTTGATAGTAGACCCTCTTTTTCAGCTTTCACAGGTCTTAAACATGTCAGGCTTGATATTTACATTCATTTGACTGTGAATATTTTCTTCCTCAGATATTGTTTGAGATTTCAACTCTGACAGTCCCACTGGGGGATGATGTGCACCTCAACAAGAGTTCACGAGTTCCTGCTGTCTGAGTTCACTGTCATTGCTATCTGAGGGCAGGAGACCCAACGTACTCTGTCCTGAGAGATCTCCACTGCTGGATAGATGTCCTCCCTCTTCATATTAGAGGGTTCCAAATTGCTGCCTTATGTCTCTGTTTGTAAACCCTGTCCTTTTCTATTTTGTCTAAGAGAAAAGTATAATGGCACTGCCCTGTATAATGTAACATCCACTTAGAAGACTGCAGCGAAATCAGTCCTGAAAATCTCAAGTCATCCTCTGAGTTTCTGAACATATGTTCAAGTAGTATTTAAGTTTGGGCCTTCATTACTCTATTTTCTCAATGCCCCAGAGTCTTTAATAGCCCTGCCTTATATCTCTGGAGAGAGATGACAATACTAAACATGAAGGGACAGGCAAAAAGAACAGTTTCTGCACAGCCTTAATATCCAGAGAACAAGCTCTCCAGGGATGTCGGAGATTTCCCTGGTCATTATGATGTACTGCAGCATTTTTATTACTGTCACTAATGTATCACAGTAGTAGAATAGATACTATTAAAATACTTTCTTAAGACTTTGTAAGCTATAATACTTTCAAAATATTTTAAATATTTCTGTATTCTTTTTGCATGAACTAAGTGATTTCTATGGATAAGTCTCGTTGTCAGTGTTGCTTAGGTGCCAGGTCCTTATAAGACTACAGAAGTGTAATTTTGGGAAGCCCAGGCAAGTCACACCAGAGCTAGTAGATATCAAATGGTAAGTAAGTCTCCATGACATGTAGCTCATCATGGTGACTAATTAGTTCATGCAGTCAAAACACCTTGGACCTAGGCTTTCTTGAAGGGAGAAACAGACACATTCCTTACTAATTTACGTGTATAGGCCTCAAATCCCATCTGAGATCTCCAAAGTATGCACCAGACCTACAGTGGCTGATCCAAAAGCACACAGATCTTCTGTGGGTAAAGCTGGCAAGCTTTATGTGCATAGCTTGGATACCCTGGCGTTTTTCAAATGATAACACAAGTCTATGTTTAAACAGCTGAATCACTCTCCAAATGAGCAGAAATGTACACAGTCAGGAAAGAAACATGTGTCTAGCCATCCCAGTCCTGGACCGATGCTCTGTTACTGGGTCAGACCTCCCAAAGGTTAGAGCATGTTACCTTCCAAGTAACTTAGCTTTCTGGATGATTCATGCTGGAGCATGAAAATGGGGATGAACAACAGAGTGTGTGATGGAAATGCATTTGTATATGCAGTCATGAGCATGCCCTGACATCCATTCACTCATGAGTTGGCCTTTGGCTGTGCTGGCAGATGGTGCCTTCTCTACAAGGACCCTGAGAGTTTTACCCTGGTTGTAGTAGCAGTGTCACAGTCCTGCCCAAAGAATCTGGTCACCAAATAAGGTCAACATATTTGGTCTGCAAAAGTGACAAAGCAGGAGGGAGAGAGACCCTGGCATTGCAGTGAGAACACGAGAGATGCCAAGGAAGAGCAGAAGTGATTCTCAGGTGAGATAGATAGGTCTGATCTCGCCAGTCCTAAAAGTTGTCATAGGCCGAAACAAAAACTTATTTCAACACTGTTTGCGAGTCTGAGGAGAAAGGTGCAACACGCCAGCATAAATGTCATTGTAAACCTAAATTTGTCAATTCTTTTTCCTGCCCATAAAAATGGTTTGCCTCCAAAAACAGCTTTTAGTCACAGGTAGAGGCCCCACTGATTCTGAAGATTTTGGTTCCATTATCACTGTTATTTTTCTCTGCAGGAACCAAGGAGTCCTCCTCTTCTAAAGGTCTGATTCAAAGTTAAAGAAATTGTATAATTATCAAATTATAAGTTGATATGGTAACATTGAACGAGGAGTGACAGCTGCTGTCCAAATTCCCTTTTTCCCTGCCACTCAATTAATATCTATAGCCATCAAAAACAAACTTCATAAAAGAAAAAAAAAGGCACCGTTATGATACAAACATTTTCCCTTTGTGACTATTCATCATTACTCCCTTGGTACTGCAAGCCTGATATGAATTTATAAACTGTATTTGTATAGTGATAATCATTATCAGTTATGAAAATATAGTGATTGTGCTGATTCATAATGTACATTCCAGTTGTAACATGGCAATAGAAAATGCTAGATTGCCAAACTGTCTTCAAGAAGAAATCGTCACTTTTCAATGATTGCTTTTGCTTAGGCACTAAAATAAGCATCAGTTTTAAAGTTGTCATGTCAACATGGTATATGAACCTGGCATCCGTAGACAGTGCTTATGCTTGATAAAATTCATTTCAGCTACAGTACCTCCTTGCAAGGGGGAAGGGATCTCATTAAGATGGAGTTTGACATTCTCCAGCAAATGAATGACTACTCATTCTTTAAGGATGAAATTTGTAGTGCCCTATGGGGAGAACAAGTAAGCAGATTTTCCATGAGTAACTCTTTATAGAAGACAACAGGGATGTAACATTCCTCCCCCTTCCTCCCTGCTCCTATCCATAATCTGGATTTACAGTTCTTCAGTTTCTGTGTATTACTGCAATAATGACCACTTCACAGAAGAAAAATTAGGGAGTTTTTTGAGAACTTTTCACAGCACAAATCCAACTTGTTAGTCTGTTTCCCTTCAAGAACTTAGTAGTGCAATAGAGACATTGTGAATACAACTGTGAATTATAACCTTAACGCTGAGGAGACGTGATTTGACAACACTTGCTACGGGAGCAGGCCGTACACAGTGTCAATTGGGAACAACAGAGAGGTTGTGTTTTGACAAGACAGCTGCCCTGTGATCTACCTCAAGGCATGCCAAAAGGAAGCTCTTGTTTTCCTTACACACTCCCCCAGTCAACATGCATTGCTCTGAATTAGTGGTAGTCATAAGGGTCAGGGCACAAACTAGTTGCTAGTCTGGGGACAAAACAAAGCTTTGCCAAAAAGCGATTTGCTGGACCTAAGCTATTTTCCCCAAACTATGTCAGCCTTTCAGGAGATCACTGACCCTTGAGAGCCAGCATATGCAAAAGTCTAGCTCCGTTGGACAAATGCCAGCCCTGGGAATTCACGACTGCAAGACCTATGGCTCTGAGGCAAGCAGCCATGCCAGGCTTTCCAAACATTCATGGAGATATGAAATCTAGTTCTAGTTCATTCCCTGGGAACACTCACACAGATAGAACTCGGATCTTAGGAGTCCTGATACAGGTCCCCAGGATCCATTATTCCAAAACAATTACGCCATTCTGGAGTCATAAGCCTTACTTTTCCCCAGTGCTTTATGGTAAGACTTTGGTGTAAAGCCGCACCTAGGAACATTGGGCCTCTGAAGGTAATGACCTTGCAAGAGGCACTAGAATATGTCTGCATCCTGGGCTTCTATAACACATAACAGATCCCTGACAGAGCTCCTGGTTCACTATATGACAGCATATACTATACTAAATTAATAAACCAGCTTGTATCATGGGCAAACCCAGAGCAGAAGACTCTAATGCTTCCAGGACTAGGGTCTGTGACTCCAGAACCACCAGCCAAGACTCCCAGGTTTGTTGCTGATGAACCAGGCTTTTGCTGAGATACACTCTTCCCCACTGCCACAGGCAAACTTGCAGTTCATGAAGTTTCTTCTGGTGCAAGTCAGGGAAGGCATTATGCAGCCAGCACACACAGCACACACATACCCACACCAGAGAGCTCAGGCAGTGCATAATGAGTTCAATTCACACATGCGTAAGAGACACAATCAGCAGCCTTTTGAAAACAACAGGCTAACTGGAGATTATAGAACAGGAAAGGAACTAAGAAAAAACCACTATACATACAAAATAAAACCACACTTCCAAATAATATTTAACCATCAGAACCTCTTTCTAAAATAAATCTTTCCAGCTCTTGCAGAGACTAAGATCACACTGGGTGTCTTTCCAAGTTTTTGGGGAATTTCCAGTGCCTACCCTTTATTCTTTTAAATTAAGTTCAACTCAGGACTCCAGAGCATGTGGGCAAAAACCTGGGAGATGTTGGGCTCTTACATCCCTTACTGAATAGTCTTTTATCAGCCTATTTAGGTTATCCCAGTTTAACCCTATAGTCCCTTCCAGCAGTTCAATGACTCAGATTAACTAGACACTTGGCCACTGTCAAGCTCCGAGCCGAAGGCTGGAGAGAGGCTAGTCCCCAGACAAATGATGCATGGAATTTGTATCT
>NW_010585397.1:344352-358150 GCF_000705375.1 Tinamus guttatus | reverse complement strand
TTCTTCTGCTTCCCAGAGACCCACTGACAGGTAATATTACTGACTCTCTGCTTTATTATGTGAAGTCCCATTGAAATGCGCTCAGTACAAGCATCTAATTCATTTCAATGCAACTCTGCACAGCAAAAAGGAGAAAGCAGGAGGGAGCAGCAAGGGCAGGGAGGAACCCTCCTGCTTCCAGAACGACATGGGATTCACTTGCCATGTGGGGTAGTTTTATCTTCCCTGGTGGCTGCAGAACAGCTGTGCTCTGAACAGGATCAGCCAGTCAAAGGCATATCAGAGTATTTCATACCTGATCATCACTAACAGTGTATTCCCAGACTCACGGTGTATTCATGCACTGCTCTGAGTTTGGACCACTAACTTACAACAGACAGAGCGATTTAAAAAAAAAATAAAAGAAAATGACTGAAGTCCAAGAGCAGGTTGGATCTGGGAGTGCTCAACTTCCACTCTGCACAGCACACAGCACCAAGCCGCAGCAGCCACAGGGCTTCATCCAAAATACACGGAGGGAAACAGAAAGGCTCCTGGAAATGTCAGTAGCCTTTGGCTGTGCTCAAACAGTCACTTCTCCTGCAGAGCACATTGGAAGTGACCAGCAGCCATATCCTTGCTAGAGCTGCTTGAAACAGCCGTTGTGAATAAATTATGTAAATATCCTTGCACCCTGCCTTCTTCACACAAATCATTTAGGAACCCCTCTTCTCCCCCATCAGCCTATCTGTTCTTGAGGAATTCATGCCAGAGAGCTGCTGTGTCAAATTTCTGCCTTTAGGCTGTTTCCAAACTGCTTGACTTGCCTCCACCCCTTCCCCCATCACTGCTTGTTATGCAGTGGGTGTAAGGTTCCCCCAAGTCACATGAGACCGTTTCCTCCACTCTAACTTTCCTGGCTGGGAAATAATAAATGGCTAAATGGCAGAGACACATTCCCATGTGATGCTTAGAGATAAATCGCTGTGCTAAAATCCGGGCTTTGTTTGGGGAGCCTTGGTATTTCAGCTGGGGCTTGGGATTCCTCTACATGGCAAAGCGCCTAACAGTTAAGGACTCGAACGCTCAATGTTGCAACACCTAGGTCCTTTTGTTGACTTAATGCCTGTATCTTTGCCCAGAGCAAAATACATTGGATAAGATAAAAACAATCCAAATAAACAATGAAGCATTGGCATCCTCCGCTGGAAGAAAGAGCAAAACAAGACAGCTCTGCTTAGTGAGGTGCGTGCTATGGCTCCTGGCTCACTTTTTTAGCTATGTACAAGATAAAGTCTGTCTTTTCAGGTCATAATGAGAGAACTTACAGTTTCCCATCACTAAACTCTCATCTAACTGCATGCTGCCACAGAAAGAAGTAATTCAGTTCATTTGTCGACTTGATTTGGCTTCAAGTTTCTGCCCTCTTTGCACTGGATATAGAGGAGTGGACTCATCACACTCACTGAAATTAATCTTATTTTTGTGGGTTTAATCACTGCAGTGAGCTGACCCTGCACATTTGCAATCCCTAGATCCAATATCACCAGCAAGTGGCAGAAGAGCCGTGGGAAAGGGCAGGAGAGTCCTACCTGGCCACCTCATCCACATCCCCCAGCTTCTCCAGGGTGCCATGGTGCTGGAAGAGCAGGAGGATGAGGTCATTTCTTGCCAATGCTGGCACCAATGTCCTCTCCCTGACTCTTAGGATGAGCTATCCAAGGTCTTAGGACAGAGCAGTGCTCTGCCCACTGCTGTCCTTGGCCAGCAATGGCTTTTCATGTGCAAGAAAGTGGAGGCCTCCAGAACAAGTGCATGCACATAGACTAACCAATGTTTGACTTACACATTGATTTACACATCAGCAAGTTTACTTGTTGTTGTTACTTTACTCATGGTTCGTTTACATGACAAGTACAGAGAATGTTTATGTTAAAGATGTACCAATCTGAACCCAGATTTTAGAAGAGAACCCATAACCACAGAAACAAAGCAAATCCATCGTGTTATCCCAAGGCAAGACCAGCTCTATACGCAGCATTTCTCACAGGTATTTCATCAGTCTGGTCTTAAACATCCCCATCAAAGGGATGCTATACCCTCTGAAAGAATTTTCTATTCCAAATAAAAAGATTTTCCTGAAAGCTGACTTAAATCTTTGTTAAGCTCATAACTTATTGTATTATCCACAATGAAGATGACAGAAAGGTTTATAGCCACCTCACTGAAACAGTGTTTTATTTATTCAAAGCCTTGCAGGCATGATTCTCACCAGTCTTCTCTGCACAGATTACAGATGCACAGTTCTTGACATCTCCCCCTGGAGAGCATGTTTCCTAGACCTCTGACCAGGCTCATTTCTCTCCTCTGGACTTCTTGCAATCTTTCTTGAAGTGTGGTACCCAAAACTGGAATCAGCTCCCTACTTGAGGCTTTACCGAAGGGAGGATTACCTCATATGTCTTTTGTACAGCTCTGCTGTTTATATACCCCAGAATAATATTTGCTTCTTTCACAACAGGATGCCATCACTGACTCATGCTGAGCTCATGATCCACTACAATTCCCAGATCCTTGCTACCTCTCCTCTCATTTCCCATCATGTATTCAGGGATGCATTTTATGCTATCTATATGCCAGGTTATATTCAGTGGTGTCTTATTTGTTCCAGAGTATTTCTCCATTTTCTCAGGCCCCTCCTCCAAGATACTGATAATTTGAGTCACACGCAGATTTAACATTTACTCTCTAGCTCATCATTTAAGTCATAGTAGAGACTACAGGAGTCTTTCTTACAGAAACTTACCTAAAAAATCTTCCCAGTGTGATACTAAACTGCCAATAACTGGTTCTTGGCTATCATTTTCCAAGCAGCACTGTGCATGTTTTTCAGTGGCCTCATCAAGAATCAGTGGTTTCTAAGCCACAACTCTCAGGCAGCAGAGTGCTTGTGAGATTTTCATGCTGAAGCTGACAAGGAAAGCAATGTAAGATGTTTTTCTGTATTGTTGTTCAATGAGCCCAGTGAAGTTTGAGGCCCATGATTCAGACCACAACTCCCTGGGTGCTTATGCAAATGCCAATTTGAGGCAATGTCAAAAACCTTACTAAATTCTTGCTTATCTGCATGACTTATTACCCTGGCATAGGAAAAGCAAACAAACAAACAGGCTCGTTTGACATGATCTTGACAAATTACATGGATTATTATTTATCACTTTGCTATCTTAAGGATCACTTGATCACTTGTCCAAGTACCTTTCTGGAAAAGGAAAGTCAGCTCAGCTGGGACTCTATGTCCTCTTTTCTCTCTTTTTTTTTTTTTTTCTTTTTAAAAGGCACTCTGTCTGCCTTTTTCTAGTCCAGCACCATCCAAATTCTCAAAGATAATTACCATGGCCTTCAAGATTGTTCAGCCAGTTCCCTAAGTAACCTAGGGTGAATTACAGGCCTGAGTGATCTGAAAAAAAATCTAATTTATCTAAGCAGTTTCTAAACATTTCTTTTTCTATTCTTGCTTGAGTTCTTACCCTTTTGTGGCTGGTGTTAACTGTGTCAACCATCCAATTACAGTCAGGCTTTTTAATGAAGACTGAAGCAATAAAAGGCATTAAACACTTTGGCCTTCTTGGCATGTTTTGTTATTTCCTTTCTTAGCCCATTTATTAGCTGGCCAATGTTTTCTCTGGTCTTCCTCTTACTGCCAAGGGACTTATACAGAGTTTTCAAATTACTCTTATCTTATTTTATATCTCCTTATCTTATTTTTTGTTTTGTCCTACATTCTTATGCTATTCTTCTACACTCATGCACAGTTTCTTGACCTGGATTTCACGTTCCCTATGTTTCTTTTTTAAGTTTTACCATTGCTACAGAATAACTGATTTAGTCAGAGCAGTCTTTTACTAGATTTTGCATCTTTTCTTCCTATTGAGTGAATTTGGCTTGAAGCCTTAATTCCTTTAACAAATACCAGCTCTTTTGTTCCTTTCAAGCACTACAGACATTTTTCTCTTGGTTCACTTTTTTCTTACCTATCAATTTTATGAGTTTGTTCAGACTTGCTTATCACTTTGATTAGCTCACAAAGATTATGATTTCTCGACTAAAAGATGGACATTTCTTTAAAAAACATAGAGAAAAATCTGGGTCATCCTTGAATAAGGGTTGGAATATGTCTTTGAAATAATAGAAGACACATGAGCAAAATCTTGCCTATGGTCTTGAAATGATAATATGCAAGATGCATCCACAAAAGGATGGTCCCCCAAAAAAGGAGAGGTTCAGGAAATTTCTGTAATTACATTAATGAAAGTGTTAATGAGCTTATTATATTTAAATGATGGACCAAGGTTAGATATGCCTGATGGATTTCTAAATTATAATGATTCAGCTGATGCTTATACATGGAACCACTAATGAAGATCTATTGCTTTCTGTTTTTCCCATTTTTATTTAGTGAGGTTAAGAAAGCATTACTTCAAATGAGTTTGAATAAAAGTGCAGTGGCAAGCAACCTTGACCACAAATTATTTAAAATAATTGCTTCATCCACAGCAAAATTAGTAACTGATTTATGTCACTTGTCTTCTTTCATTGGGAAAATATTGTAACTTCACTGCAAACCCTGACATTTTCCACAAAGGTGGCATAAATGCCTTCTGTGCTGCAGATATCAGAGGCTGGTGCTGGCTTCATTTTCTACTTTATCAAAAGAGCTTTGATTAAGCAGAATGAATAGACTTTAAGACATCTCTTTCCATCACTCCACTTCCAGGAAGAACACAGGTGTCCTGTGCATGTCTTGATACAGCACCTCATCTGTAGGCTGATTTCAGTGGTCTGGGGCAGGTCAGTTGCACTTCCTAAAGTCCTGGAGTTGCAGGCAGCACATTATCACATCCATTTAGATAATTGCATAGTCGTCATTGCACCTGAAATAGGCACTTGCAGAAAGTAAATCAATTCTTAGGTAGATTGAATCTCTTCTGAGGGTGAAAAGGGAGTCCAAGTCTTCTAAATTGTCTAAGGCATCTCAGCGAAAGGTCTGAATCAGGTTCTCCCTTAAATCTGGAGTTGCACCCACACTGCATTGTGAAAAGAAGTCCTATTCTGTAGTGTCTATGCTTGGAGAAGCTGGTGGTGACTACATAGACACCACCTTTGAGAACAGGGATCCATGGACTAACTAGTAGAGCTGTGCAAATCAACAGCAAAGCTGATCTGATGTCACTGGCGCACTATCAAACACAGAGGAGTTGGCTGAGCGGGGAAGGCTGAACACTGGTCGGTGGTAGAGTGACCCACCTGATTTCAGACATGTGATCAGCTGTCACTGAGGGGTAGCAGAGCAAGGAGGAAAGTCAATTGTGTCTCAATTTCCCTGACTGTGCTGCTTTCCTTAGGATGTCCAAATGTCCACTTTGGTAAAGATTAATATCGATAGCTGGATCATTTGCTGTGTATTTATCCAAAAATAGCTAAAGCTGTGTTCTAGAGGATACTGATGATTTGGCATAACTTGTAACAAATGCCATAATTGTTTAAGGTTTTTTAAACTTTGGAAAAATAATATGTTGCAGCCTTTTCTTGTTTGTTGAAAAAGAAGGCTATGCATAACAGATATGAAATTATTTTTGTCTCTTTAGCCGGCTGTGGGTTGTTTGCATGTATATATTTGTACTTGTGTGGGTCTGGATGTGTGTTTGTGTGCATACACCCATATGTTGTTACTTTTCAATTCCTTATCTTTGTAGAAAATGACAAATAAAATCTCATTAAGTTGGTATACACACACTGCATAACTAATAGCAAGACATGATTTTCTTACTACAAGCTAAATATTGAAGCCTCTCATAATTCATTAGCATTGACAAGAAAGTGATTGCCCCTCATATCACCTTACTATTAAACCATCAGCACCATTTGTGGTACTCAGTATTGATCTAAAGAAATATTAGAAGTCTCTGATACTTAATTCTTTTTGTGTTAAAATAAATATTTCTTTGTGTTTAGCATTATAATAGAGAAGAAAGGCAAGGCAGGGAGGAAAAGCTATCCCTGTTGTCAGGAATTAGCTGGTGGTTTTGTGTTTGAGATAAGGCCATGGTCCTGCAGTCCAGCCTTTAAACCAAGGAATCAGCAGTCTTCACCCTAGTGCATCTCTCTACCACATAGTTGGCTTATTTCACAAGTTAGCTCAGAAATATTGCTAATTCCACCCGGAAAATCAAATGTGTATCTTGTCAGGATACAGAGTGAGTGATGCTGAGGGTTCCCACCGAGGCTAGTGGGAAGGAAGGATACTCAGCACATCCCTTCCAACATCTTCAAGAAGACATCCAACACCTTCAAGATTTTATCTGAGGCTTGATGTGCACTAGAAAGTTTTGCTGACATAGCACATTATGGGCAGACAACAAGCCAGCTTTGCTGGTATTTGGAGCCAACAAAATCTTTGTGGCCATGTTAGCACAGAACCCAGCCAGTGCTAATGAACACTGCGGAGGGACAAGGCATGTTACTGTGCTACCACCACCGGCCAGCTTTTCACCAGCCTGAGGATGGGCACCAAGGGGCTCTGCTCGGCGCAGGGGCAAGGGAAAGCTCACATCTGGAGACTGCCTTTCCCTGCCAGGATCTGCATGTAAGCAGAGACATTTAGCTTAGAGCAAAAAGAAACATACACCAAAGCCTTGCCACCAAGAAGTGCAACTCTTTATACCTTCAGGGATTAGGGACTCAGCAAACCCTACCACTGCAAACAGAAACCTCTTCATAAGCCTGCACTGCCCACACATAAATGAGTTGTAAGAGGACAAAATATCAAAGATTGATATACCAGGGGAGCTGCTTCTGGTCGTTTTTAGCTACGATAACTCTCCAGCAAATAAATATCTGTTCCCCAGTGTGCTGTGTTGGCTGCCATAGCCACTCTTTCAAAAAGTCTGCTCACTAAGGTTAAATCAATCAGATCCCCATTTCCCCTGAACCTTCTTTAATTCATGTTTTGGTTTGGAGAAAGTTTCTTTTCCTGCTAGGCCTTATATAGAAGCAGTTACATTTAGCTCTGAACAAGGAGAAGGTATACAGAAGCCTTGTTCCTGTCTCAAGTCAGCAAAAGTGCCACTCTTTACACCCCTAGGGCTTTACAGCCCTAAGGGCTTGGGCAAATCCCTGTCTTCTGGAACTGCAGGAATATAGACCCTCATTAAGAAACAAGAGGAGGCATCACCTGCAATGGAGTCAGGCAAAATGAAAACCAGATCCAGGCCAGGACCAAGGATATCCACCAGTCTCACGACAGGGAGATTTAGTAGAACGAAGTAGGTAAATCTGTCCTAGTCATATGTTCCCCATGAGAAGTCGCACAAGAACACTCAACCTCCTTCCACTTCTGACTGTGACTGCCCAGGGGAAGCCTCCAGGCTCTGGGGCGAAGAGGAGAATTCACTCTTCTGGGGTACAATAAAATGGTCTCAAGCAGAAGGGTCAGTGAAGGGTCAGAAGGGCCTGTTCCAGTAAAGAATGAGAAAGGAAGAAAAAAAAAAGTTTTTCTTCCCTCATAACATGTGCTTTCCCTCAACAATATCATTAAATGATTTATTGAAAAGTGGAACACAGTACAAAAGCCCTGTAACATCTTTTCAAAAATCTGTATACTTGACTATGTAATTCCGACTACCTTTCCCAGTTGATCACATTATCATTTCTCAGGCATTGCAGCTTCTATGATCCGTCAGTGCTTGTACTGCAACCTGCTATTGACATACTCAGGAGTATTTCAGAGGAAAAAGTGGAATGTTTTCTGGCCGTTGCCCATACCTACACATAACCTGGGAGCTCTGTCACCTTAAGCTTCTCCAGTATTTTCTCCATGTTGTTTAAAGCCACAACTCACCCCAACAAGCAACCTCCCAAACTGTCATGGGCTTTCTGACCCCAGCTAGTTTCCACAAAAAAGCAGTAGTCAGTGGATTCAGTGTTTCCACTGCAGAGCACCAGCAGCTACTCAGCTGTCCTCATCTAGTCCCATTGCAGTGGCAGTGGCTTATGCTCCCAGAGAAGCTGTTTTCATCTTTCTGAAGCTTTTCAACCATGCAGTATAATGGTTGTGTCTCCATTGCAGGGCAGATGTTTGAACTGATTTGTGTTGCAACTCTCATTACCCAGACCATCAGACCTACAGCACAGCACATTTTCTTCCCTTTCTCAGACATAGGAGTTCCCCTCTGATAGGGGAGGGTGACTGCAAGACCCTGCTGCAGTATGAATGAAACCAGACTGTGAGTGGATTCAGAGAATTAGTCACCTGGGGCATGACAACCTGGGAGGTTAGACATCCATTGTCCCCTGCTATTGCCATGGGCCCAGAAGCGATGCTAGCTGGGGATGTCCCAGTCAGTTACATTCAGTTCTGCACACTGAGGACAAGGAGGCAGAGAAAATTGTACAATGGCAGGGTTGTTCTTAAACACCCACCGTCCTCTCATGCACCAGTACCACCCATAAAGCAATATGCTATACCCCAGAGTGCGCTGCATCCAGTGTTGCCATGAAAGTCCCTGGGACATGGACATGTATTGTAGCTCATCTTCATTCAATTTGCTCATGGTGAAGATCCATAGTGTCATACATATATTCTGACAGCTTTATGCTACTGGCAAGGATACATTCGTGAACAAAATAGTGAAATATATATATGGTAGAATTATTTAAGTGTTTACATATCACTGTCTTGAACCTTTCAGATGGCTGGGAGTCCCTTTGCATATCTCCTTAAGCTGAGTTCTTTTAACAGCTTCCTAACCATTTTTGCACTAGTCCCATCATGCGACTGGACACAAACCAGCTCAGACCACGTCCTTCTCAAGGCAGCCTAAAATGTACTGCTAGGAATGACCAACCATGCACTGCCAGCGGGGGGAATCTCCAGCATAAAGCGTTAACAGTTCACAATTCCTGCGTGTGGGACAGCAGGAGCAAGCAGCAGGGAAGGTACGTCTGGAAACAGGCAGGGGTGTCTGCATGGCACAACGCAGTGCAACATTTATAAACATGAGTTTATAAAAAACAAATAGCAGCAGCGGATAGCTTCGCAGAGTAGTTGCAATTTCTTTTGAAAGTACCCTACCAACTTGTTTTAATTGTAAAGAAATAATCAGACGGAATGAGTTTGAGAGAGTTAGCCTATTAATCATTTATTGTGCTATTTTTATATGGTATTGTGCTGCTGCTATGATATGTTAAATATTGCAGCTTGATGTGTGGTCCCCCAGGCCCAAGGAGTCCTATAAATTAGATGGATTTTTCTAAAGTTCTCTCAGTGAGAAAAGTTCCAGAAAAAGTGAGAATAGCTCCATATTGTTCTATCTACTTAGATGCAAAATAACCTCATTTGACTGTGTATTAGCCTAACTGCACAAAATTCTCATGGGAATTACATCCACAGGAATTTCATTTTTAATGGTGTTTTTTGAACTGGAGAACTAATCTGCGCGACTGTTATGAGGTAAAGGATCAAAATAAGAGTAATTTTTTCTCAGGCCCTTCTAAGAGTTTTTAAATCAGAGCAAAAAATTAACTTTCTCTTTCCCAGAGTGAGGCCTGAGAATGCAATGTTCTTGGCCTCTATTAATGAGCTGAAGTCAGTGTCAGGCTCTTTTTCCTGTAAAACATATAAGAGGCTAATCCTTCATTCGCCTAAACGAGTCAGAAGAAATGCTCCAAACTTCTGTGTGCTCCAGATACTTCATCTGAGAGGCCTGCCACTGCTTTAACAAATCTGATAAATGCCTGGCCTGCTGTGTAGGTATCCACCTGCAGTCAAAGTCATGAAAGACAGTGGAGGTATCCAATCTAGGGACTAATTTTGGCCCAGTGAAGCCATTCTCAGTGCAAAATGATTATGTCACTGTCTCTACAGCAGCAAATGCAGCTGTGTGCTCAAAGCAGCTGCTGCCTGAGTGCAGTAAAAAACAGGTTTGTCATTTGCTGAGAAACATGCATGCCTTTTTCTCCTTTAGTTTTTGTCCAGAACAACATCAGGTCCCAATGTATTAACAAATCAAAGCTGACTGCACTCAGCACCTTTCAGGAAAGCCCCAAGTTGCAGGAAACACCCTTGGAAGGGATGTAAGAATTACCAGGCCTCATATGAACTGGTAATATTGGAACCTGCAGAAAGATTAACAAAAATCAGTTTCCTTATTTAAAAATAAACCTACTTTGGTCCAGGATTTGTGAAAAAAAAGTAGTAAGTGGAACTCCAGAAAATGTGTAGGGTTTGCTGCCCTATAAATCAGCAATATTTTCTTCTTTAAGAAAACTAAAATAAAATCCGGGCTTGCAATCTCTCTGCCAAGTTTCCATTCATACGATCTGAAGAATGAGTTTTAAAAATATATAATGAAGTATAATTTGTGCCATAATTTATCAATATTAAAGGTACCGTGAAAAACAACTATACCAATAACATCACAAGAATAGGATAAATCCAATGGCTTTTTCTTTGGTAAAACCCCTTGGTTGCTTTACAGTGAAAGTTTTGCCTGAAAATGGGCCAAGAGGAGACTTCAAGGTTTTGGTCTCCGCTCCTAGCTTTATGGAAGGAAAATTAATATGGTCCAACTTTCACTGAATTCAATGGAAAACTCCATTGAGTGGAAGAGGTTCAGACTTACTGTGGCTAACAGTAACCCCCAAATTCCACCAGTGCAATGATTCTTTCAAGACCTTCAGCCAAAGTGAATAGATGTAATCTGGGACAAAATCTGGCTATTTTCCCATAGAGATAAATGTCAAGTTCTCCTCACCCTCTCCAAATCCTTGCAGAGGTTGGAGCTTCTGCTCACTTGCTTAGAACCGGTGCTGCGCCGTGTCCACCAGAGGAAGGGCCTGCTGGAGAACCGCACAGCCCAGGCAGAGGTTTGGTTGGATAGCTTGAGATAGATCTGTTGGGTGCTGGTGGTTACAGACCTTGGCATCACACTGCAGCTCTGCCATGTCTGTGGCTGCATCCCTGGCATGGCTGTGGTCTGGGATGAGCTGCGTGTGGTCGCATCACTCCAGCCATGGTTCAGAGGGAGCACAGCTTGGGAAACTGCTCAGTGGGCATTTTGCACCCAGCCATCCTAATATGGTGGCTAAGAGAGCTCAGTAATGCAGACAAGGACCATTTGCACCAGCTGGCATAAGGGAACAGTGCCAGACTTGTTCAGCTTGTTATAGATGTAGCCATCTTGTCCTAGGGAACTTACCTTTCTCACTATGTTGTTGCACAGAAGAGAAATGCGGTTAGAAACCAGAGGGCTGCATTCAGATAGTTACTACCAGCCTTTACCTTTGGCACTGCAGTCTCTGTAGCATCTCAAGTGAAAAGTGAAATGATCCTCAGATCTCTGCCCTTTCGGCTTGCCGGATTCTAGCTTTTCATGTAGTCAAGGGAGAGAAGCTTGCTTCAGGGCTGTGTGAGTACGGCATTAGCTGCCTTGGCCAAGATAAAACAGAAAGTCTGCAGTACATCTGGGGGATACTGAACTCAGATCTTTTTTAAGACCTTCTTTCTTCTACTGGATATAGAGTGTCAGCCACCCAAGACCTCGAATTCTCAGAGCCACCCCACATCTGCAGGTTTTATTGACTTCAGCTGCCTTTTTGAAAATCAGACTTTAATGCCCTACATGGAATTCACAAAAAATAATGAAGCATACACTAGCAACTACCTTTAAAATTTGGGAGGGAGGTTTATGTTCAGACTCTCAAAGGAACTTTCTGACAGAAACAGAGATAAACTTGCTTCTCTTAGACCATAGCTGGCTACCCCAAGACTGTCAAGACAGGACTGTCCCACTTCTTCCTACTTCCGCCTGCTTCATTCTCTGTCCATAATAGATACGCTGGCAGAATTAGGAGTCCTGTGGGAAAAAAAAAAGTGGAGCAAAATGGAATAAGCATCCTGCACGCACGCAAGGCTCAACAGTGGAAGTTCTGAAGACAATATCTCAGTTTTGTCCAGACAAGAGGAAAAGTCACAAAAAGGCTCCTGTCCCTGCAAAGGGTGCAGTGAATGACTGTCGGCCTCTTGGTGAGCCTCTCTCAATTAAATGCAAACTATAAATCTGCAGTATTAGAATGCTGTGTTAGCACTGTTTCACCAGAACAGTTTTCTATTCTCTAACAATACTCATATTGATGCACATGCAGATGAAAATGGACATGCTCATGTTACAGACAATAAAAAAGGAGAAACAAGGAGAAACAGGGATTGTTGACTGTGCTTCAACCTCAGTTTTACTTGTAGAAAAAAAATGCAAGTGTGGCCAGTAGAGTTGTTGCAGTGATAGATGACCAGTATCACCAAAACTGAAAATCAAACTCTGCTAAAAACTCACTATTGCTCCAGGGTAAGGGGACTTTCTCTGAGACAGACACACTGTGCCTGAAATAAAGTCTGAGCAGAGTCACTCTGCAGCTTAACCTCTCTGTGTATGGGGATTCAGCAGGGTGGTCCAGCTGGTGGCCTTGGGACATTTTTTAGCCACAGGACACGTTTGCCCCCCTCACCACCTTTTACAAGAAGTGGGTGTTGAGATGCACAGCAACACACCGCTGGTGGCTGCATGCACCCCGCTGCTGTACCTCACTGTCTGTGCCACCAGTGCTGGGTGTTCATGGGGGACTGGTGACATGGGGCAAGGGACGAGAGCTACAGCAACATCCTCCAAAAAGGATCCCCAGAATGGGCTCTGGGCCCTGCAGTTTGGCAGGCACCACACTGTGCTGTCTCTTGCTATGCCAGGAGCACAGAGGAGCCATGGCTTAGATTTGTCTTTCTTTAAAAAAAAAAAAACAACATGAGTGACAAGCATTTTACTTTATCAAGTGTGCTCCGTAGCCTGGCTGGAATATTAGCTGGATTCCAGAACTCTATCTCTAAAAAAGTATAGATGCAACAGCAAGTTGAATATTCCTCTATGCATACAAATACATATTTATGAATAAATATGTACACTTATATACATATGCACCTCTGCAGGTGAGCTGAGTCTTTAGCTAAACAGTAGGTACTCAATATCCAAAAGTGTTTTCACTGCAAGTTTCTTTATCTTCTGTCGAGTGCAGACACCACAGCCTTCCATGCAGAACCTCCCTGGAGCCCTGCACTATTACCTTAGCATTTGAAATAGGGATTTGCAACATTTCATAGTGTAAGCAGAAAAAAGAAAGGAGCATCTTCTAAGATCAGACTTAGTTTCCTATCATATTTTGCATGAACAATTGGAAAGATTGGGAAGAAAAGCTGTTTCAGACTGATTTGTCAACCACCCAAAGTTCAAAGCTCTAGTTATCTCTTGTATTAAAATGTTCTGTTGTTCCCTAAGGAAGAATTTTTCATTTCTGATAGGGCTCTTGTCAAATAAAAATTGCCAGTGAGGGTAAGCCTTTGAAAAACTATGTTTTATTCATTAATTATTTTCTCACGTAACCTCTGAAGAAAATCAAAGAGGAAAAATCTGTGTTATGAAACTGCAACTTTGCTCCTTCTACCAGACATAAAAATGTTGTAATGCAGCACATTTTCATTACTATAGCAAATCAATCTTTTTTTCTTGGAGGAAATGAAATAAAAAGATACTGTGTCTCAAAATCATATTTTTCCAAAAGTATTTTCCTTATTTATCTGATTAAAGGATCATGTGTACAGCAATGCCTACCCCAAGATTCACATTAAAGTTAGTTTTTAAATGATTTGCCATTTACATATGTTTTCACTAGATTGAAAATTAAAAACCCACATTTTATGTAATTCCAGAAATAA
>NW_010585397.1:317796-344327 GCF_000705375.1 Tinamus guttatus | reverse complement strand
TGCCTCTCAAAGTGATATGTTTTCAATGGTGAAGGGTTAAAAGAGGATACCAAACTATCTTCTGGAAATCATTAACTTACAAAGCCCCAAGAAGATAAAAGTTTCCATTTTCTAAAATGTAAATCTAAAACATATTCATTAGTATTGCAAAACAAACATGCAAATCTTCACCACTTGAAAAGCTCAGCTAAATATGTACAAGGGCAATACCCAAAAATACATCTGGTCCTCGGTTAGAAAACTTGCCTTTTTGGTTTTATCTAAAGAGCTTGTCTGTCTTCCATGGTTGGCTTCTTGGATTATTGCAATTCATAATAAGCCTTTTAGCTAAGGATGAAATAAACAAAGATAAAGTCTACGTCCTAGTTTTAAATGGTCCAGATGGGATGATTTTTCCATATGTTTAGCACACCAAATGTTTATTAATCATTACTAGCAGAACTCACAAAATTGTAACAGCTTATTAAGGAGGGCAGGGGATAAAATTTACAGTTTGTGTAATTTCTGCCCACCTTCTTAATATGCCATTAATGTAGGGTTTCATTTTGTACTCAGTCAGGTTGTGTGTGTGCATGTGCATGCGTGTGTGTGTGAGTATATGCGTGTGTATGTGCAGTTGCTGTTACAAGGCAGGGAATTTCGGTTAACTGATCAAGAGAAGGTTTTGTGCCCTAATTTGGATACAATATCAGTCATGAGGAATGTGTTACATCATAACAATGACAGTGTGGGTAAAACTGGCAGTACTTGACTCGTTCCTCATCGGAGTGATTTACTTAGTGTCTGGCAATCTGTTTTTCACATGATGTTTGTTTCTCATAAACAGTTTCAACATGGGAGAGTATGGTGTCAAGATAACAGTCATATCATCAGTCATTGCAGAACATCTACGTGGGCTGCCAAGAAAATGAGGCTCTTTTATCTCTGGCTCCTATAAGTGCTTGGGTTTTAGTGATTGTTTCTCATAATGTGCTTGGTTGTTTTCTGCAACCTGACCATCAGCAGCTTCATTACGTTGTCACTTCACCCCAAGTGAATTAATGCTGTCAAAGAAGCAGGGCTGCTGGGAAGAACAAGGCAAAGACTGCGGAGGGAGAGGATTAGGCAAAGGGTGCTTAGAAAGTAGCACAACAAAACGCTGGCTGGTAAATTAAACCACAGGCAAACACTGAAGAATCTGCAAGAGGTGCTTTGCACCAGGATGTTTTTCTGTGACCTTTCAAATCAAAAGGTTTGGGGTATTAGTCAGATAGAATTTGAAATTTTCCATTGCATTATGTATTCCTTTCACTTAAAAACATTTACATTTATAAGAAGCAGCAGGAACATAACTTTAAAAGCAAACAAGCAGCTAACAGACTGAAGGCATGTTTTCATGAAACATAGCCACAACTTGAACTATAAACAAGAGAAAATAAGAACACAATTATACTACTTTAATGAGATAACTCACCATTTTATTGGGGATTATTTACATGAGCTTTGAGATAGATTTATCTCATTCAAATAGAACTGACATAGCTACATAGGGTGGATGAGATGTGTGATTCCAACTTTAAAGAAAGGTATTTTGATTCCTGCACATGGCTGGAAAAGAAAATGGTCTCAAAGAGTAGACTCAACACCTAATGAACTTCATTTGTTCAAGACAATTAACCTACCTGAATCTTTGTTTTCAAAATACCAAAGGCAACTCATAGTTTACCTTTGTAAACAACTTAGGTAGGGAGATGCCCTGAGTCATCTCACATCCCTTCCAGGCCTTTTTTTCTTGGGATTTGATGTGTTCCTCTGCACTTCCGTGAAGCAACAATGGAGCTTGGCCGGCATGTCCTTTACGAGGCAGAGTAAGCCTTTAAGAATCCAGTCATGTCCTGGCACCTGCGGGAGAGCTGGCTGGATAAGAACCTCGGAGAGGATCTTAATCTTGGCAAGAGGAAAAATGAAACTTGGGACAAAACCAGTGCAACTCCTGTATGGAACCTCGACCCCCTATGCCAGAGGAAACGGAAAGTTCTCAGGACGGCCTCCTCAGAAGTGTCTGCTTGGGCTGTAGGAAGCAGCAGCTGCAGTTGTCCAAAAGAGAAGCTTTTGGCCGGGCTTCTGATTTATTCCTATAGCCTTTACTTCTGGGGCTTAGAAATATCTTGGCATCTTCTGGCTCCTCAATGTCCAAGAGGAACAAGACCTAATTTCCTATCCCAAAACATAGAATTGCTGATGCAAAAGTCAAGAAAAAATTACTATCATCTCTGGCAATGAAGTCTGGGATGAAATTCTTGTCAGTAAACAACAGTGTGGACCAGCCAAGATTAAAGATTTCTCCAGGCTATTATATAATTGCTATGTGTAATTACTATGTGTAAGTTACTATGCATAAAATCTGTGGTCTTCTCGTGGAGCTGATCAGTCCTGATCTCGTGGAGCTGATCAGAACTCCAGTGGATGTCACAGCCTGAGATCCTGTAACCAGAAACAGCACCATGATGGCTGCAAGTCTGAGAGCTCCTGCACAGCCCTGGCCGGTGACCGGTGGGCTCATGCTGTCACCCTGGGCATAGGCCTGCCACCACGTTGAGCATCCAACGTCTTTGCTAAAAAACTCCTGTCTGGTATCTCCTAGGGCAGAGCTGGGCTGGGAGAGTCCTTCAGGATTTGATGGCAGTGCACATAGCTCCTACCACAGACCTTCTTTGTGCCCTGCTCACATGACTTTCTGACACTGTATATTCCTCATCCCCTTTTTCCCTTCTCATTCATTTCACTAGTCCTCTCACATCTGCTCTGACTACAGTTGCTCCTCTCACCCTCATCCCTGAAAGCTTTGTATTTCTACCTTCCTTTGTCTATCCCACCATTTCCTATACCAAGTTTTGTGCTGAACCCCTTGTGCAGTGTCCCCATTGCTGTCCAGGAGACTCAGCCTTCCTCTGCTGGGTGTTGGGGCAGGCTGTTTCCTCCTTCTCTTCCACACTGCCTCAGTGCCAGCAGTGAGAACAGAAAGACCCCAGAAGGGGCAGTCTCCATGTTTTCAGCTCCAAATATCATGGTAGCCCCTGGAGATAAAAGGAGTAATTGCTTGGAAAGTATTATTCCATCCAGGAATAGAATATGTCCAATACATAATTCACATAGTGAAATCCTGGTTTGAGATTTTGTTATAATCCACCAGGCCAAGTGCAACAACATTTGCAAAAAAAAGCCAAGTTTGAAGTAAAACTGGACCAATTTACCATCTGGGGTGGAAAACTTTGTTCTTTATGTTAAGTTTTGTTCTGCTTCACGGGATTCGTTTGAAGCCAAAGCAGACGGTAAAGTCATATGATATGGACCCTCATCATGTGAAACATAAGAAAAAATTGCCTGATCTCTTAAAGATCATCTGCAGCTCAGTGTCTCTTTCTATTTCCAGAAAAAAAAAAAAAAAAAAAAAAAAAAGGTTTTGCAGGTGAAAACAGATTAGGCAAAGGCAGAGAAATGTATTAATTTTGATGTACGTTACAAAGTCTCAAACATGGGATGCAGCAAATTGGCCACTGAATAACATATGTGCACACAATTTTCATTAATAAAAGCAAAATGTTACAAAGGAACAGAATACCCAATCATTTGGGGATTCTGTCATTCCTTCCTGTGATTCTCTATAACAGCATGTTACAATTATTTGTCAAGACCTCCTAATTTTTCCCAGAGACTAAACCCCTGAGCCTCAGGCAAGTCTTGCCATTCCAGGCAGCACAGAGATCCACCAAGGCTCTGGACACAGTTATGTCCTTACGGTTTCACCTGGACACCAGCAGAGAACCAAGTGCTGCTCCTCATTCAACTGTGAAGCACAAGGACGTCTAAGGAGCAGCGGAGCCACCTTGTTCTCCCAGCACTGATCTGAAAAAGAAATAACCATTTCCAGTGGAAAAAAAAAAGAGGAATTATCTCCAGCTGTTTCTAGTGAACAGCTATCTCAAAGTAACGATTTCGTAAGGCCCATTTCCAGGCTCTGTTATGTAGTATTACTAGTACTGTCAGCCTGAGTGCTTAAGAAACATCAATAAGTGCTCCCCAAAATCCCAATATTAGAGGCTCTGAACTTCCAGTTCTTTTTAAGTGCCTTCTGATTTATGGTGCTGTGACTGTGGCGCAGTCTGTTTGCATTTCCAAGCCTTTCCCCACATGCAGGGGCTGAGATTATTCCTGTACCACAACACTCCAGAAGAGCAGAGGCCCAGATGCTCAAGCCACAGCACAGGCCTTGCTGCTGCGAGAGCCTGATTGCTGCTGATCCCCACTGCTGCTGCAAGTGCTGCACGAGTCAGGCACCTATACCCACCTGGGTCACCTCCCCTACCTTGGGAGTGAATAAGGTAGGGATAGAGCTCCCAGGTGGCCAAAAGTATTATATTTGCTGAAAAGCACTTCAGCTTCAGGTCATGACTACCCCTGCTTATCCCAGTCCCAGCTAGGGTCCTAAGACTCTAGGCTCCAGCCTGTGCCCACTGTGATGGTCAGTTTAAAGGGAATGCTCTGAGCATGTTAGAGCATGCTGTGGTTTTTGGCATGTCACTCCACCCACCAAAAGAAAAAAAAGAAAAAAAAAAGAAAGAGGACAAGGAGGTTGGTTGTATCTTTCTTTTTTCAGTAACTGCTGTATCCTGGATACTACTTGAGTCCCCGGTCTCGTGGTTAAGGCTTCCACCTGGGCTCAAGGAAATACAAGCATTATACCCTGCTGCAAGATACGTTCCTGTAGAAGACTTGAGAAACACAAGTACATCTTTTCACTCTGTATTTCAAATGTTTCTGAGAACAAACATGCTCAGACCTGGCCTACACAGAGGAGCAAAAATAACTAAGGTAGAGCTGACCTGAAACATGCTGTTTTGCATGCATCAAAGTGTTATTTTTTGATCAACAGCTAGGACTCATTCCTGCACTGGAATTGCTTTTACATCTCCAAATCATGTTTCTTCTGCCTCAGATTCACAACATACAAAAAATGTATCGCTAAAACAGAAGAATGACTAATACGGGGATGTAAGTAATTTGTGTGCAAATAGCATGCAAAGAACAGGACTGAGACCGTGCCTGAAGCCAAGTGTTCCATAAGTCAAGTCATACAGAGTGGGAAGTGATAAAGGATTAAGTGATCATTCTCTCTACAAATAACATCTTGTCCAATAATTTTGGAATATTTTAAAAAAAAAAAAAAAAAGGGAATAATCTGTTTTGAGTATCATTACTGTATGAGGGGGTACTCACATCCTCTTTGCTGCAAATGCACAATTTTAAATACTCTGTTCATATCAAACTTCCTTTGATCTTTTTTACAAAAACACCCTTTTTACTTTATATCAAATTTGGAAACTGAAAGTCTTGGCCTTCATTTCCTGGTATGAGTCTCCTGACGACAGACATCATCATGGCAACACCCCTGTCTTAATGCTCCTGGGGCTGTGACTAACGAAATAGAAAAGAGTAATAGATTTCAAGGCCAAACGAATCATTAAGATCACCTACCCTGACCTCCTCGGTGCTGCATGCCAGTCGCAAGCAGAGACCGAGTTCAGCACAAGAATGTCGCTTTTATTTAGAAGAGATCCAAGACTTGAGGCCCCTCCGCAAGCTTCCTCGGTGCCGGAGCACAGAGGCACGTGGGAATTACTTCCTTACCACTGGGAGCCTGTGGCAACTCAGTGGGCAGAAGGAGGGAATGGTTGGGAAGAAGAGCAATAAAGCATTGGCACAAACAGACGATACACATGCTGGAGCACGACAGGTTGGCTTGGATGCAGTTGTTATCAGACAACGATGTCAGTCGTAGTGGAAGATCGGATGCCGCGGCTCTGTAGGGCACGTCTGCCAAAGAGCATAGCCACATCACAAAGATATCCCGGGTAGTTGCAAGTTCTTGAAGACTACAAGAGCCATTCAAAATGTAGAGTGGCTCTTCTTCCATCATGGGAACCGAGAAGGAACATCTGTACTCATTACCCTCACCAAAAAATAAATAAATAAAACAAAATAAAGCAAAAGAGATCCTTCCTTTCTTACATCAATCCTGGCCATAGGGTGACATTTTTGTTCATCAATCTTCAAAAGGATTTTTAGGACACAAATCTTAAAGCTACCTGTGACAAGGTTCATTTGTTTCCCAGGAATATTTTAAGACTTCTCTAAATGGTAAAGTTTACTACATGCACTGGAATTCCTGCATGATATGGAAATGTGAAGCATTCTGCTCAGATGCATGGTGTTTGTAATCATATCTGATCCATTTGCTGTGCAAAGACTGCCCGGCAACACACAGCAACAGCAGTAAATGGAAACTTCAGAGACAACTTCAGATCCACTTCAGACACAGGTCACAAATGCTGAATGTTTTACAAGACAGCACCGTGCAGAGGACACAGATCAAGATGCAATAGGTGAATTGGGCTGAGCCTTTCACAAAAAGACCTGATCTAGATTTCAGGAAACCATCACTATCATTTGCCTAAAGAAAAAAAAAAAAGTAAATACAAAGGCGATTTAAAAACCCAGTCATTACCAGAATAGAAGCATAATCTTTAAAATTACAAATATGTACATAATTGCTCAGACCTGATTATAGCTTTCCGTGTTTGCCTGGCTACAGATCTGTCAACTCCAGGAGACCTTGCATACTCAGATTTCTTTTTTTTAATCAGATCACTGAGTTAAATGTCTACATATAAGCTCCTAGGAGCCTAAGTTTAGTGCCCTATTTTTGAAAAACTTGGTCTATTTGCACCTAAGTAAAGTTACCAGTGTGACACAAAAGGCTGTTACAGTTCAGGAAAACACTGACCTCTCATGATAGCAACTGGGTGGCAATTAACTGCACTGAGCAGTCAGTAGAAATTGCTACTCTCAAATCAGAGATGCCAATATTTCCCCCATTTTGCCATGAACCAGACAGTGCTGCACAGTGCTGTCTGACTGCTCTTGGTGCAAGACCAACCGTCTCTCCTTACCTGTCTTCAGTTACCACCATCCTCAGAGCATCCCAGGGCGAGGAAGAATTGCTCTAGAGAAAAGCTCCTCCCCAGAGGCAAAGAGGATTCTGCGGCTGTCAGAGTGCTGGGCAACTCATTGCACGTGTTTTCCTCTGCCATCTTCAGGCCTCTCTGCCCCAGCCTTCGCCACTGAGCAGGTGGCAGAATTGGAGCAAAGCAAAGGGCTGCTCTGCTGGGGACCAGCATCTGCAGCCTTCCAGCACCCACCAGGTCCAGGGGTCCATGAGCTATTTCTGCTTAATCCTCACTGAAAGGGGACAAACAATTTTAATGCACAGTAAAGCATTTTTTTAATTCCTGTTAGGTGCATGGTGCCTTTTAATGAACAAAATATTGGATTACCTCATATAAATAAAGTTTAACGTGATCATGAATCGAGGCCTGAGAGTGCTCTCTGGAAGCTCGAAATTGCCTTTGGGAAACTGGCAATGTTTGGCATTTCCTGACTGTATATATTTTATGGAGTATATTATTCACAAACATAAAATGCGCATTAAATATAAAACTGAGTCCAAAGCAGTGGGGTCATTAAAGATCCCATGGCACTTTATACTTATTGTGGGTGTTAGCCCTGGTCTCCTGGCCAAAATCAATTTGGCAATTACAGGCTGTTTGCCTAAATTCCCGAGCAGCTTCAGTCAGATGCCATATTCTTCACTTCCTCTCGAGACTATTGAGTAGCAGCATTGTGCACTGCTCAGCAGCCTCTGTGTTTCCTCTCTTTGATGGCTGTAGTGGCCATGTCCATAACGGGAGCTTGCACACTAGGAAAGGTAAAGGGACATTTAGAAGGTTTTATTTGTTGGGAGGTTAGGGGCAGGTGGGGAGGTGGGCATAATCATCATCTATTTAGTAGAAAAGTAAGATGAAAGAGAGCAAAGATATTGCCAAAGTAAGAATCCAGCTAATCTGCAGCCACATTGAAAAGAATACGGTTACAAAACGTTCTTCAGCCCTGACCCAGTTACAACCCAAACTTAATTTGCTGCCTACGTGGCCCAGGGTTGTAATACAGGAGCACGTTATTCACATGATAGGGTCGAATCCAACACCCGTGCCTTTCTGTGAGACTCAGGCTGCCGCTGTTAATAAGGATGGCATAATTCTCTCCTCATCGTTACGGCTCTATCATGTGCCAGAGTTCGCAGGCTCCCTTTAGGCACATGCTTCTAAAGAAAGAGTTTATTGTGCACGCTGGCGGAATCTGGGGCTGAAGCACAGAAGCCATATGTCAGGGGCTAGCTGTTTTTTGTATGGAGGTTTGCCATAGTTACAGTTATAGGTAATTATTACAAATAGTAATGACTAACATTTATGCAACATCTTTCCCTAACTATGTCAGATCACTCAGTAAGCCTTATCTATAGATTACAAATCCTGAGCCAAACTCTACCTTCATTCGTAGATGCACAGTGCTAATGGAAATCCCCATGGGGATTCAGACACATAACTGTGGGCGGATATTGCTACTATGCATGTATGTGCATACATGTGCAACATACCTACATACACTCATGTAGGTGTACAGAGACTGGTTCGTTTCTCGTCTGAAAACATTTTGAGCAACCAGCAACAGAAAAAAAAAAGATTAATAAAACTCTTAACAGAAAAGTTTTATTTGGAAAATGGGCTTTTTTAAATCAAAAAATATCGTTTAGACAAATAAGCCCATATCCTAACAAATCAGAGAGAAAGAAGTTAGCTTGTTTTCCTGATTTCTTCCAAAAACTAAAGGTCTTCACCATATCAAAACAAAATATTTCCATGTTACCAAAATAAAATACATTTCACATTATGAAAATAAAATAATGTGACATTTCCTAATCTTTTTTTTTTTCTTTCCTGAATGGATGGTCTGTGAGAAAATGGAGAACTAACTTTCTCATTGACAACAAAAACAAATCTGGAAGAATCAAATTTCCCATGAAAAGAAATTCTGCTTTCCAACCAGATCTACTCAGCAAAGAGATCAGGACAAAGATAATGAGCCTGAACCCTTTGTTCCTTGTTGTTTACATAACCCAGGAAAAATGGACAGAGGAGACTTTACATCATCTTTGAACTTCCCATCTCCTTCAAGTTGGAATTAGCGAAAAGTTTGCACCTGTGGGTTGTTTTAATACCTGTTTATTACTAAAAGAGAGAAAAAAAAGCAACTGTTTTTAAATTAAACTCCTATACAGGGGGAATTTTGGATTAGCAGAGCATAATCGCTGTAATTATGAGTTAATCAAGAAATTGGAATAAGCAATTCAGTTTATGAGAAAAGTCCAGCAGTGAAAATTTTCTCTAATATTACAAGAGGCCTGCACTCCCAGGCTAAATCAGAGAGAAGAGAGTCAGGACCTGAATATACAACACCATTTCCTGCAGCATATGTTCTGGGAGATTTCCCATACAAGTATTGAACAGGACCAAGTCAGCTTAACAAATGGGAACTAAAAGACGAATGCTCGAGGCAACATGGCAGCAGACAAGCGTAACAAATTTCAAGACTCTGAACAGCCATGGACACCAAAAACAAACAGCACAGACTGGGGAGAGAGAGAGAGTGCAGAGTACTTAATTTGATACAACGATAAGAACATTTGGATTCTGAAAAAACAGACGCTTTTTGCTATATCTATTAAAATGAACAGCACTAAATTATTTATTTTAGAAATTAAAAAACACCCTAGTGAATTATTCATCTCTTCTTGTGACTTGAGAGGAGACGGGATGGTACAGCACAGCTTGTTACAATACACAGCAGCATTTTGATTTGCAGATTTAAAGAATTTCAGATTGCTTAAAGATACATGAGGTTCCATGGTGGTATGCTACATAATTTCTCACACAGTCTACCCACTGGAACAAGTCTTGCCTTAGAGGAGGTAAGTGGTAATATGAAACATGTTCTCTCCTATTGTGAAGTTTTAAAGAAATACATTAACCACAAATACTTAGACTTTTCCCTTCATTAATATTCTAGTTAAATATATGCTACTAGCAGGCAAGTCTGGGACAGCTCAGACAGCCTAGCTGATACATATGAAAAGCAATGGCCCTCGCTGTCTCATGAAGAAATTTTTGGCAGTGCTTTTCCATTGATTTCAGGATTCCTGAAGATTCCCTGAGATTATTTACTGAGGTGCATGTGACAAGAGAATCAGGCTCAAAGCAATTGTATTGACAGTTCAAAAAAATCTCACTTTAATCTCCACAGAGAAACATAACAGTGGAGATTTCCATTTAAAACGTATCTGTTTTGATGAAATATAAAAGAATACGCTCTAACAAGCTGCTGACCAATTTTCAATCAGCACAGAAGCACAGATCACATTTTAGAGAGGTACTGTGAAATATTTTTAATGAAACTTGCACACAGTCCTCCCTCTGAGAAAACTCAACCTACCAGACTAATACATCAATAGAAAGGGAAAATGAGACATGAAAACAAACTCTGGTTAGATGACGATAGGAAATGTTAGGTAGCCTTGAGGAAAGGCTTGGAATTTAATGCAAAATTTAACTCTTCTTTTGGCATGTCTGATTTTCAATGCTGCTTTGGTTGCAAACTCTGCAGATGTGAAGGCTATTTTTTGAGGTGTAGGTGTATTCTGGAAAAGTTCTCAGATGTTTAATAGGCCTGAAAAATCAAGTCAATATTTAAGGACTATAAATTTTAACCTATCACCACTTTGAACTTTTCCCAACATTATCAATCTCAAATCATGCACAGAATAATGCATTTTGTTCCGTCAACCTCTTTGTATCCTATTTTCTTCTCTGGCTGTGAGAGTGACATGAAGGGCAAAGCAAAATGCTTCTCCAGCTTGTGACTAAGCCATGAGTTGCACTTGTGCATGGACAATGCCTGCAAGGAGTTTTATTTTACCTTGTCCCATCAATCCTTATCATAAAACAAGTTGTTGGAGGAAGGGACGAGAGAGTTGCCAGCAGGTTGAGGGAGGGGATCCTCCCCCTCTACTCAGCTCTGGTGAGGTCGCACCTGGAGGACTGTGTGCAGTTCTGGGCTCCTCAGTACAAGAAGGACATTGAGCTTCTAGAGAGGGTCCAGCAGAGAGCCATGAGGATGATTATGGGACTGGAGCATTTGTCATATGAGGAAAGACTAAGAGAGCTGGGCCTGTTTCATCTGGAGAAAAGAAGGCTGAGAGGAGATTTGATCAACATATTCAAGTACCTGAGGGGTGATTGCAGTGAGGATGGGGCCAGGCTCTTCTCTGTAGTGGCCGGTGACAGGACGAGGGGTAGCAGATGTAAGTTGAAACACAGGAAGTTCCACCTCCATGTGAGGAAGAACTTCTTTCCTGTGAGGGTGACAGAGCCCTGGAACAGGCTGCCCAGAGAGGTTGTGGAGTCTCCTTCTCTGGAGATCTTCCAAACCCGCCCGGATGCCACCCTGTGTCATGTACTCTAGGTGTCCCTTCTTATGCAGGGGGGTTGAACTAGATGATCTCTAGAGGTCCCTTCCAACCTTAAGGATTCCGTGAATGGTGCGAGGGCTCAAGCCTCGTCCTGGTTGCCTTCAGGGGACAGCTCAAAGGATGATCTGGGATCAAAGATGTGGAGCAGGACATTGCCTAGGGCCAAGCTGAAAACTTCGGCTTCTCCTGTCCATCACCGTGGCACTGGGCTTCACCCTGCATTTCCCCAGCTCTGAAATGAGGACAGAAGACCTACCCTTTCTGCTGCCTAAGCTGCTCTCACCAGTTTAAATATGAAGTATTTGGGGGAATTGATTCCTCCTGACTGTCTGAGCTGCACTTCACACAGCGAAGTCCCCAGTGGTGCCTCCTGTAACACAAATAAACTGTAATGATAAATATGTCTCCCGAGGAACACGTTTCCCTGAGCTAGTGAAGCTCTGAGCAGCCCCCTTAGGCAAATTCACCCTTTCATGCTTAGCATTTAAAACACATTTTATGAGCTGCTTATATGCTTATAATGTTTAATCTTTGCCTAATACTATTTATGGGGTTCTTGAGGATGGAGGATACACTTAGGGGTAACATCAGGCTCAGCGAAAACTGCTTAAACAAGGGCTGGGAGGACTGGTTAGCTGAGACCTGGGGAATAATCCTGGAACCTGAACATGAGGGAATTAAGACTCTTCCACCTCCTGTTTTGGGTCATGAATGTTTCCCTATAGCCAAGACAGACAAGTTAATGCCTGTATGGTCCACTCACTATATTGTCTATAGTAAAAGCAACATTAACTTCCCTTATCAAAGCTGTAGCTGCCTGCAGTGAGGATATTCAGCCTTTAAAGCTCCCACTGGTTATTACTGAAGGCAAGAGATTGACCTTTAGTCCTACTGTACCACTTGCAAGGTGACTCTGCTCCTCTCCCTTTATAGTGGCTGATCCTCATGGGAAGCATCTCTGCAGCAGCTACCAGCTGTGCAATGTTGCTCTTTTAGTTCAACAAAAAGAAGTCTGGGCTTTTTGCAGTGGCAGGATTCAATCCTGGGTCAGTCCCTACCAATGACTTATGGCAGCATCGCTCCTCTTGTCTCCAGCTAAACGCTTTCCTTTCCTTCTCATCTGGTCTCTTCTAGACCTGTACTGTGGGTATGTGGTAGCATGAGCTACCCTAGGAAAAAGCAGAACTGAAGTCTTGGAAAACCCCACTGATATGTGCAGACTTTGGGTCGCAGCTTTCACACTCCTCCTGCCTTCCACCTCACTGGTCACTGGTTGCTGTATGCAGAAACGCTTCCTCCCTCACACTACACAGCCACCCATGCACATCCCTTGCCCACCCTCACTGAAAAGCAGCCCCTTGCTGCCTTCCACCCACGCACGCTTCTTACTGCAACACTGCCTCTTCACACAGCTTGCAAACACCAGCAAATCCATGTGGCCATGAGCTTTTGCCAACCCACCAGTGATTGGGCAGGCTCTACAAGATGTGTGTTTTGCAGTGGGCTCAGAGCCACCCTCAGTTCCGCAATTGCAACCCAGGGAAAACCCCTTGTGACGTTACTGCAAACTAATATCCAAGCCAGCTCGCCCAGATACATCTCACACTGGAGAGAGGTGCTCAGATGTTCATCTGCTTGAACCCCTGTCCCTAGTGCATTGGGATCACTATTCAGTAATGGTAGTTACAGTGATCATAGAAACAAAGCAAAACTCTTTGTTCTAAGTACAGACCTCTGACATAAATATATATATATATGCTTTTGAAAAAAAAAAGAATAAGGCCCTCGTTTATGGAAAACATGTTATTTCCACTAGTTCCTCTACAGAGCAGGTGCCTCTGGCTCTTCATGTCCCAAGCTTAGTGAACACTTTGATTGCAAACAAATTTCTGTCTTGCCTTTCACTCGCTCACGCTGGCTGCTCCCCATAGCCTTTTGCAGCACAAAGCAATGTGAAACTGTCCACATGAATTGGAAACCTCAGCTTCGTCAATCTGAGTCAATGCTACAGGCTCCTGCCTCACACAAAACTGACACTTTCAATGAGTGACAACATGATGCATTGATACAGATTTAACACAAGAACAGCGCAGAAAGTCCCTGAATGCTCATTCAAGATGTCTACCTGGGTGAAAATAAAGAGGTAGTATTTGGATGATTCAGAGATTACACTGCAAGGAAAAGCTCTGCCTCACACATTTCTTTTATGCAATTTTCCTCATAACACAGTCATAGGATTGCAATGGGTAGTAATTATTCCAGTCTTTAATACAGACTTTAGCCCCCCCTCCTTTTTCTCTTCCCTCAGAGAAAAAAAAAGTTATAGGTAGCAATTTTCCTTCATTGGCCAACACATGGCTGCGTGTGAAGAATATTCTGGATATCCAGAACGATGTAGGCTTTGATGGATGGAAATAAAAGATCATTCTCTGCAAGCTGTAACTGAAATGTTAGCCTTTGAGAGCAAAGGTTATTTTATCAGGAAATAAATCAGAGCCCTCTTTCATTACTGTTTTTTTCCGTGCTCATCTCAGTGATGACTAGGGTGTGTGTTCAGACCACAGGAATCTGAAGAACCACCCAGTCGCTTCATCAGTCCTAGAAGACGACAGGGCTCAGAGTCAAAGCAGCACCATCCTGGATATTTTTTTTAATTTGGTTTTATTTCTGTTTGTTTGTTTGGATGTTCTCATTTATAGGCTGGTGGTTATGGTTCATTTTATGAATCCTGAGCCAAGCAGCGCTGGGTTTTACTCCCAACACATGTCCAGTGCCTCAGTGCCACGAGATGCCATCCCAAGCTCCTGCCAAGCAGCCGGGTGCTGCCTTCAGTTTCAGTGGGCTGGGTAACCTCCATGGACCTTTCTACATATCGGTGTTCACAGCCCAAATTAATACTCCCAGCCCAGTTCTTCAAGGGGGGGTGCTCTGAAGCCTCTGAAGTCCACGCATGGCACAGCAGCTGCACTGCCTGCCAAGGGGTCTGGGGACATGGCTGGGCTTGGGGACACAGTTTTGGAGTCTGCACCATGCAAGGAAGAAGAGATAGGGGTGTAAGGCGGGAACCTGGCACCTTTCTCGCCCAGGAGACGTTGGGATAGCAGTGCAGAAGACACGTGGAGCCGCGGGGGCAGAAGGGCCAGCAGGGTGGGCACGGAGAGAGCGAGATCCTGCGCCAGGAGTGGGCATGGAGGGTTAACACAGGGCTCTGCCAGGGAGCCAGGCCCATGCAGCTCCCACAGCCCCTGGCCTGTAGTGCTTTCCTACCTCAAAACCTGAAATAAATTTGGACACCACACCTTCAAGAAAAGATACAGTTATTTATAAACATTCCAGTCTTGCCTTTGATGCTATTTCAAAACCCTAAGATATAATTTAGTTTAAAAAAAAATGAGAGTAAGAGAGAAGAGGGAGAAAAAAAGTTTAAAAACAGAAATAAAGTCCTACCATTACATTTCACAGCTGACTTAGAGGCCGCAGCTCTCGATCAACCCTTACCTTCCCAACAATCAGATTAGTTCATTTAAGTTCAATGTTTTATCACCAAAATTCAATATAATTACATGTATAGATTTTTTTAAATATAAATTTTAGTTTTTTTAGTTGCTAAAACTTCCCCACTGCCCCTTCCAGAAAGAGAATACTTATCACCATCTTATGTAAAACTGAGGCATGAATGCATTAAATGACATATCAAGTTTGCTTAGATAAACCAATATCAGAGATGAAACAAGAGCATTACATCCTTATTTTCTGTTCAGATGCTGGATGTCAAGTATTTATTTACTTTTAAAAAACTGTTTTACTGCAACCTGACAACGACTGTTAATCTGACTGGAGGAATAGGATCTTCAAGTTAAATGTCTCTCAACAATCTTACTGTGATTCTTACATTTATTTTAGACTTATATCCTTGCAGAGATAAGTTTTTGCTTGTCTTTGGAAATAGTGTAGATCAGATAATGTCTTAATTACTGGAAACAGCTTTTCTCCATCTATTTGGAGTTCTTCTTGATATATCATGAAGATCCTGGAGGCATTGCAAGACCCAGGCCTTAGAAGTGCTGCTGATAAAGACATCACTGTGTAAACATATTAGCCCCCACAGAAGGTTCCTTTGGGTAAAACGGACATCATTTATATTTGTGCTAATAAGTTAGAATTTCTTCTGCTTACCCACATTTGGCATGGCTTGTAATCAGTCACTGTCTTCTTTTTAGTAAAATCCTCTAAATAGTTTGCTGCACATAACTACAGGCAGAAAACTTATTAGCAGCCTCTTTATAATAAGCAATTACTGGTATTTGGAAGCTCTCTCAAATGGTACTCTACAAATAGCCAAATGTGCTTAAAGAAAAGGTAGCAACACCCTTGAGACTCATTGGCTTAAGAATCGTGAAGGATGGATGCACATGCTCTGCATATTCCCTTCTCTCCCAAGAAGCATGTAATCAGGTTTTCCCAGGGCATCAAAAACCTGCTTGGGACAGGTCTGCCTTGGCCTCCCAGGATCAGGTTGGAGAGGAATCTGAATGAGATTTCATCAACCTGAGGAAGTGAATCAGCTCTGATACGCTTTAGAAGGTGGCATTTTAACCAGAGCTTTGACCTTTTCTGGTCCTGGCCTTGTGCCCACTATATCAATCACAAGCCAGGAGAACAGCAGCCAGGTTTATCACAGCATACATTTTCCTCTACCTAATTACAGTCCTGCAGCCTAAATTATCTACAGAGCTTTTGTCTGAAGTTTATTATATGTGCTTTGAACATCCCTTAAACTTCCCTCCTGTCTTGCTAAATCTTCTCATTGCTCAAGAAGATGGAGCATCTGCCATACTGGAGTAACAAAATTGGTGTCTCCAATAAAGTGATAAGAGACATAGACTAACATGCCAAAATTCAGCAGCTGCAGAGATTTGATATGTACTGCACATACATTGCATTTAGAGCTATTCATCCCAAAAGTGCAGTCTTGATTCTTCTCTTGCTGTAAGGTTTCTTCATGTTGCCTGGCTGATATAAAAATAGTTTAAGACATGAGAGCACTTCTGCTAGCCAAGATTATCTATACAAAATCAACTTGCCTGCTGGCTTGGAAGTAGGGTAATGGCTCTGGCCCTCTCCAATAAGTGGCCCTGGAGGTGTATGGAAGTGCTAGGAACCACAAAAGTGACTCCCAGACCTACCAAAGATTACCTTATCCATATTGTTCTCTGTAGAGGGCTGCATCCATACTTGTTGAAGTTTCATGTTTATGGTATTCTGGGTGCATCACTGAAGACATTATGCTCAGCTGGGGCTGTGGGATGGAAGATACCAAAATATTCCCTGAACAGGCTTTTCTTAAACATCATTTTCAAAATGCCTAAAGGATTATTCACCTCATTTTAAGTACATACTGTATTTTAGACCTGTTTAAATATATCTTTAGCTGAAGACTGGACAAGCTCCAACAAAGTCATCCATGTAGTTGAGGTAAATGATACATAGTTTATGACTGTATGCTATTTTATTAAATAAAAACAACAAAAACCGTCATTGCCAGAGAAAAAAAGGAAAATGTCTTCCCAGAAGAAAACATGTATTTACTTAATATTATGACTGTAATGCAAGTTAAGAGAAGCCAAGAGATTCAAAGTCAAGGCTATCCTTTATGCTTTTAGCCCGGCAGCTATATGAGGTAAGAGTAGGGTGCCAGCCATAACTTGCATTTCTTGTCCAGCATTGGTTAATGTACCAATTTGTACCTTATGGAAACAGGCTTTCTCTGTTCACTCAAACCCTTTCCTGCTTTTGCAGTGCCCACAATAAGTACCCAGTAGTATCCCTTTCCCAACTCTTTTATCTTTCATCTTTTTTAAGAAAAAGCAAACAAAGAAGTGTGACCAAAATGTGATACTCTCCTCCATCCAGTCCTCAGACTGGATCAGTAGCCCACAGCTAGGCCACAAACATGACGGCAAAGAGAACCAGAGAGTCACAGAATCATCTAGTCTAGCTCCTTACTCAAGCATGGTCACCTAGAGAGCATTTCTTAGGATCTTGTTCAGGTGGCTTTTGAATATCTCCAGAGAAGGAGACTCCACAACCTCTCTGGGCGAAAAAAAAGGGCACTAACTTTTCCTGAAGACGTAAATCCGTGGCAAGGAAGGGGGGACTGCCATGTTGAAGGGCAGGACTGGATCTGGCACCATATCTCCCTGGATGTGCCGCCTTTGGGCTGCCTCCATATGCCTGGAAGAGAGGAGCACACAGATTCTTACAGTTTTGTGCCACTCTGGGTTCTCCCAGGGGCAACACCCTGACGTTTTTGGACCCAGATCAGGACAACACCCACCCTTGTCCCCGCAATCCTGCACGCTAGATTTTTATTTTTGATCTCTGATTTGCTTGTTGACACATTGAAGACAATTGCATGGCACGAATAAAGATCCTCATTTAGGAGCTGCCTTTCATCTAAGCATCTCAAAAAGCTTCACACATCTCAGCTCCTTTAAGCTGTAATTTAAATTCACTAGCCAGGAAGATAAGGGACTGCACCCCTCACTTTGGTGTCGTTGATAGCAACGCAGCAGCCTGCGGCACTGGTGTCAGTCAGCAGCAGACCCGGATGGCGAAGGCTGGGCTGCAGCTCCTGCCTCCACCACCCTAACTGCCTGCACTCCATGGGACTGGCTGCTGGTATTCAAAAGCTTTGCCCCACTCTTGCCTGAACATCACCAACTATGACTTATATTCCTGAGGTGCCACTCTGCACTCATCATAGCAGCTCCCAAGCATCTGTCTACAAATCTCATCATTACATCTGAGTTACAGATTAGGATCCAGCTGTGCGAGGTGCTGCACAACCTCAGCACACTGGCAAAAAAAGCTGACGCTGCTGTTGCACGTGAGCAACTATTACTCTGAGCCAGTATCACAATATATCAGCAAGTATTATCTCCGGATACGTTTCCTAGTATCCCATCCCTGGAGTTTGTTCTCAGAGCATCATAGGGGAAGGTTGGCAGAGCATGTGTGGGGGGTGTTAGAGAGAGAAGAGGTGTCCACCATTCAGGATCTGTGGGAAGAATGGCCTGCACTTGAATCCAGTGCATTCTGACTGACAGGCAAGAGGATTAAAGGGTTGCATACCAAGTAGAATTAAGAAGTGCTAGTTTTCCTAGCTCCTATAATTTGTAAAGAACGGAAAGAAAGAAAAAAGATCTCGTGGAATTAATCTATTTCTTATGTTCGTTCCAGCTGCGTTTAATTTACCCTCTGCTATTTCTCCCCTCTGATCGAGGAATGCTGTATCCTTACATTCATATTTCCCCTTAAAATCCCCTAGTTGAGCAGAGCTTTTCTTAATTGCTTTAATATGCTGTGTTCTGAGAGGGAGGGAACCGATCCGTGGTGGCACTGCTCCTTTGCCCTGGCTCAGCACGGGTCGGGGGCCTCCAGTCCCGCGTGGCCGAGCTCTCCAGGCACATGGGGCGGCGTGGGAGTCCTTCACCCACCGATGTACCCCTCTTGCCAGCCAAGCTGAGCTGAGGAGAGCAGCACTGAGGTTACAACCAAAGAGCCCTGACCAGCCCCATCTGCAGTAAACACTGGGCCCTTGGACCCATTCTCCATGTATGAAGAAGAAACTATGTTAAAAGTGCTTGACAAGGTCACGCCAAGCACCTTGTCACGAGGCCAGAATATTCCCCTCCGCCTGGCTCACTTTCATTCATGGATTAAAAGGCAAGTGAGAGGCCTTAAGGCAATCTGCCGGAGCCAGGCTTACTGGCAGGCCTGCCCACCAATGATTTAGCAACCTATGTGCCAGATGGACCAAGCCCCAAGTAGCAGGGATGGGGGCAATGCTGAGCCAAGGAGGCGAGAGGATTGCAAAAGGGAGGAACAAGGCAAGAGAAGGAGAGATTCAGGTTTTTTTTTTTTTTTTTTTTTTCATTTTCTGTGCATGTGTTTGCTTTGACTCTGCTTACTAGAGTCTTCTGGCTTCCTCCCGGCCCACTGGATATCCCAAGTGAATAACCCAGGCTCCACGCTGGGGTTGCTGCGTCAGAGCTGCAGGCAGCATGCAGCAGCCTGTGGCAGTGCTGCCACAAGCACTAGTGTTCTGAGAAGACCTCTCTACAAACCATCAACCCACCACCACCACCTCTACCCCACCACTTGGTGGCTGGAGAAACAACACTTCTGTGTCCCCCAGGACAAGGGCAAACAGGAGTTCTCTGCTGCCTTCATCAGCTAATCATCTACCCATATCTCTCATGAGTAGGACACTATGGACCATGGGGACATTTGCTATGAAATCCTAGGCCTCTGCCCTTCAAGTGAATTGCAAGCTTCCATGAGTTATCACCTACAGTCTAATTTTTTTCTTGTATGCCAAATATTTGACCATGTAACAGGATCTCATACCTTAGGCAATGTGTTATTCCACTCAAAGGGAGAGGGTGTCTAAACATTTGCAGACCTCACCTGAGGATGAGCCACTGAGGGGTAATGTATCTAGCCCTCTCCATAATGACCAGTCTAAACATAACACAGTCCTTTGCCAAGATAAGCACCTCCACACTGGGCAGGCTCATGTGCTCTGCGTAAGTCATTAGGCCTAACTTATGTGACAGTATGGTGCACCAAAACTGGAATTGTAGAGCAAGTTAATGGGGCTAGGATGAATATTCTGCCCCGTAACGACCTCCTCGCATGAAAGTTTCTTCATACTTATTATTTCTCCCTCTCCTGGTCCTGTTCAGCGGCTTCTGGTGCTCTCTTACCTCTACTCAGTCTCGCTCTTGTGCCCTTTCCTAAGTGCCTACAAAGGCACCCTGTTCCCACAGACTTCAGGATCCATTGCTGCTCACTGTGCGAGCTGCCGGGGGAGGCTGGAGACAGGCTCCTTCCTTCTGTTCCCTTCCGTTTCCCATTCTGGCCTTTCCAGAGACAGGCTAACAACCGCAAAGAGTCCAAACTCTCTCAAGAGAGAAAAAGAAAGATGAAAGGCCAGCGAGCACGATGATGACGTGTCATTATGCGGCACAGCCGAGAAGCTGACAGAGAGGCGCGTTACATGGCCCTCCGCACGGCCAGTTCTGTGCCACACGCACCACCCTGCCTTCGGCTTGGGAGCGACCGTGGAGCAGACCCGGATGCCAGCCCCGCCGTGTCCACCAGCAGACCATGCTGGGGTTCCTCCTTGCGCAGCCACAGGCATGTTTCACCTCCGTCTGTCTGGCTGCTGCTATTTATTCCTGGGTTTTTCTAAAAATGCGCCTTGACCTAGGAGCCCAGACCATTGCCAGCCTCCTCCTTTAATAAAAGCAACAACAGCATGGTATTGAAAGGCACGAGGCGTTTCGGAATATACAGACTCCTTTATGGGTGGAATAATCTAATAGACAAGCTGTTGTTAATTTATAGCCTCAATTTTCAGACACACTTCTTGAGTCAAAAGTACTTCCTGTTCCATAATTCCTATAGGGACACAGGTGGCCCAAATTGCAGTATACATCTACTGTACACTAAAATGTATTTCACTCTTAGCTTAAACATTTCTGAGATCTCAAGTTTATGTCTAGACTATTTTAATCAGCTAGATGTCATAATAAGCCATATGTTGGTCTTGATAGGTTACATACACCAGCCCTGCTCATAAAGTATCAAAAGGTGTTTTTAAAAAAGGAGCCTGTGTTTGTTTTACCAGGAAAACGGTGCTTTTAGTCGATCGCATCAAACCCACTGGCAGAGCACACGGGCTCTGACGTAACTACTGGGAAAGCGGGAGGCCGAGGCGGCCGTGGCGCGGGAACAGAGAGGGCTCAGTCCGCGCCGCCGCGGCTCCGTGTCAGGTGTGCGCTGGCCGGGCGCCGCGCCCTGTCCGCAGGCAGGGACCCCTGGTGGCACCACATGTACCCCCGCCTGCTTCTCCTCTCTGCTTCTTTGGTGCCCCTAGCTCACCCCGCAATCGCGCAGGTTGAATGGGAGAGAGGTTGGCGGGGTAGAGCAGCAGGGAGTGATTCCTTTGGCCGCGCTAGGACAAAAGGGTTTTCACCAATAAAGTTCTGCCTTTCTGAAGCCAAATTAGCTAAGCACAGCAGCACAAAATGAATCACGTCTTTACTTTGCTCGCAAAAAATAGCAAAAATCAAGATCTCTTTCCCAAGGATTGTTAAATGTGCGAGCCAAAATGTCCAGTTTGGGAAGTGACTCGTGACCCGCAAGCCCTGTGTGTTGGCCGGGAGGTTGCCTCGTGCCAGGAGGACTGTCCCCCACCACGTAGGCGCAACGGGAAGCCTCTGTTTGCTCTGAGCCGCAGAGGGCCTATGGCACACAAACACGTAGCTTGGATGGCATCCAGCAGCGAGCAGGGATATACATGAACACAAATTCATCACACTGTCGTACAAGATTATTTCCTTATGCAAAGCTGGCTCCCTTCTGGATGCAGAATTTCTCCCCTCCCTCCGGCCCAGCTCCCTCCCCCTCTACTTCCAGTCACCACCATGGGGAGGTCTTGCACCCCTCCAAGGGCACCTTAGCACTAGAAAGACTCAGCTACATCTGGCTCTGCTTCGCCGTGGCAGCCCTTCTCATTCCAGCCTCCTCATTGCCCCCGTTAAGAACACTTTTTACCTCAGAAGTCATGCGTGCCCAAGAAGTGCATGTGGTCCGAGGAGGAAATCCCAGGAGTCTGACATCCAGGCATTTGCTTCTGGAAGTTCCCAAGGGGATCAAGGTACATATAGAAGGGCTTGAAGAGTATTTTAATTATAGACTTTCCTTGGGGGAAGAAAAAAAAATACTGTTTGCTCATTGAGTGCACAAGGATTGCCGGAGCAACACTGGAATTGTGACTAAAGATAGAGTGTCTTTCTGCTTACTCCTATCTCCATGAGTTTTGAATGAACAGTTTGGGCTATTAGCTAAAGGAACAAGCAAACTGTTCCTGATACCCCACAATTATTTGGATCCTGGGTAATTTAACCAGTCATTTCCTACAAACATTTATTCTTCCTCCTTCTAACAGCTTTTAGGGCAGAGAGCTGTAGAAAAGCTGTCAAGGTTTCATTCTGCAAAGAAAGTGTACTGCCTCTAGAGAGAGTTCAAAGTACGTTTCATGGGGTGAAACCATGAAGAAGCACAGCCTGTCCATCATATCAGGTAAGAATGAAGGCTTTTTTAATAATACACTTTACTGTCACTGTCTTCATAACAAAATCCTTACGTGATTCTTCTTCTCAGGATCCCCCTGTTTGCCAGCAATAAACATCTGAGAGCTGTTTTTACTTCCACAGTATTTTATTGCTATACAAATACCATAATTTCAGTCTCCACAAACAGAGAGATCCTCATCCGCCCAGTTTGTTACTATACTTGCCGGACAGAGCAATGCAGTAAAAATAATGATTCTCTTGGATGCCCAAAGTGGCGTTACAGTATTTTAACTGTTTCCCAGCATATACAGTGTTATGACTCCCTAACTTTGGCTAGTCAGTTTGAACTCATCTGAAAATCCATGTCACTCTCTCCCTCTCATGTTGATCATCTGCAGGCAGCAGAGGATGGAACAGCCCCTCAGCTACTAAGAACTACATCCTCAGCCAACAGAAACCGGTATGGCTTCATTGTAGGTGCAGTGCTGAAGATACATGCCATGTAGATGGCCTTGGTCCCAAACTAATGATTCATCTGTGTTCATGAGCCATAAACTTGTGCTCATCACCACCATTCATGACCTTCACCAACAAAGGACACCTCTGAGGATGCAATCCTACAATTATAGAGAGACATCTTCATCTAAACATTTTAATGCATTTTCTTGACCAAAAGCACTTTCATAAACAGACACATTTCATGTATAATTGAAATGCCCTACATGTATTTTTCTCAGATCAAATTCTTCTGTAAAGTATTCTCATTTTAATCTACTTCTCATTAAAAGTTTTTTTTTCTAAAAGTAGCTTTGCTTTCATTTTTAAGAGTCTTTTGAGACTTCCTTTTTTAAACTTCCAACAAAGATGATATTTTTAACAAGCTGTAATTATAAAACACACTACCTGATACCTTCCCAGACAGATGGATCACAAGAGAGTGTAATTGGAGGTGGGTAGGAAATTACACCCCTACCATTCACAGATGCCTCTGTTCCTTATAGAGAGACAAGTCTTCTGATCCTTAAGAGCTCTTTAATCTAACAAGCACACAGGGAAGAAAATATCCTGCTTGCCTCTATCCTGAATATTGTTGACTATGACTCTGTCAATCAGTGCAACCTGTTTTGATTAGCTTTTAGATGGGAGATTTTGACAAATCACTGTCTGTTAGAACAAAGTTGCTATTAGAATAAGTTGCTAAATGATGTGATGCATTTTCCATTATTTATCCAGCTCTGACTAAAAGCCTGTATCTTTCTAAAATATGTGCCACAGTTTCACCATAAATTGTTATAGTAGGAGCAGTTTTCACGGTACAAAATCCATGGTTTGTGCAATACTAATCAAAACAGGAGTAAACATACTCCTGAAAGAAATCTCAGCTCCTTGTTCAGAAGCAACCTGGGAACATGAACAGCATCCATTTTGCAGTGAGTTTTATGTTTCTAAGTATCAAGGGAGGACACAAGGGTGCTAAGTCCCTGAGGCATTTCTGAGCATGTCTAAGTCACAGATTTCCCAGTGGTGTTCTCTAGCATTCTGGATAATTTCTTGTCTCAGAAATAACCCATTAAGTTAATGATTAAAGGATCACACAGACAGGCACAGAAGCCCCATGGCCCTGCGGCAGGAAGGGGCGCCCCAATAGCTCTGTCAGAGTCACGAGCTGCTCCCTGACCCCCAGGGCCACCCCAGCAGAGCCCCAGCTTGTGGGCCAGTGGGAAATCCATCCCCATGGCCAGAGGAGAGGCTTTCTCGGGTCCTCACAGGCTGGGGCACTGCCAGGGCATGGGGCTCATTAGGGGGTGCAGGGGAAGGGTTTGGTGTGTGGAACAAGAGTGGGAAAACATATAGATGAGGAATTAAAAACGGACGGTTATGCATAAACAACCTTTTCTGGCCATGCCCTGCACCTGGTCAACACCGTCTATTCCATTGGGCTACCAGATTTGGCAACTCCCAACATAAACCTTGTGGATAATTTCAGGCAGAGTTTGAAATTAAGTGTTCATTATTCTTACATGAATTGTCAAATACCAGATAGAAATAATGCATAGGCTATGATGGCTGTTAGTATAGGAACCATAGGGAAATAACAACATTGTAAATAACAATAACAGATTCTCACAAATATAACCTCAATATTCCCACTCCCTGCACAGGGCTGATCTCTTCTAGCTATAGATGGAATGGCATGGCAAATGATGGAGCCAAAAGGCAGTGGAAGGGACATGTTGGGAGGTCTGAAGGCTGTCAGCTGTGTTAACACAGGGCACAATTAGATCGATGTAAGGCATATTTGTAAAAGTGGTCTGACCAAGGAGATCAGCCTTCCAAGGGTCTGGCTCACTCCCAAGTCTCTGATACCCGGTGACCCAGAACAGAAGCAATCAGGGAGGCATGCAGCACAGCCAGCAAATAAGAAATGTGTACAGAAAAAAACAACCAAGCACAGAGTGCATCTAACGATGGTGTTTATCCTGATCTCTCTCTTCACCAACAGCAAACATGCTCAAGTAGAAGCGTTTACAAAAATATCTTTCACCAAATTACAAAACAAGGGGGAGAAGGAGAAACAGCAGGTGTATTGACAACATCAGTGAGGCAGACAGACATGCACAGCTCTGCCAACCCCAATCAGGAATCAGGCCAGACAATCTCTATTTGTTGGGTGGGTTGGTTGGTTGGTTGACTTGTTTGTTTGTCTTAATAGCAATAATACCTTGTGTTTTTTTTCTTGTTCATCTTTTGAGTTTTGAGCATTGAAGTTTTTCTTTCAAACTTTTCTTCCACAGACTTAAAGCATTGCTTAGAATTATATCTTGGTCTAATACAAAACGAAACCTGAAATTCTTCTGTACTTGAAGGAAATGGTGCTTTAACAAAATAATCAGCATCAGGATCTCCACAAGAAAAATCACTGAACCACCACTTTTCCAAGACTTTAAGGTGACTACAAGAGAGTTGACATTCATATATGACAGGTGAGGAAATTTCCCCTCCTCATGCTCTCCTTTGGCCAGAAAAAAAAAAAGTCCTAATTGCTCAGCTATGAGGTTTGATTTGGTTTTCCTTAGCTGTAGGACAGGCAAGGAATGAAGAAAGCATAAAGGTCCAACTTCTGTCTGCACCAGCATTGCTATGAGTCATTTACTTGGAGGAGCCAAAGGGAGTTGCTCTTAAAAGTAGATTTGCCATTACTATAACCTGGAATGGGCCATTTGCTTTAGGCAAAATATCAGTATCCCTCTATTTCCAGGAGTGTGTGTATACCCTGAGAGCATATCAAACAGAACTGACATCCAAAGAGGCAGACAAAATTAAAAGAAAATGAAAAGAATGCTATTTATGACCAAAAAAAAATCATTTTAAGATTAGGAACAAGCAAAAGACAGACAGAGAGCTATATAATACTGCATCTTCCAGTGTTTTGAAACAACAACAAAGAAGCCATGACATCAATGTTTAAAATGCAGCACGTCCCTCAGATGTTTTTGCAGTGGCTCTTTGCAAGCAGGGTTGAGCTCTGCTGTAGAGCAGCCAGGTTTATCACTGTAGTCAGTTACAGAACGCCCGGCTATCAGCTGGTAGCCCATTCACTCATGAGCCTTTCCACATACGAGCATCAATGTCCCTTCCCATGGCACTTTAGGAGGTTCCTGCCCCTCCATCTTTCCCAGGTGTGTTCAGACGTGCACACACGCACCGGTGGACCCGGTCTTGGAGAGGAGATGACCACCACCATGGAGGCTGTGGGGCAGCTGGCTCACCCCGTGCTTGCAATCATCTAACCCTCCCTCACCAAGGACTTTGAGCTCATTGAGCAACAGCAAGCTCCGTAACCACAACTACATGTAGCTGGCCTGAAACTACAGCTCCTGTGAAATTCCTTTTTAATTTTCAAGTAGCTTAAAGAAAGAGTG
>NW_010585397.1:300341-314752 GCF_000705375.1 Tinamus guttatus | reverse complement strand
AGAAAGAAAGAAAGAAAGAAAGAAAGAAAGAAAGAAAGAAAGAAAGAAAGAAAGAAAGAAAGAAAGAAAGAAAGAAAGAAAGAAAGAAAGAAAGAAAGAAAGAGAAAGAAAAAGATGACAGGAGCTAATTTAACACTTCCTTTTGAGAACATTAGATAAATGAAGTAAAAAGATCTCCTACTCGTTATAAAGAGCAGGATGGGGCAGAAAATTGATGGCTTTGCCCTGTAATGCAAGATTCCTAGCCTTTTAGAGCTACAAGAAGTGAAACAAAACAGCAGTATCAGGTGACATTTGCTCCAACTGCAGACAGTACTCACCAAGTCTCCATGTGCATGTAGAGGGCAAAGAATTAAATAAAACAGTAAGAAACTAGCATGCCCAGCTGACTTCCTAAGCAGCATGGGTCCTGAACGAGGTGGTTTTTGCTTGTGGCTCCTGAACAAGTAACTTTCAAAATAACTTTCTGTAGCACCATCCAAATGAGGGCAAATCCATTAGGACTGCAAAAGATTTATCCAACAGTTAATGGTTAATAGGTCTATGTATGAAAGGTGGCCTTATTTGCAAAAGTGATCCAGGCAAAGAAGAGTCTGAATTTTACTTGGGGCATTAGATCCTAAAGTCTGAAGGTATTTCCGAAAATGGGAGCCAGGCATGAACATTACACACTGTTTTTTGCCTTGTATGGATATTAACATGTAGCAATTAGCTCGGACATGTTCTCTTTGGTGCTGGCTATCCACAGTGAGGATTACTGGGTCTAACAGTTTGCTCTTGTTACTGCATTCCTCAACTGTACCAGATGTCAGCTCCTTCGTTTCAAAAGAGCTGGAAGCTGCTTCAGTGAGGGAGAAAGTTCACAACCCTTTTTAACCTCTCCACCTCTGTCTTGGGTGTTTTTCTTCTCTTGACAGGAAAGGACAGAGCACTGATGAGAAGCAGCTCATCTTCACCCAGGACATGGTTATTCAAACTGTCTGCTTACCATTAGTTATCAATGAGCTGCTCCAAATTATTTATTCCAGCTTCCTAGGCAGGTGTGTGGCAAATTTCCATACAGCCTTAATAGGAATCAGATTGCTAGCTTCAAACTTAAATTCTTCATCTGCACCACAGCATGACTGTGAAGTGTTACTGAGCAAGGGCGGGGTAAACAGCTATGTAAAAACAGACCGCACAGTCACAGCTGGGAGAAGTATGTGGGTCTCACTTAATAAAACTTGATAGAAAATATTTGTAGCTATACAAAAATATCGACAAAGCTGGCAACATGATACGCTTTATGCAACCAACATGATTCTTTCACTAGGATGGGCACATACCACGCTTGGAAGCTTGGTTATCAGTGGAGACTTGATCTGCAGAACATACATGCATGCACATGCAGAGCACCTGTTGGAAACACACAACTGAGGGGAGCACAGCCCAGCAAGGAGACTTGTTGCATGCAAAGTCAGTCTGTCCACATTTCCAGGTGGAAATTCAGAGTAGCACATGTCCAGATAAGGAGAGCTGGCTCTCATCTATACATAAAGAAAATATAAAGGACATGCATTAGGAAGGACCTAGTTGGCACCTAATGTGACCTCCTGGGAGTTGCCAGAAGCTATATTCATCTCACTAACTGGGTCTGTCTGCAGCTGAACAAGTAACCTCAGCCTCTTTTAGCCTAGTTAGTGGAGCACAGGGCACAAACACTTTATCATAAAGTAGATACCTACACTTGGTCCTCTGAACATAATATGCCTCACCGAGAGGCACTGAGATGATTAGGTCCAATGTCTGCAGCAGAAGCCAGATGTGATGAATCACATTGTAAGTGTCCTGAATGTTGCATGAAAATCCTCTTCAGGTGGTTCACTTCTCTAGGCAAAATCCAGCTTGTGGAGCCTCACCAGATAGCTTGCATGGTCAACAGCCAACAATCTGGATGTCCCGGAGCTGTGGCATGGCACTCTCAGTCTTGGCGGTACCAATAATGCTACAGCTGGTCTAGTAGTTGGTGGTGGAGTGCTCACTGGGTGATGGCTCCCAGCAGTGCTTCACCTGCCAATTCCTATCTTCGGAGTGAGGAAAAGTGCCTTCCAGCACATGGACCTCACTGAGCCTTGCTGCACTTGGAGGTAGTGGGGATGCTCCTCCTCCTAGTATGTGCCACAAAGTGGCATTTTCTCTCAACATGTGAACAGGCTCAGTAAGAATAGCGTAATCCAAACCTGGGACTCACCAGAGCTATAAAAAATGACCTGTTCCTCATCTCAGTATAGAGTTTCTTTGTGAGAAACTATATCATGTAAAATGTGTGTGTAGCATGGTACACATTTAAATGCCCCAAACCCCTCATTTTGAAAGAGAAACAAGCGATTGCCTTTATTTGTTCAGTCAAACATTACACAATCTGATTCAAAATCTAAAGTTAAATGTTAAAACAAAATGGTCTGACTTACACTGCCACTGCTACTTTGTGCTGATTCGGTCAAAATAATAATAGTGAAAAAAAGAAAACTTAAAAGCGTCCAAGAACTGCACAGCTTTGGAAGAAAAAAAACATACCAGTGTAGAAGTTTACAAGCAAATGTCTCAAACTGACATTGTCTGAACATGTTTCTTTTAATAGATAAATGCCCATGATTATCGCAAGAGTGAGCAGCTTCATTGAAGAGCCCTCGTCTGAAGGGTCCTCGCTCTCTCCTTAGGTTTGCCTGAATTGAATGACTGCAAGGCCACTCGTCTGCTTGCTTTGCCAGCAGGGCACCAAGGGATGGCTGAGAGACGGTGGTTTCAATCATCGACGGGGAGAGGGAGAGCTACACCTGGATGCTGGCTGTGTTTCTAACACTGTAGATTGAATGTGTGCCAATGACAGGCATATTTCCACCTCACTGGAGCAAACCAAACCAGTCAGCACAGCATCTGAAATCTCAGAGGTGCCTCAGATGGATAAACGAGACTTTAAGTCAACTTAAACATTTGTATGGATCCAGATGCCCAGTTCCCAGGTGTCCTTGGGTTAAACATATATTAAACAGATAGCCCCCAGAGGGCTGCACCGCAATCCAGAGGGACCTGGACAGACTGGACAACTGGGCAGTAAAAAACCTCATGCAATTCAACAAGGCCAATTGCAAGGTTCTGCACCTGGGGAGGAATAACCCCAGACACCAGAACAGGCTGGGGACCGACCTTCTGGAGAGCAGCTCTGCGGAGAAGGACCTGGGCGTCATGATGGACAAGTTGACCATGAGGCAGCAGTGTGCCCTCGTGGCCAAGAAGGCCAATGGGATCCTGGGGTGCATTAAGAAGAGCATCTCTAGCAGGTTGAGGGAGGTGATCCTGCCCCTCTACTCAGCCCTGGTGAGGCCGCATCTGGAGTACTGTGTCCAGTTCTGGGCTTCACAGGACAAGCGGGATGTGGAGCTGCTGGAGAGAGTCCAGCGCAGGGCTACGAGGATGATCAGGGACCTGGAACATCTGCTCTACGAGGAGAGACTGAGAGAGCTGGGCCTGCTCAGCCTGGAGAAGAGAAGGCTGAGAGGGGATCAGTGATCAGTGATCAGTGTCTATAAGTACCTCAAGGGAGGCAGTGAGGAGGATGGTGCTGGCCTCTTTTCAGTGGTGGCCACCGACAGAACTAGAGGTAACGGCCACAAACCGAAGCACCAAAAGTTCCACATGAACTTAAGGAAAAAAATTTTAACAGTGAGGGTGACAGAGCCCTGGAACAGGCTGCCCAGAGAGGTTGTGGAGTCTCCTTCTCTGGAGATCTTCAAAACCCGCTTGGATGCAGTCCTGTGCCACGTGCTGTAGGTGACCCTGTGTATGCAGGGGGGTTGGACTAGATGACGTCTCGAGGTACCTTCCAACCTTAAGCATTCTATGATTCTATGATTTGAGGGCAACCTGTATCTTACTTATCCATTTAAATGAAAAAAAAAGAACAAAATGAAAGTGATAAGAACATGTAAAAGATACTCCAGTTTGGTTATTATTTTGATCCACAGCAGAGTCCAATACCTGCTGCCATCAATACCTTCAGTCAAGGTATTTACCTTTGAGTCTTAGTGGTAGCTAGCATGTCTCAGTGCAGTGAGTTGCCTACTGCAAATGCAGAAGTGAAGTTCTGCAGTGCTATTAAGGCTTATTCAAGAGGACGCTCACAAACACAGACTGAAACAAGAGACCACAGGAAAAAGCAGGATGGTATCAGAGAGAAACTTAGATATTGGGGCTTGACGAAGGGGTTGGGGCTTGGCTGGAAAGGCTGCATGAATTCTCCAGTTCTCAAGAAGAAGCTGTTAACTATTATGAAAAAAAAAGTTTCCTATTCCACCAATTACACTGCCATTTAACACTGTCTTTTCAAATCTCCACTTGCTCTCTTCCCAACTCACCAGCATTGCCTATCCACTTGCTCTCGACTGCTCTTCACTGGCTCCAGTCTGCTCACATTTTTGAGTTTTCTACCTAGTTTCATCTTCCCCTGTGCTGCACTGCTCCCTGCTCAATAGTATGAAAGATCAACATTTGGGTCTGCCTTTAATGTCTTCCCTAAAAATGTCCTTTCCCCTTCCACCCAGATCATTTGTTAGGGAAGGAAATTAGCTCTCTACATTTTTCATTCCTCTCATTCTTCTCCTTCGTTTGCCCCCCACCCCTAAACTTTCCTAAATGGCTCAACCCTTTGCTTATCATCTTAACTATTATCTTCCTACCTCTGCTCCTGAGATTTGCCCTTGTTTCCAAGCTTCCTTCTAGAGTTCTCTGTGCAACCTCAATCTCTCACTGCTGAAAGCACAACAGTTTTGGGGGGGAAAAAATCCGGAGGTGGTTTATAACCCTTCCATGTTCTGATCACCAGAAGAGATCAATATTCTTGAGTGACCATTAATCTTGAGGTAACCCCTTTGATAGTTTTCAGGCTTCATTTAATTTCTTTGGTAGACCAGACTTCTTCTTAAGACAAGATGTGATGGGCATTCAGTTTATTAATTGATGCAAAAAACCTTGGCCCAGATGAGGTAAACCTTTTTATGATCCATCTGAACAAAAATACCCTTGCTGAAAAAGTAAAATGTTCAACCACCCCTACATTAGAAAAAAAAAAAAAAAAAAGTCCTATTTTGTCATCTGCTACACTTGGTGGGCTAGAAAGGTTCAGTTCTTCCATTATATGTTACACTTTGTGGGCAGAAGGGATTCAGGAAGGACAAGTCTGAAAGACAGGAGACCATCATCAAGCTCCACAAGTGATGAGGCACCTGCTTGCCAGGTTTCGTCTCCTCTACCATGTGTCCCTCCCAGAGTGTGCAGTTTCAGTATACGTGATCCCTTCAGAAATCACCCTCTTCTGTAAAACATCTGAGACTTGGGAAATTCCTCTCTTTGCCCAGGAAAGGGAGCTAGATCCTGCAGGAATCCTCAGCCACCTGTTCCTTGTTCCTCTGGGTGCTTTAGCTCCTTTTCCCACCATGGCTTCACTTCAGCCAGTCCAGCTCTCCCCCGGCTTTCTCCTCTCCTTTCTATCCCCTAATTCCCACCTTCTATACCATAAGTCGGACTCCTGCTGCCTCCTGCTTCTCCATGCTCTTGCAGCCCATGACAAAATGCTGAGCGCAGTTGGGATTTCAAGAGCAATGGTAAATTGTGCTGAGAAATGGCACGACCCAATAGTAGTTTCGAGCATTTGTAACACAGCACAACAAGGAAATTGGGTAAGGCCTGAAAAAGAAAAATATCCTGTCTGTATAATTCTCTGGGGATGAGTCCTGGCTTTTTTGACATGCTGAACAGAGCTGGAGAAAAGTGAGGGTGGTCATCCCAGGGCACCTAAGTGGCAGTTATAATCTGGAGTTGTGAAGATTTCATCCAGAGGAAAAAACAGCGTCATGAATCAAAGTTAAAGGTGGCAAAAGGGCTATTACGCATGAAATAAGCAACCATGTCTTTAATGAGATTGTAACCCAAGATTTATTTTCTCATCTCCATACTCGTGACTTCAGGTGCGTAACTCCCCATTAGCAGTAATGGGATGTGCACAATTAAAGCCCCACACACCAAGATGAGAATGTTGCTATTAAACTAGTGATGAACAAGCTTCGGAGAGGTTTGCCCATTTAGCTGAGCAGAGTGCTCCAAAACAGAGCTGCTCATCTGTAGCTGGTCCTGACCACTCTGTAGGGTGATCATTTATGAGCGCTTGCCACGAATTCTCTGGAAGAGGGATATGAACATGTGCATAGTCCCTCTTTTGGAGTTGGATGTTACCCGTGTCCCTGCACGCTTGCTGAGATGTCGGTTCTGGAGGCTCGTACTCTACAACCACATCCAGTAAATCTCTTCATTCCCATCTGTGCCATCTCTCACTTTCAAGCTGAGGAGGAGGCAGACTTCCCACCCTGAACGTACTGAATCCTCTCACCTCCTCTTTACTTTCTGGCACGTGGGGAAGCACAGACTGAGCAGACTAGCTCAGCTTGTCAATACAACGGATTTTTCTGCATGCTCCCTGGCTTAGGGCTGCCTACGCCACAACACAGGAGAGCAGCACAACAGTAGTCAAGGTAGGATCTCACAGTATCCAATGAGATTAGTCAAGAGTGGAGGTGAGTTAACCCAGCCAAGGCTTCATCCTGAACAGATAAAACGCTGGCATGCTGCTTGCTTACCTGGTGTTTAACAGTGGCACCATTAGCAATCACCAATTGAAAAGGGCAGTAGTTTATATTACTACATTTTTTTGGCAAGCAATGTAGACAATATTTTTGGAATCACTTTCTTGTCAGTGAATAGTAAAAGCAATTCGAATGTGAATAACACCACAACAAATCACAGTGGTGATAGGACTAAGTGCAGAGGCTAGAAGCAGAACTATGATGATAAAACATTAAATACCAATATGACTTTAGCTATTATATTATGTTCTCGCAAGAGCTGTAATTCTTTAGATATATGAACTATTCAGAAAAATGGAATTGAACCCTTCATCATTTTTCTATAGCATTAAAAATGTAATTTTACATTAAACACTGTAATGTTTATATTCTTACTACTCACAGATTTTAACAGTACAAAATTCTGACATCATTGTTGAAAAGTTCATGTTCACACAGAATTCAACAGAGTTTTACCATCAGTTTTAGTGGCAGAAGGATTAAGCCCAGAAGCCTTAAATCTGATAGACATTAAAGATGGAGAAAATTTACTGGTTAATCTAATTTAGCTAGCACAAGAACATTCCCTACAAAGCCAAGGTTATTAATGGCAGCACAAGTAGCCGCATTCATGCGGAGGCTACTTAACATTTTCCATTGTAATACGCAGCTTCAGGATAACTTTGAACAATTCAGGCTAAACATTCCTGATGTTAGCTGTCTGACTAATGCAATCTTTTTTGGGAAGCTTTTGCTCAAGGGATTCAGCTATTTCTAAGATTGAGGTTACAGGGGGAAAAAAAAAAGGCAGAGAGGAAACAAACTGCAGTTTCACATGAAAAGCTCTGATGCTTCCACAAAGTCAAACAAGGGTTTGAATTTTTAGCACAGTGAATATCACAAAGACGATCGAGAAACCAGGAATGATGTAAAAGAGCACGGAATAGGGGTGGAAAGAAAGAAAATGGTGAGTTAACTACAGAACTAGGAGATACAAGAAATTAAAAGCAGGGGCTAGAAGGAGTTTAGGCAGCAACCTCACCTGGCTGGTGGGATTACAAGGCTAAGAGAGCTCCTACATACATGTCTTGACCTCAATACTGCTTTGCTGTTTGGCAAGTAGCTAAGAAGCCTGTAAACGCCCCTCTGCTGTCAGGTCCATCCACAGAGCAGGTAGCTGCGTTGTGCTGTACCACTTTGCACTCTGTGAGCTCCAGGAGGGCACAACTGTCCTTCCAACAGAGCCCCCAGACAGAGCCAGGAGGGCAGGATAAAACCTGCTTTACTAAGCTTGGGAAGTCTGAGTCCTTGAGGGACAGGAAAAACTTGAATTGTCAGTGCAGTCGTTATCCAGTCACTCAGCACACAACCTTTTAATGGCATAATCATGCACTATTTTCTCCATGAGATGTAATAATCAGGCAATTATACTTAGATTCTCCAAATGATATCAAAGTCCTGCTGAGCATGGGCTGAATTGAGCCCATTAAGCACTTTATGTGCATATGACTGACACTGTCTTTAAGGAGCTTACACTCTACAAATACGAGAGACAGAATTGGTAATATTGTAGTGGAGAACTGAAGTGCAGGGATTAAATGATCTGCTCAGGCCCATAAAATGAATTTGCCATAGAGCACAAATCTACCTGGATCTCCTGAATGCATGTTTAGAAATGGGATTCCCTTATAGACTTATGTCCAGATTACCAGGCCACTGCAAACTATGAAGCAGTTGGTATGTTTTGTGTCAAGAACTGCCATTTGTATAAAAATATTTATTCACCCACTTCTACTCCTCATGACACTCTGGTAACAGGAGTGACAAATCCATAACTCTTGTCTGGGTGTCAGCAAGGTTGGGAAAACAAGCTTGTGTTTAGTACAAGTTAGGGAGAAACGTTTCTTCAGAACGTTTCTCCAGGCTTGATGGTTTCCTCCTTTGAGACTGTTCAGCCCTTAACCTAAGTCCTATTTCTCTTAGTTTCACCAAAAAAAGAGTCTTCCTACACTGAGTAAAAAATAGCAAAGATTGAATTATCCCAAGAAGGGAAGTAGCAGCAGCCACCAATGAAGAGGATTACAAGTCGCAGCTAAATGCCAGACTAGAGCAGCTTTAGTCATTTGATTTAAGATAGCTGAAAATGTCACAAATACACCAAGAAGTTTCTTCTAATAATATTGTGACCTAATGAAAATTCTTATGACTAAGAAAAATATTCACACTGACAAACATTATGGGATTTGCCTCTTATGCTAGTGCATGTAATTTGCAGAAGGCCACACCTTGTCACTTTGGGAACATGCTATTGGTTTAGTTCTTGATTTAGCAGCCCTCTTTCTTCTCACAGACCTCCTTATTTCTCTTTTACAAAGATCCACAAAAATAAAATGTCTGGTTACCCTTTCCAAGCAGAAAATTTTTCTTTCAGAGTGGGGATTCATTAAAGATTCATTAAAGTCTTATGAAAATCAATCAGTGAACAAGTCAGAGCTTTTCATTTTTACTATAGCCCATGTTATTTACCTCATGACGGATTTTGGCAATCCTTGCTAACCCAGATCTGTATGGTTTTCAGTGGTATTTGTCTGCTTTACACATAAACTGTGCCATAGTTGTAGATAATATCAGACAATATCAGCATAAGTAAAGAGTTATTTTTAGCTTAGCTTCTTAAAAAAATAGGCTTATTCAGTTTTCTCTCTCTTAATTCCACTCTAGTAACTTTTAAACTTATTTGCCTAATTCAGCCTAATTTGGGACCATCAATAAGCTCAGATCTAGAGAAGACGCAGCAGATGCGCAGGAGGCTGGTGGGACCGCGCGCCCGTAAGCCCTGTCTTTGGCAGATAGCTCTGGACTGGCACATCCAAAAGAGGGGGGACCTGAAGGCAGTATGGCATTCAGGTAGGAGTCATCATAAAAAGCTATTTGTATTTGAAATGAAAGACCAAAAAGCCACATGAAATCAAGGCCATAAATGCTTGTGCTCTGTTAGAAACAAGCTATTTTTTTTTCTTTTCTGATTGAAAGCCCAGTTGTAATAGAAACCTCAGCATATGACTTCAGGAGTCATGTTAAAAATGATGAAATTAAATATGACCTTATAGTCCACATATACAAGAAGCCAGTATTGTTGAAGCTCATAATTGCTAACTTTGGGGGAAACTATTTTTTTCACAGCTAGTAAAAGTGTACTTGCATAGCTGACTACTGAGTTATGTTCAATGCTATAGGAATTAATATGACTGCATTTTTTTTTGCTTAAGGTATGCATAAAGAATTTGTTATGGAATTCACACATTTGGTCCAAAGCAGAAACTGCTAAGTTACAATCTGTTGCAAGACAGACTAGCCTTAATCATCGCATTGCTTATTTTGTGCCCTAAAACATATAAAGTCATCAGTAGATTTCACTTTCGGGCATATTTATTATCACAGCTTGAAACAGGCAAGACTACTGCCATGGGTACATTCCAATTATGTAATATGTTTTCCTGTCTTGAATGCAATCTATAAATTTAAAATTAATTTTACTAACGTTAAAGAAGGGAAAGATTTGAAAAAAAAAAAAAAAAAAGATTTTGCAGCAAAAAACTACATCTAATCTTCCTGTGATTTGTTTTCAAATGTCATGATATGCAAACATTGGATGGGGGATGAGACTTTCAGTACGTTTTCAGCTCTGTAACCTGTTGGAAATGACTCTCATTCTGTCAGATTTACAGAGATGTAAAAGTTGAAATCACACATTGAATGAAGAAAATTGCACATAATTTTTCATATAAAACTAAATTGCATACCTCAAATGCAGGAAAAAAAATCAGTCAAAAGCTTGATGCTTCTAACTATATTTAAGAAAGACCATTCTCAGTAATGCTGACAGATTAATAAATTGATCATGTAAAACAATAGAAATCCTCACTGCACACATTCATCTTACGAGTTTTTGAGGTCTTCAGCTAGGCTGGATAAATGCATTGCTACTCTTCACTGACACCCTGATGCCTTTTAATATCACTGTAAAACTGATCTGGCCATTTTTCCACATATAAATGTTTGCTTTAATTGATATAAGACATTAACTTTTCTTTCACCAAGGAGCCTTTTGCCAAAGTTGTTGTTTTTAATGCCATCCTCCACAGCTCTGTATAATTTGCTATCGCTCAGCGTATGATGAGTTGTGTCAACAGCAATCTGTTCTGTCAATTAAAAGATCAAAAAATAAAACACAGGCCCAACTTTATATAGACCTCCTTCCAGTTGTAAAGTTAGTATGAAATCCTTTTGAATCGCTCACACTGGACTAGCACCAAGTACTGCCAGCTCCGGTGCTTTCTGAGCAGTGCTAGGGCATCCAGTCCCCTAAGGACAGAACATGAAGGGCATGCGAAAGCTTAATGACTGACAATCAATCCATCCAAAATTTCCTCCAGAAATTTGGTCTTCTGCTCACAAAATATCCTAAAACATATCCTCGACTGCAGATTAGGCTTTCCAGATAAATTCAAGATGATTAAGGGACTGGAGTTTCTATCGTATGAGGAAAGACTAAGCGAGCTGGGCCTGTTTAGCCTGGAGACAACTGAGAGGAGATCTGATCAACATGTACAAGTACCTGAGGGGAGAACATAGGCAGAATGGAGCCAAACTCTTCTCTGTGGTGGCCAATGATAGGACGAGGGGTAATGGGTGTTAAGTTGAAACACAGGAAGTTCCACCTCCATATGAGGAAGAACTTTAATGTGAGGGTGACAGAGCCCTGGAACAGGCTGCCCAGAGAGGCTGTGGAGTCTCCTTCTCTGGAGATCTTCAAAACCTGTGCCATGTGCTCTAGGTGTCCCTGCTGGAGCAGGGGGGTTGGACTAGATGATCTCTAGAGGTACCTTCCAACCTTAACCATTCTGTGATTCTGTAATACACAGACATCATTGGATCTAGAGCAGCATTTTCTTCTTGCTTAAAAAATAACAATCGGAATTAAAAGTTAAAAATTGTTAAAGAATTTTAAAAAGGCATAAGCAAAAACACAGGTACGAAAAATTATGGGATACATATCTTTCACCACAGAACTAGCAACCTGGATAAGAAGCAGTTCTACAGGGAGCAGTTCTACAGAGAGCTCTTACTGCACACATTGCACATATTTAGGCAAGCAATATGATTTGTCTTATCAGCTCTTAATGACTCAACAGAGCACCAAGAGTTCTTGCAGTCCGTTCACCATCATCTGACAACCAATACGTAGAGTTTGCATCTTGGAGAAGTTTCAGATTGTCATCAGTAATCTGCCCTATCAGAGATTCCTCAGAAAGCAAAAAAAAAAAAAATCAGAGGCGACCAACACACAGGAAGATCAATGAATGACTTGATGCTTAAGAATTTACAAAGCATAAAGAGTATAAAGAATTCAGATGTTCTTTACCAGGGCATCAGTTGCCACTACCAATCCCAGCTGATGCCTTTATTAATCCAGAGCTGGACATCTGCAACATCAACCATGTCTTCTTCATGTGCACTCTGTATGCTTGCTTACATCTGCACAAACAGGACTATTTTTTATTTACCAGTATCTTACTCTGTTCAATTCTACGCAGAAGTCCAGACTCTGACAAGATGCAGAAGAGTAGAAACTCAGGTAGAAAGTCAGTAGAAAGTTTGAGCATTCTGGGGAAATATTGTGTGGAACTGAGGAGAAAACAGACACGATAATAGATGGCGAATAACTGCACAAAGCAGACCAGGTTTCCTCCAGTCCCAATGAGACCATTCAGCTGCAGAATACTTGCACTCCACATGCAATTTGGTCCAACTTAGAAAACACAAAAAGCGGAACAGAATACTGCTTTCTGTCTTGATGCAGAGATACAGACATGCCAAGTACATTTAGATTGCATAAAAATCTCTTTCAATTCACTTTCATTTTGGTTAAATATTGATGTTAAGGATTAGAGTCTGTAACGATTGTCACAGTTAACCATATCTGAAGAATTACAGATATTCTTTCAGTTCACCAAGCAGATGGTCGCAAAGTTTAGTGCATGTTTTCTGTAGCTTGTCCTGAAGATAACCTCAGGGAAGTCAGTATAACTGGACACATTTCAGGTTGGTCATAAGGATCAGAGATAATCCCATTCCACTGTGCCTAGAAGCAGCATGGTCCACTGCTGTGACTCCTCAGGGAGGCTCTTATCCTCTAACCACAGGAACAGCAACTTTCTAAACCTTTAAAAGTATTGACCCTACCCTACAAGTGTAAAAATGGTGCGTTTTATCTATATGTGAAAAGACGGTTGGGGTAGAGGACCGTAGGTGGGTAGTTATGGCAATATGACCAAGCTAGGGCCAGCAGTCTGGGGAGAGGGCTTCCCACATAGGCTAAAGTTATTAATGCAATTAGTGCATTTCCCTGGTAGCACTGGAACAGAGGCAGTAAACATCACAGTAAAGTTGGAGCTATACAGGTGAAGATCTCAGAAATCAAAGGTTATAAGAAATAATGCTTTGTTTGGCATCAAAACTATGAAGATCATCCCTTTTTTTCTACTTCAAACCTCACCTTTGAAAGGCTTCTAAAACATTCAGCTTAAAAGACTCTATAAGACCCGTGCCAATTAGAGCTGGATTCCAAAGTAGCATTTTCTCTTAGGTTGATTATAGCTCTGCACAAATAAAAACCAATTACCAAACAGCAGTTATCTGAACACAGATCTAAAGCTGGACATGTCACAGGAAGAGCATGGCTAGATTGGGACTACATGAATAATTCGCAGGCCTGCAGCGTTTCCCGCTGCCTGGCTCCTCAAGAGCAGGGAGGTGCTTCTCTCTGCACGCGGTGTGCACGCACGTTTCATTTTCACTGTGTATTTGCATCGGCTCTGGACACATGATGGGGATGGGAGCACAGCGCAGAGGCCTTGCTTGCCAGAGAAATCACTGAGTGAAAAGACCAGCCAACGTCAATAAACAGAAAATGATCCTCTCAATATCTCCCTGGCATGACTGCGTGCCATGTGCAGAAGTCAAGCTCTCCCATGCAGTTCCTCTCATTAGGGCTGATCTTTATGGAAAGCATATAGACTCAGGAACACTGACCAGCATTATTCAGAAAGGAAAATATTTAGTATTGCAGCTCACTACTGATACTATTATCCATCATCTTTGCATTATTAAAATGGAGACATATGGAACGCTGACAGGCCAAAGTAGGCCCTCTAGAAAATATAGGGTTTCCCTTGAAGCCTTAATTCTGAATGACTGGTCAACAAAAGTTCTAACATCTCCACAGGTGTTTTCTAAAGACTGTAATGTCACAGCATATTTATCAGCTTATAGAAAAGCTTTTCACAGACAGGAGTGGTAGGTGAGAAAACAATAGTGCTATGACAACTAGCGAAGGAAAGCACAAAACCTGTGGTGGATGAGCTGCCCCAGGCTGCTCACATTAAAGCAAGAACAAGAACTAGCATACAGAGCTAGCTGAGACATCTACCCAGCATGGGGACACAGCCCCAGCCTCTCCTCCCTTTTAGTTCACCACCCCCACTGTTGTTGATTCTCATTTATACAGTGACAGCTTTAATTGGCCCTTGCGCAAACAGGTTTCATCTGATTATTTTTTCTCTGGGACAATCTCAGAAGACCAAAGTATTATTCAGAACAGAACAGTTAATCATCTCCAAAACCTGCTCCAACTTCATCAAACTTTTATCTACTTGTCTGCCTCAAATTCATACTAGCTCTAGAAGCCACAAATCT
>NW_010585397.1:264236-279306 GCF_000705375.1 Tinamus guttatus | reverse complement strand
CACTTTAGCGAGGAAGACACTACCTCCTCTAAAACTGCATTTTTTCTAAGTTTGCAAACAAAATGAGAGCAAGAAGAATTAATGCAGTTAGTATACTATAGTATACTACTATAAGTATGCCTAGAACAGAAAATTTCCTAGAACAGCAAAGAAAGCACAAACATGTACAGAATGGTGCTTTGCTTGAATTTGACTGGTTCTTCTGGCAGGATTGATGAAATTCCTTCACTCAGTATATATAAAAAACCCGTACTACAGGAGGTCTACTAAAGTAGTCTTCCTCCCCTAGCACTTTAACTTTCAACAATTTAAAATATTAAGAAAAGTCAACATTTTTTCCTTTTCCAAAATGTCAACGTGGGCAACACTATCTGAGTGTATGAGTTATATCCGCCACTTTACAAAAACAAAGTGATTTATCCAAAATTATAGAGCAAATCAGAGACAAAGCCAGGAACTGAACACAACTGTGAAGACCTTTCTTACACTGGGACAACTCAGTCATATTCACTGAGTATTTTACAATAGCCTCTCTCGATAACGCTATATTCCAAAAACTTAATTCAAGAATCGGTCCAATCAATTGAGTCATTGAACACCCCCATCCCAAAACACAGTCCAAGTGATGATTTTAAAAAGCAAACATATCTCTAAGACACCAGAGTTTGCAAACAATTGGTAAATTTACATCCCTCAGGAAATAACAGCTTATTTCTAAAGCTGTTCTGAAACAACTGTTACTGTAGTAACGTGATACATGATACAAGTTTATTTAACACTCCCAAATTGCAGGACTTTCATTTGTTTATAAACAATTCATTAAAATCCAGAACTCAGGAATTCACACATTGATGTACACGTTGCAGAAATGTAGATCTTAAATAGTTATTGGAACTCACATGAGATGCATTTCTGTCGGGTCAAATTCGACCTGAATTAAAGTTTGTTTTACTTCATATGTCATAATATTCACTGCTGGTAAGCATTCTGAGGTGAAATCCTCAACAAAGATGACCTGGACACAATACATTTGACAGCACCTGAGATGTTCAAGGCCTGTATTTCTGTAACAAATTTTAAGTTCATACATCTTAAGAATTTCAATTTTCAGAGTGGCAACTGACATGTCTCCTAAAAATCCAACTCCTCTGGAGTGAAAGAACATAATACTCAAGTCCAAGTCTCTTTGAAAGTACTGCTGTTTTTATGTACCTGCTCATCCAATTCACTGACGTGCACATTAAACAAACACTGCATTACCAAATAAATTAATGACTCTACACTAGAAACCACTGATGTTTGCATAACCTTTAGTCTGGATTTCACAATTAAGTGTTTGTCTTGACTTACATTAAACAAATTTGCTCGTCAACTCTGAACTTTAACAGCAAAAGTTGCATGTCTTCACGAGGGCAGTTCACCAAGGTTCAAATGCAATGCAAAGACCTTCCGTGTCTTCTCAAAAAGATCATGGGAATTATCTGAGGATGGACAGTATTTCCTCAGAGACTCCCCTTGCAAATGAACAATTCTCCCTCCTCCCCCCCCCCAAAAAAAAAAACAAAAACAAACAAACAAACAAAAAAAACACACAACTAAACTAAACCTCAGGGTTGTCACTAATATTTGCGCTGTGCTTTCCAGGTGATGCTGAAGTTTATGTATCAGAAGATAAAGCATTCAGCTTCTCCATTAGATTCCTCTGAGCTATCTGATAACTCAAACATAGCCAATTTCGGTTATATTGGTCAAACTGTACTGAAAACAACTACAATATTCTTTTTATAGCAGCACTACTAACATGGGTAGTATTTTTAAGGCAATAATTTGTCTCTTTTGAAGTGCTACCATGTGGCAGTGAGTGTACTAAACAAGTGCTCTGGTATTTTTTAGCAGCACAAAATTTCTGTTTTCTCCACACGAATTCAGCTTTGCCAAACCACATGTATGCTTCAGACAGTATCTTCAATGACTAAAACAAGTTAGCAGATGCTAGTTCAAGGAACTAGCGTACGTATTTGAAAAGAATGAACATTGATTTATTTAATTTAATTAAGCACAGAGAATTATGGAGACAACAGATTAATCTGTTTCCTTCCACACAACCAATCTCCAATTAATCGTCCTAAAACCTATGAATCACAGAGATAACATCTATCGATAGCAACTCAAATCGTGAAGATATAATTACTAAACCAACATATTCTGGCAGGAAAAAAATAAAAAAATAAAAAAGAGAGAGAGAGATGGGTAAAGAAAAACAAGAAAAACACAGTTAATTCCAGTAAAGGTGACACTTCATCCAAAAAAACTTTTGGATACCACTGTAATATATTTAAGCATATGTAGCACACACCCACATGCATGTTCTTGCAGATTTTTATCTACATCCAACCCCCTACTTCTCCCAAGACAAATGCACAAGCTTAGTAACTCAACAATTCACCTATTCAGGAGAAAAAAATTAAAAGTAAATATTGCCTTCCTCAATAATATTCATTTCCTCCACTGAAATATCAAGTCAGGGTTACAAAACAGTACTCTATTTTATGCATTCTGCTACAGTGTGCTGAAAGCACCTGATCTCCTCCAAACTTGGAAGCTAAGCAGACCAGGGCCTGTGAATAGGTGGATGGGAAAATCACCTGAAAACAGGCGAAAGTCCAAGAGTCATAGCAAAGACCACAAAAACTAAAGTGCATCAAAAGACTTCAATCAATTCCACTTTCACTGCTGAAGTCAAGGATGGCAAAAAGAAAGGCAAAATATGTTTCACTGAAAGTTGAGTGTTTCTTAAGCAATGGCTGTGTTAAAAACATTGCCATCTCAAAAGGCAGCTGCACAAATCTGCGTAGCACAAATCTACGACAGCACAGAGTGAAAACCCAAACCTGTAGCAATCGCCTCCACAAGACACGCTGCTCTCTGCCATTGCTCTAGTAAGAGCGAGCCTCACATCGACTATATTAAGGGTAGCTGAAGCTTTAAGAGCATCTAATGCCCCCCCACCCCAAAACGCCCTTTCACTAATAAGAAGTCACAGAAGGAAAGGGAAAGCTCTAACGTCCCCATTAGCTGTGTATGCTCAGCGAGCTCATTTGTTTTTACTGCTGATCCCACCTGCCTGCAGCCAGGTTGAAAAGAGCGCTCTCGTAATCAGCGAGTGAACACTGAGAAGTCCCAGGAACATAACAAAAATAAAACCTGCGTGTTTGGAGCGCTTCTGCCTGGAGGTGCTCAGGCAGGACACGAGCACCTCTCTGCAGAGCCGCGCTCAGTAGCACGCGCTGCCTCCCCAGCGCGGCTGGCGAGGGGCCTGCCAGGAACCGCGCGCACCGGTGCCGCCGTGCGGGACACCGCCACACACCAGGCGCTCCCGCCCAACGCCGCCGCCTCGCTGCCCTCAGGAGTCGGCACGAGGAGGACCGCGGCCGCCGCGTCCTGGAGAGGACAGCTGTGCCCGTGGCGGGAGGATGAGGGGCTGCGGAAGCGGGGATGTGTGTGACGAGAGAAGGGCTAGGAGCAAGCGGGAGCGCATCCCCTCCAGCGCTGCCGACTGCTGGGCTTGGGGCTCCGGCTGAAGTGCATGACCGCGGAATGAGAAGATGATCAACCACTCAAACTACCATGTAATTTTATTAATACATGAACAAAGTAAGTCTCACAGAGCACACAATTCCCTACAAGACTCAAGGCAAGGGAAGCTTGTAGTCTTTTTAAACAGGCACACCAGTGCCTCAGAGACAGTCCAGAGAGATGGATAGGACCATCAATATGGCCTTCGGGATCAGCTTTTAAAGAACGGAATAGCATCCCAAAGCAATACTAATTACACGTGCTGGAATACTAATTTCCAGAAATATTAAAATAATTATGTCTTTAAAAAACCTTTTTCTTCTGAATCCAGTAATCCACTTTAAAATAGCTCTTTGAAATTAAAGTTGACACCACACAACAAAGCTTTGCCATTTCACTGACAACATTCCTTAAAAAGCAATCATCAAGCAGACAAATGCAATGCATTTCCAAGGTCTTTGAACATTTATTTATATAATTTTCTTGGCATTTATACAGAGAGCTCCATCTTCACAATGTCTTGCAAACACCTATTTGCACTCAATCTCCTCCCATAAGGCAGGTAAATATTTTCCATATCTAAACACCCATCGGGATTACTGCACTACTATTTTTATGCTGGGTGAAGATGGATTTGATATAAGATTAAAACCTTCATCGATAAAAATTCTTTCAATCAGCACTGTATTTTCATGACAGGAGTAACAATAGATGCTATCAGGGCAACCTAGCATTTGCTTTCCCCGTAAAAGACTAAAAAGAGGATATCTCATTTTCTAATAAAAAATCAAATGGCTAATGAAAATTCAATGAAGCATCAGGGATGTTTTCTCATCAGAACGCACTCCTATCAACTTCAGCACCCTCAAGCCTTAACTTACTCTATTTGTCTCTAACGCATGTGATTCCAGCCACTAAAATGCACAATGAAGTTGAAGACATAAAGCTAGACCAGCACAGTCAAGGACCAAACAAATACGAGGTTACTATTTGCTACACAGCTTCATAATCTCATGTTTGAGGGAGCATCTCCTTCAGAAATATTTTTTTTTAAAAAGGCAAATTCCCCAACAATTTTCTTAAACTATTGATTTGGTTGATACCGGCTATTGATTTTTGTTTACTCAAGTTAAGCTAATTTAACATTTAAGAACTGTTTCTATACAAAATATTTTAACATATTTACAAAAAATAACATCTATCTTAATGCTCAAAGCTGCAAAACAAGCATATGATAAAGCAAAAACAAATGGTAGGAGTCCGTACTCCTTTCTGATTGATGCGCATTTGAGATGACTGGATATAATTCAATATATTTCTATAAAACTTTGCAATACAAAAGTGTGTTTATTAAATTATCTGGAAATAATTTTGGAAACGTTTAAAGATTTATGTATTTTTACAATACACTAATTTTTACTTTTATTTTTTAGATCAATGCAGATTTTCATATTTAACAATTTCAAAGCAGAGTCAGGACAGCCCTGAAATGGAAAAAGCAATCAATCTGTGGCATTATAAAAAAATCAGCCATCTTCTGCATGATCTACCATGAAAGACTCTCTTTGTTTTGTTACTAATTTAGCCAAAAATAAAGAAAGGCTATAATGTCACATCAATGAATCTGGATCTTTTTACTCCTCTTTCCCCCCTCAGAAAAACAACCACCACCCTCATCAAACCCTTTGATGTTTGTAGTGTGAAAAGCTGGGAGTGGAAGAGCAGCAGGAGGACACAACACACATCTTCAGTGGCTTCCACGAAGGTGAAACACCAGCCTTACCACATAGAATGAAGCAAATGGTTCTCTGACAGCTCGGTAAAAAATATCCACAGGCCTGTTTTGGATAATCTCTCACACTATTCATTCTCAAACTACGCATTCAAACACTGAGGTCTTTCTTTCCTCCTCCCACCCAACAATCCTCCGGAATTGTCTTTGTAGCAAGTTCAGATTCATTACAAGAGAAATCATGGCTACAGGCCGCTGCTTCAGGTAAAAGTTACTCAAGCTACTTTTTTTCAGTGACCTCCATCCGCATAAGGATGTAACACCATTAAACATGTGGAAGAGGAAGGCAGTCAAAGAAAACCCTTCATTTTTGGCAACGCAGAACAGGAACATGGTCGCTACCCCCTGAAGCACATCTTTTGAATCAAAATTAGGCAAGTATCTAGCTTTCAAATGCGTTAAGGATACTTGGGGTAGGAGGGAAGCCCGCCTTCAGCCCGGGGCTCGCTGCCCCTTCCCTGGGGAGCTTTTGTGGTAGCGCAGGGCCTCGCCGTGTGCCAGGTGGGCTACAAGCAGCCAAGGGGCACTGCTCCTTTAGGGCAGAGAGGAGGGACTCCACTCAACCCCCCCAAATTTACATGAGCTTTTACAAAGTCTACAGTCCAGTTGCCGTTACTCGCTGATTAAACTGCAATTAAATGCCATACTAACTTCTTTCTTTCCAGCATGTGCAGCAGCCAACTCGCACCCCTTGTTTAAACCAGTAACTAGCCCTGTTGTACAAGACGGAGATGGACACAGTGTTGCCAGGCCATTTCAGGATGCCTCACAGTTCTCTTAAAAGAACTCCTGACAGCTTTGCACAAAGCATTCCCACAGAAAAGGAGACCATTTAAATGTCCACAACACACAGGAAGACACTCCAGTTAGCTACTTTAGAACCACACAAAAGTACTCACCAAGAGTTCCTACGTTTGGGTCTCAGCTCTGCTACTGTCTCTGCGCACTCCCTATCTCTTATCAACCAAGTCCTCAAGCTGCAAGCAACATAACCATCATTCACATCATTCAGGAGTAAGTTTAAAGTCAAATTCCTGTCAAATAGATCTGACGAGATGCAAAAACCTCTACATCTCTCCGCTATGAGATACAGGGTCAGTCACTCACCTTTCCAAGCACTTCCTTTCAGATAAAACAAAGCAAGTCGTCTTGCCTGTGATTCCTGCTACTATAGCCGTCTTTGCCCTTCCTTGGCTTGCACCCAGGGAGATTTGGGAAATATCTCTTCCCTTCTGGCTTAGTTCAGGTACAGATTCAACCGCTACACAAGAAAAATAAAGTCAACTACGCCACCTATTACCCCTGAGCTACTCTTTAAAATAGAAGGAGAAATATTGACTTCTACTTCTCTAGTGCTAGAACAACAAAAACAACATAAAACCTTAACACATGAATTTCCAAAAGGATAACTCAACACCTCTCCAGCTAACGATTTCTACAGATGACGTGAAAGTCCTGTGTTGTGCATCTGGAGGCTTTGGACACGTACTTGGCTGAGGCGTAAGAAGAGCCAGAGTAGAGAATCTGAAATAATTACTGAAATTACTTTTTGTGCAGTAAATATTCACAAGGGAATACGCATCCCAGTCACATTTTATTGCATTATGGTGGTTATCAAGAGCTGTTCTCAACAGAAAGGACAGAGTAGATCTGGGGGTTTGTGAAACACTACCAAGGATCTCAGGTGAAAGAAAAGTGAGAGAGTCCTATTAAGATGTACTAGAGAGCCTGAATGAAAATACTGATTCCTGGCCGGGCAGGGGGGAAGGAGGAAGGAAGTAGAACAAGAGGTTCAAAAACATTCAAGAATTTTCCTAAAAGACTCCTAAATTATTGCAATTAGATGGCAAGAGTGTTTCATAACTCGGGAAAGCTATGACATGTCATCAAGTCTTCCCTGCCAAACGGCCATGGCATAATCATTTGAGAAGCTGCTGGCTGCACCATGAAACAGCAGGTTGAATCAAATCTGGATGGATACAGGGCTTTCTGGCATGTGGAAACCAGTCCTCTTTCCTTGATTCCTGAAGGTAAATAATGTAACATAAATGTTGACATGTGGGGTGAAAACATTAGCAGTGAACTAGAGATGTAAAACTGGAGCCATTTAGTGGCCACAGAAGCATCAAGAACCTGCGGTGAGGAGAAAGCAGAAATTCCAGACAGAAAACTGTCACTCTGGACTGACAGAATCCATTTTTTTTTAGCACCTCTCACACCATAAATGTTAGAAGAATAAAAATGTCTTAAGAATTTTGGAATTAACCAACTGAAGAAGCATCTTGTGATTCATTAGGTGAAACCTTGTTTTTATGTCACTTCCAGCTCAGAGATGCCCAAGGAGAACATCACAGCTGGAACATGGCAGTTTCCTTACATTACTGCTGCCATAACAGCTATTAAGCAGCATGAAAAAAAAGTTGGAATTCTTAGTATTAAGGTACTTCACATTTTAAAAGTATACATTCCCAGGTGTATCGGATTTCTAAACAACTCCACTGTGATGTGCAATCACATCCTCACACAGGGTCAGCAACTTGCAACATAGGTGTCAAGAAAGCGAGCAGGTAGAGTGGTACCCTTCACACTGGCCACTTATTTATCTGGGGAAGAAGAAAAAAAAAGCAATTTTGCAAGACATGGATGAAAAAAAAAGTATTAAAAAAGAAGAAAAGAAAAGAAAGGAAAAGAAAGGAAAAGAAAAGAAAAGAAAAGAAAAGAAAAGAAAAGAAAAGAAAAGAAAAGAAAAGAAAAGAAAAGAAAAGAAAAAAAAGAAAAAAAGAAACACTCCACAGAAATCCACAGAAGTATTTAAATAAGCATTGTTTAGTCTTCAGAGGCTTTCTGCACAGATGTGAAGAAAGGAAAACCTGGTATAACTAAATGACATTTCAACTGGCCAAGAGAGATCCAGCCCAACTGTGTTGATGCATTAACATTCTCCAAATCCCAAATCTATTTTTACATCAGACTTCCAACTTTGCTTAAGACAATACGAACACAGTTAACTATTACAAGTCACATTTTCTCTCCAAGGAGATTAGATTTCTTAACATCTTCTATCTGTTTTCATCTTAAAGCACTAGTGTAAATTTGTGTGTATGTGCGCGTGTGTATATATACACACACATTTATATATACACACTAACAATATGCAGCATATATTAGTAGCAGTAAAACTATATTTAAACATTTAACTAAAAATCAAGCTGGATAACCAAATGTTAACACTCATGGGTATATTTTTATTAACTTGGAAAAAGGGTGTTGTAAAACAAGCAATTCTATAAACACCTTATGCCTTGAAACAAACTGTAAAAATGTGTCTACCACTCCTAAGCTCAAATCCAACAGTAAGTAATGAAAAGCCAATTTCCCAGTAACAAACAAGACATGGACGCCTGACAGCATATTTTCATTTGCAGTATTACAAGGTTCATCTCTACCCAAATCGAGCTTATGATTTCACACTACTGCCTAGATAATTAACAAGCAGTTAAACAGAAATTTACACAACATTTAGGTGCCTTGCTCTGAAATAACCAACTGTCAAGTTTTGTTGCATTTAGAAGCTGTAGCACTGCAATGCATGTGATGGGCGTCAGCTTTGGTGTTCTTCAGTGGTGGTTTAAAAGGCCAGGCTAACACGACAATAAAATCCTCAAAGAAACAATGAATTCTGATCATTGTTGGCTATGCCAACAAGCTTCAGTAAGTTTTTTCCATAGCAAAGCAACATGAACAATAAAAAAAAAAAAAAGTGGTTAGATATTTGAGGTGAAAGGCAGTCATGTCTTTTCATAAGCAGTCTTTGGCATTTAACAACTTGGTCATACACTATAATCAAATGAAAAAGATACCAAATTAGTTAAACAACACTAAAATCCTCAACAGTTCAAGAGTGTTAAATTTAGAAAGTAGAGCTCATGGCTTTTAGATCAAGCTGCCCAAGACAGCATTAGGGTGAATTTCTCCCCTTTCAAGGGTTTGTACCGTCATATGGCAGAATCCTGTAAGCCAAAGCTAATATTTCAGCAACATAACACTTGCAACTTTTATATCTAAGTGTGGCTTGTTCTTTTCAACTAGCCAGGAACTAAACTCACACCCTGTTTAAACAGGCAGAAAACACTCTGTGCCAAGGAGGAAGTTATAAACTTAAAGTAGGCTTGTACATGCGAAAGAGAAGTTAGGAAGCAGAGGACATATACACTATTACCAATTCTCTGATGAATACAGAGAACAGGGTCTAACATCTAAAACACAGGAGCTGAAATCCTGAGACTGCAGTCCTACTACTTGCTCAGCTGAAGGACCCACTGATGGGCACTAGACAAGTCAACTTTTCCACTTCTTTTCCTGGGATACCAACCATCGCTTCCTATGATCCCACAACTTCACAGCAAAACAGCCCAATCTCGGGAAAGGGTGAATCGCCTGGTGATTCATTGACAGCTAGGAAAGCATTAATTATATACATACCCATACCTGTAACAATACCCCATTACATGTCATACAAGAAAAGGCTGAGAGAGCTGGGACTGTTCAACCTGGAGAGGAAGAGGCTCAGGGTGGCAGGGAATCTTATCAGTGCACATCAATACCAAAAGAGGGGTAAAGAAGACAGAGGCAGACTATTCTCAATGGTACTCAGCAACATGACAAGAGAAAAATGGACACACACTGAAAAACTGGAAATTCAGCTTAAACATATGAAAGTGTTGGGGTTTTTTTTGGTTTGTTGGTGTTTTTTTTTTCTTTTTTTTTTCTTTTTTTTTACTGTGAGACTGAATGGAGTCTGGAACAGGCTACCCAAAGACGTTGTGGAGTCTCAAAACCCTAGTGGAAAGGGCCTTGAGCAACCTGGTGTAACACGCACTGCCTAGAGCCAGCTGCTTCAATCAGAGCCTTCAGGAGGCTCCTCCTTCCCCTCCTTCCTTTCTCATCTATTCAATGATTTGAGGACTGAAAAAGATGGCTGAATAAATCAGGATAGTGTTTAAAAAAAATCCACATACATGCACTTATCCAAGACACAAAATATCATGATGTGAGATGGGGGAAAAAAAGGGGAGGGTGGGTGGCAAAATCATGAAGGCTCCACAATGTGCTAAAAAATAATTAAGGTGGTCTAAGTAATCCAAGTTTGGTTCTGAGTAAAACACACTTTTTGAGACAATCAGCATGAAATTTCAAAGGAGACTTTTGCTGTTTCAAAAGCAGTTATCTTCATTCTGTATTTATCCTTTTATTAGTTGCTGAAATCACTAAAAGCAATTATGTAGAGCACTATATAATTCTCAAAGGATTCAGTAAAAATATTTTTTTGAAATGCAAACAACACTGGTCACAGTAGGTACAAAATCTTTGGTTAACAGCCACAGAATATGTTTATTTTATCCATTAACAGTGAATGTCAAAAATGCTATGGAGATAGTTTCAAAAATTAAAAAGGGCAAGCCAGTCTGAAAATATTTTGCTTCACAAACCTCTGCACTACTGTCCAATATGGTAGGCAAACACGAAAATACTGAACTGTCAAAGGATAAAAAGGAAAGAAAACCAAAGAGTGAATAACACTGAACAGCAACAAAAAGATGACTTGAACAAGACTGACCTAGAGATTTCTTCTGTTCTCCTGAAGTGGAAAACAGCAGAAAGAACTATACTGCAACAAATAAAAAAAAAATCTCAGTACATTGACCATGATCTCTTCTATTTAAGTCTGTATTTAGTTCAAAAAACTGAGGAAGGCTGTTCCAGTCATCGACAGCAAATGCAGTATATTCTCTTGAATATTAATAGTTCACTCAGAAAAAAATCTAGATAAGCTGCTCAAGGCTATTTCTGTACAAGTTACTATAAAGAAAGTCATCTTCTCCAGAAAATTTATAGATACCATAGAAACACATATCAGAAAGCTGCCTAGAATGGAAAGGTTTTATGGCCTGAAGAGAGGTAACTTGTTCAGGTAAGAATAAGCTCAATATCTGCCTGACTGAAATAACTATTATTAAAGTTTCCAACTTGCTTTACTTTTAGGCACCACAATCACTGTATCGAAACGTTTGCAGAAAATACTGCAAACTTCATCATGTTTTCTCTACTTCCAAAGAGCTGAATGTTTACACAGTTCTCAAAGGTCTATTTAAGAACTGCAATTTGTGTTTCTAAACATCTTCTCCATATTTTACTGTAAGACACTCAAAAGAAAAAGTCCTCCTCTGCAGGAAGAAAGTGAACCACAGCTCTTACCTGGAGCATCAACATGCCTGCACAGACACAGGGCTTGTGGCATCTGTACATCCTCAATGATTCCTCCTTTGCTCAACCTTCAGCTGTAACTAACCGACTAGACTGCACTGGCCAAGAGGACAATGAAAAAGATTATTTTCTACATAATAAACCATTTCAATCACTGCTTAATGCAAGAGTCTGAATAACATTTTCTAAAAAAGTTAAGAGAAACTAGGCAAACAGACAACTGCAGAAGTATCAGAGACTGTGCAAGAGCTGAATCCGAAATGATTTTACAAATCCAGATTTCTGTAGCCTCATCCATGGAAAATGATACTTATGCAGTGGACACAGAAGACAAGTCTTCAGTGATATTTTTTAGGGACCTGTGCAGAGGAGCTCTAAGATCATTAGAATCCAGCTAAGCACTTGTTCATTCACTTGAGATCTTTTAAAGTGAAGCAAAGCCTCGTCTGCTGCTCCCTTCTACCCCTCAGTCCCCACAAGTTCACGTGGCACCAAGGCTCATCCTCAAGGCTTGGTTGCTTAGAGATTAGATTGGAACTGGGAGAAGGAACAGAAATTCTACCCTAGATTTACAGATATGCCAATTAGTTTTTAAAATAGTCTTCCAAGTTCTGTTTTGGAGAGCAATTGCTGATCACATCATCCTGCTCTGGTTGCCAGCTGTTGTTTTAAAAGATAGCTATAAATGCATTAAATATTCTCCTGCTATTACTTTTCCATGTAAGCAATTGTAGCTGTTACAAGGAGGTTATGTAATTAAGTCCCAGAAGGGAGAGACGTTTGCACAGCCACCAGTGAGAGTCACGAATGGCAGATTACGTACACAGGAGAGTCTTGATTAAGATGCGCTGCACGTTACACAAAAGTTCACAAATTCTTGATCCAAAATGCTGTTAGACTGACTTATCTCTGATACCCCTCACCGCAAGCACAAGAACAGCAGTGAACTGTCATCTTCCAAAGCTGTATTTCAAATAGAAATCTTATTATCAACCCTTGCTTGATTTTGCAAAGCTTGTCAATTTGCATTGCCATTTGGCTTTAAAAGCTCGAGCGCAGTATTCAGACCTACAAAACAGAGTTGGTTTTAAGCATTTACTTTGTTCCCACTTGACTTTGGAGGTAAAATTGACTAATTATTCAGGCTGTTTTGGGCTAAGTTTAGAAATAGCTTATTTCTTTAACAGAGATCTAACACAGCAACAAAAGCAAAGACAGAAGTCAGAGAAAGTGCCTAACAAATGAAATCACTGAAAGGATTTTACAGCCACTTCACTCGCTGTCCCTTACCAATTTTCCCTGGTAAAACTTTTCAGAATTTGGCTCCGTGATACTCCTCAGCCCCAACACGGGAGTACAAACCGTTCCACTAACAGTTACCAAACACGCATCACTTCAGGATAACCTTGCAACTCCCTCAGGCCAAGGACAGCACGTGCTTTTACGCAGCTGCAGGCACCCAGGAGCTGAATCTCTGCCCCCCGGCCCCCGAGAACGACAGTCACTGCCCGAGGCCCAGGGAAGTGCCCTGGGCACACAAGTGTCCCTCTATCGAGCGACTGAATTGCCCTCTTTAAAGCACCTCTTCTTGAAATTCTGAGCAATTCCTAAGAACATCTTTAATAAAAAGAGTAGAGCTGTAAATGAATTTTAATTATGCTTAAAAATGTTAATTCTTGGTTATCATCACAGCAAATGTAAAAAATTAGAATGAACTATTTATGAAGAGATATAGAAGGAGACACTGAGCTTAAACAAAACCAGCTCAGATTATTATCTTAGATATTTTCTTTATAATTTAGTGTAAAGAAAATTGAATCAATTCTTAACACAAGAAATTATGAACTACTAAAATACAGTTTAAAAGGAAAAGATATTTAATATGAGATTAGAATGCTTCTTCAGGTTATAAAAGGGTTCCTTTATCTCCAAATACTCATAATGTTTAAAATACATGCTGAATTTTGATTTCTCATAGTGTTTGATATAAAAAAAACAAACCAGAAGGTTGCCTTAAAGATAAATGAAACATCTGGTGAAACATGTAATAAGCTTCAGGCTCACATCTGCTACTGAAGTTAGTATTCCCGCACCATAGCTACAAGCTCTACGCAAAGCTCTGTAAGAATAACTGAGAACAGGGAGGATTATAAGGAACACATTCCTCAATCTAAATTGATATTTCCTCTTCCATCTGAATCAACATTGTGCTTCCATATGTACGCATTCATGTCCAGAGCTAGCCCTTAGTGGAAAATAATTTCTAAAAGTAAAGTTATCTTGTTGAAAATCTATCCTACTATTCTATATTATAGAGGAGTTAAGCAGTCTTTATTCGCATGCAGACATCTACGTAGGCATATATGTGTAGTTTCCAGAAGTCTCACCCTGCAAGCAAACTTTCAACTATTAATTCATCCATCCACATCTGACAAACTTATTTGTAAAACACAAAATGAGACAATTAAAGGCATCGTTACTGTGACTTCAGTTTTGTGTAATTACAAGGACTCCAAACAATAACTGATAAAGCTGAATATAAGATATTTCCCGTGCAATAAACCATGTGTAACGAACATTCCTGTTTCTATAAGAAGTTTGCTCAATATTTATCTCTTTTACCCATTCACTCCTAAACTTTCAATTTCTTCCATAAACAATCACAGCAAAATGTTTACATTTAATGCCAACATAAATTGCTTTGTATTTGTGACATTTTAAAAAGACCCTTTTGTGCCACAGAGAGTTTAGAAAAAGGCAGATATCTGCACAGCAGGGAAAAAAAACACTCACATTTTGCAACAGCTGCGAAAGATCAGTCCTCCAGAGTAACCGAAATCGACGGCAAACTGAGAAGTGTTTAGGAAATAAAATGTTTCCATCACCTCATACTATCATTCACTTCCATTAGTACTGATGAAAGAGAGACTGGATTTTACACAGTGTTATAAATGGTAGGAACATTACTGACAGTGGAAACAGAGCATGGACACTAAGCAATCCTAACAAACCTGGGACAAAAATCAGGAGAATCGTTCTCTGGTGGGCATTTGGTGAGTCAAACGTACAAACTCAAGAAATGATATCCAGACCCAAACTTCTTTTTCCTGGATAAAAGCTTCATAGTATAATAGAAATTAAAATGTTTAATGCCATCACGGGGACGCAGAAACTTTTCCACCGTGCGGACCACACGCTGACACGAAACGTGTTGCAGAGACGTCGGTGCCGGGCGCCCGTCACCTCCAACCTGCCGAGCGCCCTTCCTGCAGCCGGAAAGTTCTGCGTGTCCTTCTGCAGGACGGGTGACCAAAACGAGGCACAGATAAGTGTTATGTGACCAACCTGAGAAAACAGAGTTTAAGAACTGGCTGGGGAAGATTTGTGGATAAGCCAGGGATGCCATGAGGGGTTTTTTTTCTATTGGGGTTGGATTTT
>NW_010585397.1:227744-264055 GCF_000705375.1 Tinamus guttatus | reverse complement strand
TTGTTGATAAGCCGGGAATGCCATGAGGGTTTTTTTTTCTATTGGGTTTGGATTTTTTTTTTTTAAAGAAAACAGACAAGACTCTACTTCTGTTCCAAATATCTAACTGTTGCCAATAATCTAGAAAAAACAATCCCACTACTCATACAAATGATCAAGTATTATCCTGAAAAGCACTCCTCTATGAGACTTGCACGCTAGGGTCTATGAACCAGTATCTGCTTACACTACCTTGTCCCTGAACTGCAGCTTGCAGGAATATCAAGCAACATTATTTAAAGATAAATACTCAACTAAACTCTCAGAGTGAGCTCAAATTTAATTCTCCACTTAACGAGAAACACAACAGTCGCTCAGACTTTCTGCATGATTTGACAAATAAGTCTAAGATTGTGGTACAGATAATACTTTGCTCAAGTTTATTTCTGATTTATTGCAGCTAATGTATTATCTAGATATTTAGCTAAGAAAGAAACAAGCCAATTCAATAATATTTACAGCTCTCATTCCATTTTTGATAAAAATAAACTCTCCTGTTAACAGACAAGCCATAAATAAACCAAGAACAGAGAAGAGGTTGTTTCACATTGCACTCAATACACCGCAAGTTGCTGCTGCAAGGGGTGGTCCCTGCTCATCCCACCTCATCCTCCAGCTACGGGAGCTGCATCAAGAGGTGGGATTTGTTTTCCAGCAGACCAGCACACTCCCGTGCTCACCCTGCGCTCACGCAGCCTCCCCTGCGCAGGGGAGGCGGCAGGAACGGGCAGCCCCCCCGCCACCTACACGAGATCACACGTGTGAGGAAAGCTCACCTGTAACAACAAGCCATTCCTCCTAGAACAAACAGGATCCTGACTGGAAACACCCGTTCTTTTTCCTTTTTTTTTTTTTTTTTGGTTATACATCACTCAAGATACCTGTCCTGCTAAAGTAACAAAGAAAGGATAAATTACATGTTATGGTTAATTTACCATTCTTGAAAACATCCAACGTAATCAATACACCACTGCTTCAGGCCACAGCATAAATGCCTGTTACCTAAGATTTGTTTTGCCAGGGAGTGAACTCTGACTGACAGATGCTCGAGTTACAGAGCAGCCAAGAGACGGCTGCAAGCGCATATTTAAATTAAACTTTACCTGCAAAGGGCTCCTGCTAACATGCTCATTTGCTTCAAAAATGTCCATGCAATTCAATGGTCTGTTCTTCTGGGGAATTGTACCCTAACAAGAGCTATACGTGGCATGGGGGCTCCTTTAAATTGCGTCCACAGTTACGGATACGCCTTTCACAAGAAAGAAACTTTAGTGGTAAAATTACAGGGCTTCAAGATGTGGACATATTTTGCTTAAAGCCACTCTGCATTATCCTCCTCACCTCCAAGTGAATTTGAAAATTTTAACTTTCCAGTTTAGTGGCGCTATCAGCAGCTCAGGCAAGATCAAAAAAGAAAATAATAACGACACACATCACATTTCACTCTACAATCAATTAAGAACTGCATGAAACAAGCCAACACAGATACCATCAAAGGAAATTTCTCCCTCTCTGTAGAGTCCTATACAGACAAGAAGACTCAAAGGCTGCAAATCAGACTCAAAATTGAAGTATATTTCGTGTTTTATTGCAGATTTCTATTCTTAGGAGACTGGTAAAATAGCTAAACAATTAAGAGGGCTGGAGCACGCGTGTACTTCTGCAGTAAGCGCAGGATCAAGTTCCCAGGCGGAGTTTGAGAGCTTCAGATTAGATCGAACCAACAAGAATTTTCCCAGCTCTACTTCCTTCTAGAGCAGTGACACCTTCGACCATCTTCCTATTGAACGAACACTACTTCTCCAGCTTACGCTTTATTAAAACAAGTCAAATCACCTTTTCCCTTCTTCTCAAAATCTCTTAATTCCCTCTCTAAATAGAACTACAAATAAAAAATAGCAAGCATATCTTCCTCTTCTTTCAATCTGCCTTTCTCTCCATAACAGTCCTCCTCTCCTCTCCCACTCGATCACTCTGTCGCTCATCCAATCCTTCAACACTTCTGCCTTCCCTAGCAGTCCCATCCCACCTCCTGACATTTCAAATCTGCTCGTTCGCTCCCTTATTCATCTCCTTGGCTTTGATGCTCTCCATTTGTGAATGTTTTTTGACAGTATCTCCAATTACAATTTGCTTCTGGAAGAAACGGTCTTGTGTTTGAGCAGAGCTCTGGATACTAGTAATGTTGACAAGGAAAGAGTAGGCTATACCGAACCTCTTCCATCTCACCAGAACACTTGATGCAACTATTGTGCTTAGATAAAAGACCCAGAGCATTTTAACAAACAAACAAAGCAACAAAAAACCCCTACTTACTCATCACTTACATATCAAAGTAAATATTCCTACAAAACACACACAAAAAAAATCAAATATTGAGACTCTTTTGTATGTGTTCAAATCTCTTTCTCCAGGTTTAACAACGCCATAGTTAAACATCCTGGACAAAACTTAAGAGTGTGTTTGCGTTGGGGAACACTATTCATATGTTCAGTTTTCAGATAAATTACCTGTTTATACTCAAGTCTGTCCTGAAAGACCAGACTACTTCTAAGGACTGAATGCCAAAAGCATATACCACCATCTGATGGTGCCTCAGGCAGATTCATCTAGCCATTAAATGCATATGTAGCCTAAAGTGACGGTATTGTGTACAAACAGTTCTGTTGCTTAAGACAATAGTATGATTTTGTTGAGTATAAGGAAATGTCCTTGGTACGTGAACAGATCACCCTTAGTACCACCTAAACAGTTCAGTAAGTTTTTTTTTTAATGTCTACATTAGATGTATTTATTATGAAATATAGTGTACTGTGCTGGATCATGTATTTTTAATAATCTTTAAAAGCATAGAAGGCAAGTTTCCCTGAAAAAAACAGGCAACTGAGGAGGCGCTAGGGTTATGTATACGCCTAATATAGCAAATGCTCAAGATGAAAAAAATCACAGTACTATACATTTTTAGAAAAGTGGAATATTAAACGAAATCCATGGTTTAATATGAAGGGATTGGATTAGTCAATGAAAGCATCAAAAAATCGACTTTTTTAAATGGAAGATACAAAAAATCCCAAATGTTCTAAAATAGATGCCAATGTTTTTCATTTTTAGTGTTTACATAGCAGAAGAATTGAAAACCAGATTATATGGCAGAAGTTAAAAGATTACTATCCTCACCCCAAGCACAGAGTATTAACAATTTAGGATGAAATGCATGCATTGCTGTCAGATATTCACCAACTCTTTTTAGCTTACATGAAACATTATACCTGCGTTTTGGGGTATGGATTAACATTTATCAAGCTTGTAAGTGAAAGTTCTCTCTTTATGTATGGTAGCAGTAGGAGACACATTTTAAAGAACTGCGCCCTTTCCTCAGTGTCAGAACCTTGCAGGTGCACAGGGTCTCTGCTGGAGGTAAACTACCTATTTAACGTGTAGTTCATAAAAACCCATTTGAGATATTTGATATATTGCATCAGATTCTTCAATTTTTCAAGCTAGGAAATAAATTTCTCCATTTTAGCCTTTATCCTCACGAGAACAAAGACCATGCTCAAAGAGAAAGATCAATACTTTGCCTTAAAGCCTCCACTTACCATCATCATCTCCCTTCCAGAAAGCCTGTATTACAGCTCACACCACAGTAAATGCATTATTCCTTCACATTTAATTCTCCTCTTTTCACATCTTATTGTTCAGATCTCTCTTACCAATTAAATCCCCATGGTTGTTTCTTTCCACTGTCCCTGCTTGGCCTGTGTGCTTTCTGGGCATACTCTAATGTAATTCTCACGGAGTAAATATAAAAGCAGTGAACTATCATGTTCTGCATTTCTCTTAAACATTGCATTTCAGTACATTGTGCCAATCCTACTTAGTCTTTCTATTTATTGCTGAGCACCTGGGCTAATACTTCTAAAATTTTCTCCAAAAGCCTCCTGAGACATTCTTCCCCTGAGATGAATTACAGGCAAATGTTACTTAGTACCCAATTTTACAGCAGAAATTAATACCTTAGTTGGTCTATCCAGGCCCCAGTCCATAACTGCTCAGCACATCCCCATTATGCAGCAGGACAGACTTGCAGTAATACTATTTGGCTGCTCTGATATCAAATAATTACCACACAACCCAAAACACAACTTTCTTGCATTCATAAAAGTTAATCATCATCAATATAAATGAGAACATCTACTTTTAACAGTGCTTCTTCTTAGTGAACCAAAATATATTTGAAGTATAAATTAATAAAAGTTAATCTTCACATCAGTATTGAGCCACAGTAAGCCTACCACCATCTTACTCTTCTTGGGAGGAAAAACTAATTAACTTGCACTGAAAGTAGCCAATTCAGTAAAACATATACAATTCCTCCAGGGCTGAATCATTAAACACTGAAAACTTCATTTCCAGCCCACTGTGAGGGGAAACAGCAAATATTTGTTTCAAATAGGTCAGATGGATTGTTTTCTGTAAGAACAGTAATGCTACCTACCAAAAGGTACAGGTTTGGGGGAATTATGTTGTATTCCCTCTGCCTGGAATGGCAGAGCAAATAAATCTGTCCTTCACGTGAGTTACGTTATTAAGAAACTGTTTTTGCAGTTTTTGAGCTTATACAATTATTTTTAAAACATGTAGAGAAGCATGTGGGAGCTATAAATCCAGGCCTTACAATCTAGCATGATACCCACTTAAAAGAAGGAAACAACATGTTCTTTTGCCAAGTTGCAAATGAACTCGATGTCCAGGCCAGGAACAAAGAGTCACCACACTCCCAGATAAGAAATTAATAGATTTGTAGCATCTGAAGTAGCAATCTTTAACTCAGCATGATACTCTCAGGCATCAGATTTAATAAAATGACCTCAATAAAAGTTAATCAGAAGTGTTTAAATGTATTGGCAATAAAACAAATTTTACGGCCAGTAGAGTCAGTTATCTTCTGTGTGACAAATTAACTGAGCACTGAAAATGGGCAACGCGTGAGTACCATTTCTGCAATGAAAAATGCGTGGAAGTCGACTGGGAGACGAACCCCAAGCATAAGCAGCGTATTAACAAATAATATCCCGTTCTCACCAAATCTTGTGTACAACGGAGAAAAAAGGATAAAAAATAAAAGTATTTGTTTTTCTTGGAATGAACAAAATCACAACGTCACTGAGGGTACAGCAACAGATATTCTGATAATATTTGTTCTTTACTTACCTCCTGATTGCAGAACAAGTATTATTAAACACTAAGAGAAAACAGTGATGGTCAAAAGGTTTGTAGGAACACTTAGAAGAGAAGGGATTCATTTTTCTCAGTTTTACTTCATACAAATGTGAATCCTTACCAGTATAAACCTATGAAACCTCAACACACCCTCACTAGCCTACTGAAGTAGGATGATCAGCTTGGATGAACTGGCTGATATGGCAGGTATGCAATATGTTACAAGTGTAAAAGCATCATTTTAAAAATGGCATCAGCCCCGCATTTAGCTCAAAACCACTCATTATTATTTCTGAACTTGAAACCAATGTGTTTCCTCTGGTAATGACATATTACCTTCCCCAAAATAGTCATTATTGAGCTAAAAATTTTCTAAAATAATGACAAGTTTTGTAAATTTTTCTTCTTTAATTTCTCTTGAACTTAAAAGAAACTAAAGAAAGAATTATGATTTTAATCATAATGATAACATATAAACATGTAATCAAAATAAGAACAGGCGCTTGCTGTTCTTATTTTGAGGAGGAAACACTGCCTAACTGTTTGCTAAATGTTATGCAGATAAGGGAAACAGCACAATCAAACAGGAGGCTCAAATAGTACTTACATAAAAGTATATGTAAGTAACAAAAGCTTTGTCTATCTTAAATACTTGACCTTATGATTTTGCTTTGCGGCATGAGCTGTTATTGCCCATTAAGAAGCAGAAGAGAAAACTTTCTCTAGTGAGGCAAGAGCAGATGAAATGAAACATTAAAACCAATTATCAGTCTTGTCAAGTCCGCAGTATCTTAAGGGAAAGTCCCATTTACTTTTTTCTTTTCCTTCTCCAAAGCCAAAGGTCAAAAATGTGTTTTGCTTATTGTTTAAGCACATGGCTCATACCAACTTTCTTTCATCACCTCTCATCCTCCAGTTTCTTAAAAACAGAAGAAAGTCACTACTGACAAGGGCTGGTACACATAATAAAGAACTTGCATTTCACGAATTAGGGAGGGAGAGGGGGAAAAGAGTTCAGAGCCCATTTTTATCTAGACTGTGTAGTTCAAACTAAATATAAATTGCCATGTTTCCAAACATTTTTGAAGCACTTTTCTATCTTACGAATTACTACTGTCAGTCACCTTTCTAAAGATAGCATTTTATATATACTACAAAGGATACAGTCTGTAGCACTGTTTCCCTAAAAGATAAATTTAATTTTCATATTCCAGCTCCTCTTCAGTTGAATATGCAATATATCCCTTTTTTGGCACCTACCAATTCGCACTTACAGCTGGCTTTATAACCAGTGTAGACAAGGAGGAATTTTAAACAAAGATGGTTAAAGCAATTAAAAGGCAGTTTTGACTGTTTTATTCCTAACGTGAAGTAAGGCCAATTAGGAATAACGAATGGTAAAAGTTTTCTTTTACACAATAAAAAGGTATGTTCGTTACCAATAGAGCAATTTCACAGAAGATGTAACAGAGACTGAAAATATTACTTAACATGAGCATAACTAGTCAGCACAGACTTTTCAATGCTGGGTCACCAGCAATAAACACACTTAGTCATCAAGTATGGCACGGCAGGCACTCCAGTATTACTGTTTCATAACTTTTCCAAATAGCAAAACATACGGGGAGGCTCCGAGACACTTGTGTGTTGAAGAGAATGGGAAGAAAGGCAAACAACATGTAACACCTTCCGTAAACCTCTGTCTTTTAGTACCTCCAAAAGCCTGACAAGTCACCATGCTTGGAATTCGTGGTTAATGGAGTGCCCAGGTCCCTTCCCAGCCCTTCCGACAGCTGTGAGACTCCAGCTCTAAGAACCACAGGGAAAAAATACCCTCCTCAGCATTGAAGAGCAGGATGAGTAAGGAAGAATGACAGTAAGTTATTGGCTTTTGCGCAGGGAAATTAAATGTGACAATATTGGAGACTTCAAAATTAGCAAGAGGGAAATTCACACGTTCCTCCCACAACTACCCAGGCATCCCAAATAAGTTGCTGAAATTCTTCTATGCATCAGTTTTTCACTGTAAACTAGTGATATAGTTTACCTCACAGAGAGGTTATGAGGCAATTAACTGATCATAAAGCGTGCCAAGATTCTCAAATGAAAGGTGCTATGCAAGTGCAGGGTATTAATCTCACACTCTAGGTACAAATCATTCTCTTATCCCACCTTACACCTAGTGTTGGCAGTTTTACAACCATTTAAACTCCCTACTACGCACACTGGCAAGGTTCCCCGCACAGACATCTTGGACACAGTGCACTTTTGTGGTTCAGCTACCTATACTTTCCCGCTTAAAACAGGGCATCTGGTTCACGGCCTCTGCAGCTTCAGGTAGCACGGTGAACTACGCAGCCCGTGAGTTGCATACGGAGATGGAGATTTTGGCTGTAGTGCTATGAGGTCCACGAAACCTCTGTCAGCTGCTTGCAACAGGTATCCTGGCAGGTAGTATCTAACTTTCATAGAAGTTCTAGCATGTGGGAAAAGGAGCTGCCTTTGCAAACGTAACTTTTAACTGCACACTTTTCAAGATGTACATTGGGTCTATAACCAGTTTTGGCACTTGCTCTTCATTTTTCATAACACTAAATATATATACATTAGAGAAAGATTTCCCTCTAAATTAATAGAGCCACCTTAGAGTTTGTAGCAGCCAAGAGCATAAATACTGGAAAAATGAGTCGTGATTCAGCAATGACATAGAACTATCAGAACTGGCAGGAGGGAGAGTGTAGTAAAGCGACAGAGTTGGTCTATTTTACTTTTATCAACTCAACCTCTCAGGTTGAGTCACAGAACCAGGAGAGGATAGGTTTCAAAGCACATCTAACAGCAACAGTGCAAGCAAGGCCAAGTCTGTTCTATGTTTAGAAGACAAGCTGAAGGAAGGAAAGAGAAAGACCAAGCAGTGAGAAGAAAACAGTGGTAAAGCAACTATTACCCTAATGCTGTATTTTGAATGGGAGAAAGATTAGAAAAAGGGGGTGCAAAAAAGGAAGTTACTTGTAAGTGATGTTGCATACAAAACAGAAGAAAAAGGAAAATGCTTCAAGAAATTAAAGAATATACAGCATTGCACAAGGCTTCAGTTATAGTGGAAGAACTGCAATTCCAGAGCCTGTACGTGTGGATGACATGATGACAACAAAGCCTATTCAAAGGCAGTCTGTCTGATGGGACACTAAGAAGGAAATACAAAATAAACCATAATTATGATCAAAGTTCCACAACACTGTCTAGATACTTAAGTTTTACATCCACTCTAGCTTCTAGTTATGATATATTTCTGTAAACAAAGCCACTTTTTTGTTTCCAGCAGTTCAGAAATGCTTTGCAGTTCCCCGGGCTTGAAACTGTGGTCCATTTCCATTATTTTCTTCCAAGTCTCTTCTGAATATTTTCCCTCTTCACTGAGCCAACAGCAATAGCATTTTATAGATGTTCAGTGAGCTATACACCTTTCTGCTATACTGAGACAAAAAAGAAACACTTTATATATTTACAGAAGTCCTTACTAGAGAAAAAAAATATTCTGAAAAGAAAAATACAAATTGAACTTTAAAGTATTTAATGCTTTTTTAATTAAAAGACTGATGGGAGTATTCAAAACCACCCAATTTATCACATTCCTTATACCAGGCTTAATTTCATTCCTATATGACTAAATTTTTTTTTTTAAATCTTTAAATCTTTGACTTCAATAGGTTTATAGACAAAATGCATTTAATATTAGGAAACACATTTAGCAAAAACTTGAGTCTGCAAGCATCTTAACATATCTTTGTAGAGATCGTGAGGGCAAGTGTTTTCAAAGGAGGACTACGGACTACTCATTCTTTACTATTTTAGTCCCTGATAAAACCTTTCTGGGTTTTGATGATCTTTGATGAGAGTGGAAGCTTTATTGATTTGTTCTTGTAATGGTTTCTTGTAATTTTGAAAAATGTGAATGGGCCTTATCTGAGCCAAATACCTGCCAGACCTTAATAGGAAATGAAAACAAACAAACAAACCTGTGAGATACAGGCTCAATGTTTAGCAGCAAGTTTCCTAATAACAGTTTATACAAAGTGTGCTGCTGAAAGCAACAATTGCTATTTTTATCCAGGCTGACAATAAACAAATCATTTAATTAATTCCTAACCTAATCTAAATATGCACATGTGGTGGAAAGACTTAAAACAGAAAAATAAGGCCACAAACTTCCATAATATTTAAAATGAAAAGAGGTACCAAGGTAGGGGTCTGTATGTTAGTATTACCTTTTGGCACTTGAATTAAAAAAAAAGAAAAAAAAAAGAAAAAAAAATCACTACTCTTTGCATTATTTGGTTGGTAACTTTTTTAACAGTAAAGCTAGCGAATCCAGCGAAAAAAAAAAACAGTCTCTGTATAAGATATCTGTAGATCTCTTAAGAACGTGGGCTAGGCATAGGTAACCACAGTCAACCCCAGACCTGCTCCTGGTTATGTGACATTACTTGTGCTAGCAGAGCTGCCTGCTCAGGCCCGTGAAATGCACCAGGCACCACCAAAACTGAGACCTTTCTCATCATGAGAGCACAAGTGGCAGGACTGAGAGGACTGAGTGCCAAAGGTGTCAGTGCCACATCTTCCACGGTCACAGGTTTAGAGAGCTCTGCTTGAGCTAAAGGACAGTAGCACAAAGACAACACTATGGGATGAGAATTTTTAAGGAAAGGACACATCTGAAAAATATGGATGATAAACACACCAAATACATACATGATTTAGGAATAAGTCTACTGCTATTTCAACCATACATTGCATTACTTTGAATCTGAAAAAAAACAATAAAAAATAAAAATTTGCCTTATTAATTACAATAATTTGTTCTGAAAGAAAAAGTGTGGATTAATGAAAGTTACCTATCTATATCTAATGAACATTTAATGAGCTTGCATATACTTAATGAACATTTGCTTTTAAGATGATGAAGAAAAACTAGATTTTACAGGAAAAATATTTAGCTTTAACTTTTGCATGCAAATTAACCAGAAGCAGAAAACAGAAACAAAATCTAACTTTTAAAAGAGGGGGAAGACTTGCCCTATTTTTCCTCCACTAAAATTACCCCCTTGCCCAGCCCCTGGGACCTATCAGCTTACCACGTAGTCTATCTTAGTGACATTAGGCCATTTTACTCCACACTCACATCAACTACCTTCCTCTGTCAAAAAGCAAAGCAGTGTTATGTAAAATTGAGTAAAAACGAAAGAAAAAAAGGGTAAACAGTATTTCTTCTTAGTCTTAGTCTAAGATATTAAAAATACGATATCTTTGAAACTTTCAGACAGCATATATCTATTTTTTATTTCATAACCACGAATATTTTCAGTGAAATTTCACATCAATTGCTGCATGAAGAGTTCCACATATGGAAGGGAAGAGAAAAAAAAAAAGAAAAGGTGAGGGGGAAGGCTATCATTCAATCATATTCCAGATGCTGAGAAGAATAATTTGGGTAATTTAGAAGTCTTTACCAAATTCCAAATAAATAGGATAAATAGGGTAACAGAATCACGGAGACAGAGTTAAAAGCTATTATTTAATATCTCCTCCCACTTCAGTATAACTAACTATATCTGTGTTGTTTCTAGTAAGTGCCTGGCAGGCGTAACCTTAGAGGTCTCTACAACCTTCCCCTCAACCTACCACAGGGTTTCAGTAACTCTACGCTGCTTCTCCTAATGGTGCACCTAAACCTCCCAAGGAAAAACGAAATCCACTGATGGTTCTTCTAGACATCTTGCACATGGAAAAAGTAAATGCTCTCTTCTTTTGCAGAAACATTTTGCTTCCCGGAGACTTATGTAACGTCCCTTCACTCACTCCACTCTGAAGAGCCCCCAAACATGACCCAAATAAAGCAATCCTCACATAGGACATATTGTTACCCTTATTAAATATTTATTATTCCAACATGTATATACACAAGCAAATGTGATTTTTCATAGGACAGTGCTGAGTATCTTACAATCTCAGTGAAAAAAGGAGGACTGTTAGAGTTCAACTACTAAGCTTCAATATCTCCTACCATCCAACCACTGAGAAGCTACCAAGCCAAGTAGCTCCCCCAGCCCTGCCAACGCGCAGTCTGGCCACTCTGCAAATAGTGAAGATTTTATTTTTCATCCCCATCAACCTGCATCAAGAATTTCTTCAGAGAAACAACAGACGGCTACTTCCCACACTCAGGTTATTAAGTGGGATCACTTGTTATCAATCTGTTACCCAGCAGGAGCCTCCGAAGGATCTAAGCACCCGCTTTGCCACATCCCGGGGCCCCCCGCTGGCGAAGGGAAAGCCCAGGAAAGGCCCACGGAGACCGAGGCTGGACGCGCTATGGAGCCGAGCCGGGCGGCCACCACACGCCGCCCGTGGCCACCACATGCAGGTCACACAGCGGCTCCTCCACAGCCGATTCTGACAGGAGTAACACCTTGGGTTTTATAAGCCTCCTTTGAATCCCACCAAATGGAAACTTAAGTGACACAGATGACAAGGAGCATTGACAATTTAAGCTGACAACTCTTTAAACACAAGTTGGGATCTAAGCATCGTGCGGCCTAATAAAACACAGGTGGCTCTAGCTTATCAGGTACAGAACTCGTTTTTCCCCACTTATCCCATCTAATGGATTTTCTGCTGTTGGGAAAAGGTTTGTTGCCAATTCCTTCAGTTATTGCTGTTTGTGTACCTGGTGCCTTTTGATAAGAAGGCTTAATTTAAATATTTATTTATTTATAAGTCAGGCTTTTTGCCACAGCTGGCAAAACCACAGAAACCAATGTGGCTTTGTATTATTCACGACGTACATAAAGCTAAACTAATTACAAAGGAGGCACCAGATGACTCACGTTTGCCATAGCTTTGTGTGGGCCAATGTGTCTGTCCTAAGAAGCCTAAGAAGTGCAACAGCAACTTTGCCACACGACGTAACCTGCAGGCTCCTGTCAGGCGATATTTTTAGCTGCTTTTCAGACTTTTCAGCCTTAGAAGGAATGTTAAGTTTTGACAGCAAGTGAGCAAAAAGCAAAGACAGACAACACAGCGTATTTTTCTTTTAACTTTGTGCTTTATGCATCCAACACATCAATTCATTTTTCACTTGCAACATCTTTATAAGAAAAGTGTCCCAAAGGACTCAAGACATTACAGAGCATAGCACTAAGAGTAGCAGTAATCTGTTTTCAAATGTGATTTTAAAAGTAACATGGCAAAAACTAAAATCTTTCCTTTTGGGATGAAGGCCCTTTTTTTGATTTAATTCCACACAAGTGTATCAAATTCAAACTGTACAAAAGATCTCCCTCTCCCCCTCACCCTAGCACACCATTCTGCAGCTCACCATTTCAAGTTGTATGTTGCTTTTCCCCCTTCAAACACATTTCTGACCCACAAATCCTTTTCAAATAAAACAGTGGATAAAAAATGCAACACAGAAATCAGGTTTAGAAGGCTAATATTTTAAAAATGCTACCTGGCTTTTAGCCTTCTAAACCTCCATTTGCCTTGCTGAAATTTTGAGTTTTAAAATTACTCCAGTACCAGTCCCCCACTCTGGTGCCAATATTGTGCCAAAAGCCATTAAGATCTGGACACCCAGGGCCATTTCTAAAATGTTTTAGCAGGGGTGTCTTTGTACAATGGTTTGAGCACTCAGAGTCAGCTGATGCCTTTGTAGTTGATCACAGTAAAACATAAATCATGTCACACTTCCCACTTTGAGAGCCACATCGCCTTCAGAACGGCGACCGTAACCTTGCTCCAATTTACCTCAACACTCCTCCTCACTCTTCCTCCTCACTGAATATCACCAGGATTTCTCTTCTCATTTTCCAGGCTTCATAGCTACTTAAACCTATCGTTATCCCTCCCGTCCAGCATTTGCGAGTTCAATCCCCAACCAGCCCTCAGCTGCCTTCTTTCACCTAGTCTTCCTTCAGTAACACATCACCTAACGACCTGGGCCTACACTCCATCAAGAGGATATTCCAGCCAACAACAAGCACATGGCGAACAGCTGGTACACTTCAAGGCATGCATTTCCTTCCCATTTCCCTGCTTTCAAATTATTCCTCCCACTCCCAAGGTAAATTGTCATGTCTGGCCTGTTTTTGGAAGCCTTGGTGCAATGACCTTGTCCTCCATACACGTGAGGGCAACCGCCCAGCCAGGTAGTGACATATCCAGTCTAGAAAAATCATCCACAGAAGGGACGACAACAGAATTCCTGAAGTGCTGCCCATGGAGCTCCAGCTACTACTCTTAGGACTCAGGAGTATCTTTCTCAACTCACTGAAGCTCTCAGCTCAGAGGATGAAGATTTTTAGCATTTAACAAGTAACAAAGACCTTCATTTTTAAGAGCATGTGTTGTTTCAGCGTACGAGGAGCAGCCTTAGGAGCCTCAGTGCGTACCAGGAGTGGCACCCAGTGTCCAAACTGAATTCTTGCAGCTGCTCCTCCGCTTTCCTTTTCGCATCGGCTTCCCTCGTTCCCTGCTCCCACACTGCAGCCACAGGGAATCGATAGCTCTGTGAAACGCGCGGGTTCAGCCTTTCTTGTACTTTAAAGCAAATTGTACTTTAAGCGAGGCAGTTTACGAGCTTCTGCCAAGCTGCTTTAATCAATGACACACAGATAAATCAAATTTTCAACTGTTTAGTATGGAGAACCGCTACCACGTCTGACAAAATTCTTTAGTTAACTGATTTAAACTCTGACTGAAATCAACGTTTGTGTCGACTATGGTTTTTCAGCTGGGCTCAAAAATTGACTAACAGGCACAAGCTGATTTATTTCTGATTGCTGGAATAATCCAAACCAATTTTATTAAACCTCTTGTGAAAACAAAGCCAAAATCGCCTAATGAATGAGTATTAAAAAAGGCTAATGTTCTGCAACTATCTGGGATTTTAAAAATCATCTACTCGTGATTAGTTAAAAAAAACTCATTAAAGATAACAGTGACAAATCTAGCAGGTAAAGTCTTTTTGTTTCCTCCCCAGACTGATCATGGACAGACTTCTACTTAAAAGCAGCTGGAGTAACCTACTGCAAACCCTAAACCTACAAAAAAGCTCCGATTTCTACATGTTTTTCCTTTACCACCACAAGCAGTTCAGTGCTGCACAAACCAGATTAAGATAAAAAAGCTAATGATTAGAAAATTATACAAAAACTATTAAATTATCAGTAGGTAGAGTGTAATAGGAACTACTAAGCATCATGACTTTTGCACAAAGAAATGTGTTGGAAGAAACTATTTTCTTCTGTATGTGGAAGTATCTCCAATTTTGCAAGACTCTGGCTAATATCAAAACCTACGGTAATATAATTGTGCCATACCCCCTCTCTACATACAATCCTATTTAATGTTTCCCAATCTTACTATACCAGTCTCACTTGTGCTGGCTGGAGGAATATTACATGTACTTCTGAAGAAGTCAAATATCTTATAGCAAAGGAAATTTCCGTGTTCATGAGACTGTAAAAAATTAAATGCAGTTAAACTGCAAAGATTTCTGAACTGTATTTATTTTTAAAGAAATATTTCTTTTTAAACCAAGGGCACAAAAATAGAAAAATACAACAGTCTGAGGTTTCCAAAGCCCTAAAGGTTAGTGTTTGTACTTTGCCCCAAACTTATTCCTCTCATTTCTCCATTGAATAAATGGATACTATAAAAGCTCCAACATGTATCACAGAGAAAAGACTATGATAGATATATGGGATAACATTTTCAAGTATTCTTTTTGCATTATTTCCCCATTACTTTGAGATTTATTTTGTTCCAATGAGACTTCCACTTTCGAAAACATATACACACTGGACAGCAAATATGTTAGGTGCCTAATATGGCCAGGGAAACCATTTTGATTATTCTGTGCCTGTTTATGCATTGTCCTACAAAACAATAAGATAGAACAGCAAGAAACTAGCAATTAAGAGAGCCTGAATGCACATCGGGAATCACTAAAATCCACACTAGCCAAGTCAGGAACAATATGACTGATGAATAGGCCATATTATATTAAGATTGTTAGCAAGTGTTAAAAAATTATCCTTAGCAGATGTCCCTTATGACCTAAATATATCACACAAAGAGCATGCCTATGTTGTTTTCTAAAAAAGCTGTAAGAAATCGTTCCGTTTTTGCTATTGAATAAAATTCCACAATGCTGCATGTTGGCTATAACAAATACATACATCAAGAATTTATCGCATTAAACCTACAAAAATGTAAGAGCATGTTACTGAAGAGTAAACAACCTATTTTAATGTGTATTTTTCTACTGCATGAATTTATGCTGAACTCAAGCATATAATCCAATAAAAGAAATCAAACTGTGTATTTAGCAAACAGTGAAGCAAAGGACAAGCTGCGCAGTACAGCAACTTTCCAACTAACACACCACAAACCAAAATAAAGTAAATGTCTTTAAGTTAGACAGGCGAGAAATACCTTAGCTGCAATAAATATATTTTATAAATACAGCTGACAAGGAATTATACATATTTAAGCAACAATTACATGTACATGCATGCACATCCCAGTCATTTTTGGTAAAGCTTTCAAAAAAAAGTTCTTTTTCTCCTGAATTTTCCCATTCTTGAACTTCCATACAGGAGCTTAACAAAGTGCAGCAAAAATACAAGATCTGCTCAGTTTGAGCTTTTTCAGTGTCTTCACTTTTTTTTTTTTTCTTTTTTTTACTGAATCTTTGGATTTAACAGCTTACATAGACGAAAAATAAGTAACGACAAAATACAGACCTAAACTCTACTGAGGAGCTTTTTTCTTTCTGTCAAGGATATTTCCCTAGAAAATCATTTAAGTTTAGTAATCCTGTGAATCAAATTCATATCCTTTCAACTCTACTGCTGCAGTATATTTCCTGTTAGCAAAAAAGGATTTCAAGTCTATTCCTTGAGCATTCAGTTCAATAGCCAGTATTGAATCTTGGGCCAGCAGTCTTCCCATCAGTAAAATAAATGTAAATGCTATTACCACTATACACACACAAAAAAAGTGTGATTTGCTTTTAATGAGTTCTATGCCTTCACTACTCATAATTTTCTTCTAGAAGAGGATAATACTACTTTATTTTTCCTAGATTATGTAGTTGTGGAAAATCCAGCATAATTTTTAAAGTATTATTAAGTCAAAAATATGGACAGTTTTTCTTATAGCACCAACAAACCTTCTTGCTCAGTAAAACATCCCGGTCTCTCTTCTTTTAAAAAATTCCAATAACTACATTTTATTGTAAGAAAAAAAAAAAAAAAAAGTTCCTTCCTCAGGAAAAACTATTACAGAATAAAAAAGCTCATACATAAAGCTGTTATTTTAACAACCTCAAAAACGATTTTGAATAAATCTTTAAATCTCAAAAATACTTAAAATTAGCTTCAAAAAGTATAAGCTAGCTTTAAAAACAGACAAACAAAAAAACCAACTCAAGTTGAATCAATTCATTTAAATTGATTTGTCTTGCTATAACTGCAGAAGTTTGATGATTTTAAAAAGGACCTTTCCCCTCCCCCACAATCCTACTATGCTTTTCAGATTTTAGTTTCCAGATACAAAACACAGGATTGTATCGCGTAAACCTTACTCCGCACAATATTCAGCTTATAGAACATAGATGCTGAAACTCTCTGTAAAATCATGGTCTGGGAAAATAGAGGCAGAATCAACAACTTAGTTCATCAGGGTATTCATTTGTTAATATTAGTTCTCAAATCTCTCACATTCTTATAAATGTATTTACTAGCTTGAGTTTTAGGATGAGGCCTATAACATTTTGATTTGCACTTGATTAATCAATCTAAAAACTCAGGTGCCCTAAATTGGAGTTTCACAGTTTTTATTCATACTGCTCAAAACTTTCTCCGGGCTTATCATTTAGAAACCTTTCAGGAATGTTTTAGCACATGGAATGATCCTCTGCCTTTAAACCACAAGAAATAATGAAATTTCTATATTTCATGACCTACATGGAACTTTTTTATGATACTTTGGGTTTAATACATACTTTATGTTTTCTTATTCACAATGCGGAGGGAAGGTAATATAGAACAAAAAAGAAATTGTAATTTTCTTCTACTTAATTTGATTACAATTATTTTCCATTATTTTCCATTATTTTATGCCCAGATCTATCACTCTCAATTGTTGCTTAATCAAACAATATTCATTCACTTCACCTTGCCTTCCAAAATAAGACACTAGCATGTGATAGTTGTTGACTCTGTGGCGCTTTTCTTCAGCTTCCTCAATTTTATTCCAGCATTCTTAAGGGAAGGAAATGGCTAAGTACTTGTATTGCAGAGGAGGAAAGCAGGGGGAGTGGAGAGGGGTAGGAAGGTGTAAAGAGCCTTCTCCTCCCCTTGGGCCAGTAACATGGGGAGAAGTGTTACCAGAGAAACAAATGGACCAAGAGTCAAAACAACTGGCCAAAGCTACAGGGGAACAGAGAGATCACAGGCGATTAGACTCTTAAGAAAGGAAGTGGCATAAAGTTTTTTTTTTTTTTTTAAAAAAACACACAAATGAAGTGATTCATGCAGTTAAATGGAATGGAAATTTCCACTCCTGTAGCACATTATTGAAGACTGAAGATTCATAATCAAGATGGAGAAAGTAGGAAGTTTTACCACTACTGACAACACTGCCCTTACATGGTCTAAGCTTCTTTTTGGCTGAAGCTATTTCCTTCAAACCCAGTGGTAGCCTGAAGATACTTAGGCTCCTAAAAGGTAGAAAAGCAGTAAGAACCCCAGTTTGCTAAGAGGAGAGCAAGCTATTTATCTACCGGGATGTCTATCATATGTTACAGCAATTGCCTGGAAGAAAAAAAAAATCATCTTAAAATACAAATGGTTACATGCAGGATTATTTTCTGAAATAAAGCAAAATTCAAATGCTCAGTAAAATACTATGGAGTAGTCCAGAAAAAAAAATGCCAGCAAGTTTCACCTTTGCCGTATGTTTGCAGTAACATCACTTCATAAACCAATAATACAAGAGCTAAAGGAATTATTTCACAGTTTCTACTTTTAATAGAAATTAGCATACAGGATATCGTTAACCATAATATTTCCACAACTTAATGATAAAATGTAAATATGAGGTCATTTGTGTCTGCCTGATTTAAAATGTTTTTATATTAAGTTCTCACATTTGTCCAAAACTGAACAAATAATACATGAAATTGATTTGTAAAAATCAAATAATCTTCAGATTCTTTGCAATTTGTCATCAATGACTGGAAAAACTTTTAAATACTTAAGGTAAATAACCTGTACATGTTTTCTCCGTTAAAAACAGCATAAGACTGGGCATTTTCCAATCACTATTACAAATTACCATATGGATATAAATTCAGAGACTAAGGACTGAAGTCAAAGTACACATAAAATACCGGAATGTACTTTTATTGTTTAATTGCTTAACTTCTGTACATTCCAATTTCTTTAGTCAGAGCTCCGCTGATTGCATTGGCAACAAAAATCAAATTAGGAATAGCTTATTTCTAATGTTTTACCCAAATTGCAGGAAAAAAAAAAGGCTTTGGTTTTGCTGATTATGTAAAAATTAATGAGTTTCGGCAAGAGTTATATAACAACACAAAATAACCATATAGCAAACGAAACAATCCTACATGACTAGTACACAGAATACAGCTAAGCCCGAACACAAATCCACAAAATAAAAGTCTGCTAGTTTCAAGTTCAAAACCAGCGTATAGTGAAAGAGTTTAATGAAAAATGTAGCTGGATATAGTCTTCTGGCTCATTCCAATGCTGCCAGAAAGTATTAACATACAGAAACTACCATTCGTTTTATTCATTTAAACTAGGTTCTTCCATAACTTCTATTTTACTATTACTAAATGATTATTCTCAAGCACAACTTTCAATACATTTTGGCATGGTTATAACAAGCAAAAAGTTTAAATATCCATGTATATGGATATCTGTGTATAAAATCAAATGAACACTCTGGTTGAATTTGTCAGAATCTAGGCAGCCATAAACGTTGTCATGTTTAAAATTACCTCATGACTTTTTTCCTTGAATATGTTTTCTTTGGAAAAAAAAGATAAAAGATGATACTTAAAAGCAAATTACATTAATTCTTTTCACTGAAAAAAAATTAAGGGAACGGCATTCAAATAAAACTTCAACATCTCTACTGCTTTAAAGAGTAAAAGTATTTCTCTGCTTTGATTCTAAAATAACTTGAAATATATATACAAACACCACTTTAAAGCACCGAACCTAGAGTAAAAATTGACTAAAAAAATCCAGCAGTGTAATAAACAAAATATTTAAGGAGTTTCAGGTAATACTATCAAGAAAAGGGGCGGTTTTCTCTGTGATTTTTAAGTCTGCACAATCTGACAGGACACAGACCCATCACAAGTGCCACCTCTGTTAAACCGGGGTGCAAGAGGGGCCCCGCAAGGCAGCGGGAGCAGCTCTGCCCCGCACAGCTTCTGCCGCAAACGCATCCCCCGAAGCCACGCCGCCTCCGAGGCCGATTTAAGGAAGAAGGGGCGGCCTCGGGAGCGCCGCAGCGAGGGCAGGCGGCACAAACCGCCCTCGCTACCGCCCCTGAGGTAACCGAGAACACTAATTACCGGTCCAGCAGTCAGAAACACTTCTGGAACGCTCTCAAATTAATCACAAAGAAAAAAAACACCCAAAACATACAAGACTGGAACAGTCTACTGCTTATTTTTTAAGCAATGACCACCTGCGTACCTCCAAGATGATCATCAGAATCCCCTCTATAAAGTAACCCTCCTTAGGTCTAAAAAGTAGTTCACAAATTCCTTCTGCCCCAGTGATAAAGAAAAATCCATCCTACAACTCAAAATTATTCATACAAACCACGCAGGCTCAGATCTGGCTTGCAAAATTTTGCCAGTACTTTGCCAGCAGAAGAAAAAATCCATACTACCAGAATATAACCTTCTTCCTAAAACAACACAGGAACTCATAAATAAATAATAAAACCATTTGGGAGATTTGGATGAATGCATCACACTTGGGGCCAGAAACCAGGTTTGGATCTAGGAGCTCTAGGGCCATTTGTTTGTGTCCCTAGTGAAATAAAACTTTAATTCCATATGACTGCATTTTTCTGTTATCTCATAAACATTCCCTTTTCCCCCCAGACATCCGTCCCTTTCCGTGTGGACCAGCTCCCACACCGCAGTGAGGAGACTCCCTCGGCTAAAAGTTGCTCCTGCCTCACAGCGCATCCAGGTTCCTTCCTGCAGCCACACCGGAAAAACAAGACCTGTGGCTACCGTGACAACCCTTGAATATTATTATGACTAGTTTTAAAATAAGGAGGAAGGAAAACAGAAAACGTTCCCTTATTATTTTAAAGGGAAACAGCAGTGATTTGGTGACATCAGGGCTGTTACGGCAATACTACCCTAAGAAATTTTCATCCTTCACTTAGGCCAGTTACTCCCCATAACTACGTCCGCCCCTCTCGGGAGATGCTGGTTTGCTCATGAAGCGGTTTCAAGCTGCCTAGGGATTTGGCAGCAAGCCGAAGGGGCTGCCTCCCCTATGCCAGGGCACGCGGCCTCCACAAGGCTGTTCGTGGCGCCTGCGCTATTAAGGGAGCAAAAGAAAAAACGTATCTTTAGAAACCAGCAACCTTTTGGTAATAAATTAAGTTTTCCAAGCAAGTTTCTTTTAGCTGTCAGAAGCCTCTGCTGCTATAAGGATCACGTATTACCCATCACTGTACTGTAATACTGCAAAAAAAGACTCTGGAGTATAAACCACTGCTTGATGAGAAGCCCTGGAAAAGGGCTATACTACAAGGTGCTATTTCTCCATAAGCGACTGATTCCTATTTAGCCTCAGTGAAGAAAATAGTGCAATACTTTCACAAACAACACTCACCCTGTTATTTTTAGTTGTTACAGATTGATGATACAATCAAACATAAACTATAGCTGGTAAGGAAGCAAAAAAAAATCACTGAAGAGGCAAAAGAGAAAAGGCTTCATCTTTTTATTTGCTGTATTTCACATGGAATCCAATGAAAACTCATAGTTATAAAAGAAAAAAAAGTTAAAACCATTTAGACCTTTTTTTTTCATATGTAATTATGCAATTGTCTTGATGTTTCTATGGGCATGATTACCATAATAATTTTTTATTCTGGCTTCAAAAGGAAGGAATTTAAACATACAAGGTTGGAATAAAAATCTATTTCAAATGACTTATCAAAATTAGACCTCGCACATCACCTACAGTGAATTATAAAATGTGCACTACATGTATAATCTGTACCTTTTGCTCTCCATGAAAGAAGCATACTTTGCCTTTAAACAGGAAGAAAAGCTACCAAATCAATAGCAGAACAGAAGAACAATGAAGTGCAAAGGGCTAAACTTAACCTTTCCCTCAGAGACACCACTTATATTCAAGCATAATACATCTATTTCCCAGGAAGAAAATACACCTAATGTGTGATCTCAAAGCAGAAGAAAGTCCACTTATTCTGTAGACTCTGACTGAAAGAAAGAAAAACTGAGGTCAGACAAAAACTTTGAAGTACACTACGTGAAAGCAATCCTCAGAAATCGAACCTCACAGAGACAAGCCTGGGAACGGCATCATCTCACAGAAAGGCTCTAACGAAAAATCCTTACAGTAGAAATCTGATTCTTCCTGAAGGAAAGGTCAATCCATCAGGGAAAAAAATAAAAAAATAAAAATGGAATCTGAAAATGTCTCAAAATGTCTGTGTTTTTGAAAATTAAATGTAAAAGCGCTAGTCATTTACGAGTTCAGTACTAACAGGGAAACAAAGGTATTTCAAAGTAAATGCCTGAACACGAGTCTGGAGAACAGCCCCAACATTTTCCAACTTTCTTGCAGAAGCATCTTGTGCCAGACACTCAAAATATACTCCAGTTAAGCAATTTTCCTCCACTAGCTCACACGTCATCAACCAACCTTCACCTAGAGCTTTCTAACACACAACTGGGTTGAATGAAATTATACCCAGAATATATTATGCAGGCCATCATAAGTGCACAAGACTTTCCTGAGAAGAAAATCTTGCCAAAAAATTATACTTCATTTAAAATAAAAAAGTAACATTGTGACATCATAAGAAGAACTTTCTAAAAAGCAGAAAAACACCTGTGAGTTCACAAAAGTTAAGATAATCCTCCTAGATTTATGAAATGAATCATTGGAAGCTTAAAAAACAACAACAAAAAAACCTCTCATGTTTTATGTAGTTTGTAGAAGCAGCCTGGTCCAAATTTAACTCTTTTTACAATAAAAGAACAGGTATTTTTTAAACCCCAAAAAACATTTTTGAGGGAATTCCACTGAGACAAATACTTAATGCTTACATTAGCTCAGGCACTAGCAATAAGAGACAAAACGTCAACATAACAAAAGCATATCTGAAGAAATGGTTATTGCTAACAACATTTTTAAGTCCATCTTTATCAAGTTAATAAATGTCGTAATGTTAAATGTCATACTATTTAAATAGTTATTTAAAGAATTAAAATAACTGCATCTTCTTACCCCCTCAAAAACGTGTTTTATATTACAAGATTTCCTCTAAGGAAATCATTAACTTAAATGTCTCTTGCCAATTACCCAGCAATTCATTCACTCAAACTTTACCTTCCTATAGGTAAGCTTAATTTTCATAACAGTGATGATTTCACTTCTCTGACATCACAATTTGTTATTAGACAAGTGAATGCTGCAGAATTAAAGTGCTCAAGTTCACAATTAACATCAGCTACTTGGTCCCTATAAATCTGAAGACTACTGATCCAAACTACCTCCATCAAATCAAGACGACAAGGTAACAAACATCTTTCAGGTTGTTCCTAGTACTCTTGCAAAATGATGCAGAGGGAGTTTTCTCTTTACTGTATTCATTTTTTTTTCCAGAGCAGATAAGGAGTTTGCCAAGGAATAACCCAACAGTAATTTCTCCCTGCTTCCTCCTGTCAAGAAGAAAGCAGCCATGCAATGGTCCCCACATTAGTCCAAGATCAAGTATGACTCAAGTATTTTAAGAAGCACTCCTTGTAGGCCAAAAGCTTACACTGGGATTCTCCCCAACCCAAAATCTTGGGCAAGGGGCGGGGGGGAAAGAGAGAGAGAGACAATATTATTCTGACCAAAGACAGGAAAAATTAAACTTTCCAGGTAGAGGCAGCACTGAAATGCAGGTATCCTACTTCTTTCCTTCCATATATTTAGGCCTAAACCTGTGCAAATATATGAATGTACAAGACTTGGAGGACAGGATGTGCCTTGTTTCAATTCTTTTTTAGCATTCTGAATTTTAAGCCTCTGGCAGATAAGAAGTTTCTGTTTCCTCTTGCACAAGCAAAAGTGCACCTGAAAATTTCCTAACACTCATAACAGTGCTGTTCAGTATAACTGTGACAGACTCAGTTTTAACTCTGAATAGAGTTTGATGCTCTTTTGTATGTCTGTAGCACAGCACCAGAAAGCTGACAAGAGAAGGCATTGAGGTGTGTAAAGTTCACAGGCACAGTAGCCATCATGTGGTTTGAGGAATCCTTCATGGAAATGCACAAAAAGATCATCCATACTTCAGGTAAACAGTGCCTCAAACTTGCAGAGATCTGCTTTCCAGCTTTTCAAAGAATACTTAATACACATGAATCCCCAGGGAGTAATCTGTATGCACTACCACATATACATACATATACACATATCCACACATGAATGTACACACAAACATGCACACATATATAAATATTCACATGAAGCCATTTTCACAAAAAACTTTTTAAAGCCTACATGAATTGGTTGGAATACATGAATAGGTCTACATGAATAGGTTGGAAGCTAATGCAACTTCCACTGTGAACAATCTTACTCTAAAGTAAGTGTGACCATATCACGTTATATTTATCCCTCCAAATTTCCTCATATACACAAGATTCAAGACAATGGCATTTAAAAAAACACATTTATACTTTGAGTCAAATAAAAGACTCTCTGATGACATCTAAAATTCAAGTCACTTGGGAGAGAGAGGGGAGCAGGAAGGGACAGACATACGGACTTTTTTGCACATAGCACAACTTCGTAATCTCAGGTTCTGCACAGTTCCAAATGTTACCTTCATCAAAGTCCGCATCATCTTCTGTATGTTGTGGGAAAGGAAAACAATTTGTGATTTCAAGTCTGTCATCCACCACAAGTCCCAGCAGCACTCCTTGGACCACTTCATTCCCCTGTCCTTCTTCTTGGTAATGTTTAATGATCTTTAATACAACCTAAAGCACAGAAGCAAGAAATCCGTATTAAGCAACTTTTTTTTTTTAAACACAATTTTAAAACTCCAGATTTATAGTTTAAGGGTTCTCTAAATTAGAGCTGCAAACCAAGCAAGCTACTGACTAAAACACCAGCAATTTTAATACAGCCTAAAGAAGAAAAGGCCATTCTAAAATTACAGGGAAATAAAAAAGACCATTAAACAAGCAGTCAAAACACAGTTCTCAACCAATTTTCTGAAACATCCTTCTAAAATGAAATATTGATCTTTTCTTCTGTACGTTGTTGCTGTAACTGTTAAAAGCTCTCTTACGGGGGCAATAAGCTCCCTCCTGGGGGAGACATGACACAGGAAACACTACCAAAACACCTTAAAACCAGCTATGCAGAAAGTTGTAGTAATTTTTTAAAACGTAAAAGATCCATCTACTTTCAGTTGCATTAACTTTTAAGGTTACATCCTGGTGCAGTTTTATGTCAGATGGTAACGCTTTTTTTTATGATGTAAAATAGTATTTTTCCAAAGGATATTTAAAATTATGAAACAATGACAGCACAAAGAGCAGCACAAACAAGGAGCATTTTTTTTTAATCTTTAATTATGTATTTCTCTCTTGTTCTCCTAAATCTGAATTCTGCAATGATCTGCAATTCTCATAAGATCATACTGTAAGTACAAGTAGCGTAACGGGAAAAACAACCATTCAAATATAGCCCACTAACCACCAAAAATGCTTTACACTCGACTTTTTTTGTTGTTATTAATAAAAAGGATCAGAAACCCTAACCATCGACTGGAGAAAAATAACACTAGGTATATTTCTATTCTTTACTACGTATAATGCATTTAAAATTGACATGAATTTGACATGAACCACCAATTTTAAATACATTGTATGTAATGAAGAATGGAAATAAAGTGCCACAATAAAACTAAGAATTTTTTTTAAAAAAAAACATTATAAACATTACTCATTCTTAGGGCAAAGTGGGAAAAGAACTTCATGGATAGCCCAGGAAAAAAAAGAAATGTAGAAAAGAAATTCAGCAGTTTTCAAACCTTAACCTGACTACTTTGACAGATATTACCCAGAGAGATACAGACTCCACAGACCGAATTTAGAGATTGACTGATTCAGTATATTGAATTTAGATAAGCTGACAAGTGTTGTTTTTGTTACCCTCCTCATACTCCTGTAAAGTATCTCATGATCTTCAGGTTTAAAACAACTTTTTTAAACTTCATACCTATTAACAAGTTGCAGAAGCTAAGGCTGTGTGTAAAATACATTAGCTACAGCTACTGAAAACATGTATGAAAAAATAAATGAAGACATTGAGAAACGATTCCAATGACACCTCATTCTTCTTCTCACTGAAGTGAGAGTTCTGGAGTTTTATTTAGCATATAACACTCAAACCATTAGTACAGCAGGATCTTGAACTTGGACTGAAAAGCCTGCCATCAAAATACAAGTCTATAACAAAACATGCCCTGGCATTTTGCATTTTAGTATTAAAATAGACCTTCAGATGTCGAGCAGAGCTACCTCTTTAGTGGTGGCAAGGAGACCAGTTTCAGACGCTGGCACATCACTCCTTTCAGTCATCCTCCTTTGCACCAGGCAAACGTAACCGCTATGCCCATGCCAATGCCAAGGCAGTTCCCGATTTCACTGCTTAAACCAATGCTTGATGAGTGAAGAAACTACGAAAATAAGCACTGACCTACACACTTCCCCAGCAGGCTTGTCAAGTAACAGAACAAAAGCAGAACACACTTATTTTCAGACCGATAAAGTATTTTGATACTTCATAGCTTTAAATAGCACAACACAGAGTATTATCAATCTTTTTTTCCAAACGACAAATAAAGGAATATCCTGAAGAAATCTGAATAGGCACCATAATAACCTTCCTTTCATCCAATGCCAATACACTTTTCCAAATACTATTTTCAGTTCCCATCCACTGATCCTTTCATTAACAACACATACTGCCCCTTTGTACTAACTGTAACTGTTTTCAATACTCTTAGACCCATTAGGGGTAAGATAAGATCATTGCTAAACCATTGCTACATGAAGTTAACACCAACAGAAAATGCATTTCAACAATGAATCACATCTTCGGTATAAGTGTATTTCTGCCATAAAGAAGAGTTATGTACACAAGTAGAAACTGAAACAGTTAATATGACTCAGGGTTAAAAAAAAAAAACAAAAAAAAAAAAAAAAACACTTTTTTTGTAAAGGAAGCTTACTTAATTCTGATGCCTCATAATGCACGTCATTAATGTTGTCAGTTATTCATTTTAAAGCAACTTTTCTGAGGTAAACACTGCTGCTAATAGGTATGCCATTCATACATCCATAATATCCTTATTTTCTTTTCTTCTTTCTCTTTTTTAATAGTAATGCTACTCTCTTTATGCTACTTTACAAAGGCTGTTCAAAAAAGAATACACGACACTAAATCTCAAGACTCCCTCAGCCTTGTAAATTTAGTCTTCAAAATACCAAAGCAATTCAATCACTTGAAGTAGCCACTTGCCAAATTTAAAGGCCATTAATCCTCAGTTAGCAAAAATGCCTGTATTTCAGCAGTGTTTCTAATCTTCAAAGCACCGTTCAAACATCAGCAGTGAAGTCATCCTACAAAACAGAACCATTCCAAAACTGTTACAGTGATCAAAGACACCTCCCTGCTGAGGTAAAATCCCTAATTTGAAACTTTGGTTACACTCTGATAGCGTGATTATTAATTTAAGAAGTTTATATCTCATGATAGAAGCACCTCTAACACCAACTGGCAGCTGAAATGCTGCAGGCCTTTTGGGGGATCCCAAGGACATTCAGCTCCAGCACCACGAATACGCCACGATGCCTGTTCCCATGCTTGTCTGAAAGGAAGCAACGCTGCACCGGGCTCTAGAGATTCACATGTAGTTGTGTGCAGACAGATGAAAACACCACCAAATAGCAGATTTCCAGCACTCGCGTTGTATTTTGTCTTTGCGATGCAATGTGCATTCAGAGAGTGCTTGTTGCATGGTGTAACAAGCAGACTTACTTCCTTAAATTCTGTATTTATATGTTTTGAACGCCTAACAGTTACCCCACCAAGAAATGAGGAGCCCCACATTGCCAGCATGTGCATAGGAAGAGCAGAGAGCATAAGAAATACCCCGTTATGCAGCCACTTGCAAATCAACCCTAACTGACAAGGGCAACAAACACAGGAGGTGCCAACGTATCCACAAGCCACATTTTTTAATGCTGCTGAAACTCTGATCAATGTTTATCTTGGCAGAAAAAGCCCTTGAAAACTATTAGTCAGTAGTATCTGACATTTTGAATGCATGCTATCGCCCTTCCAGAGTCTTCTCTATGTGAATTCTTACACCTCAAATAGCAGGTTTTTGCATTTAAACCTGACAGCATGAATGGCAATTTCACTCACATTCCTAGCACAGCAAAAAATCAGATGAGAGCACTGTATTTTTGCAGGCAAATAGATCTCAAATACCACAGCTAACAGCTCCACATGCAAGTGAGCCTGAATGGTTCCAAACCAACCACAATCAAGACATCTCTCAAAAGTATTAAAAACACAGATATGGTACCTTTGGAAAAACAGAATGAGGTAATCTGCCTAATTTCCAAATGAATACAGAATTAAATATCTCTAATTTTGCAGACCTGCCCGGCACAAGGCGAATGAGTTTCAGCACAGCCCAGGCTGCAGTCACCACTGATGAAGTGTGGAGGGAAGAAGCTAATTAGTTCCTGCAGAGCAACTCAAGAAATGAAATTAAGGACAAAGTTCTGAAATTCCCAGATAAGTGTGAAACAGCACAGTTCCTAAAGACTTGAAAAATATGAGAAAATTAGAACAGGATACAGGGAAACATGGATAAAGTTAACATTTTTGAACAGTTCCAGATGATGTTTTTACATGCCATAGATAAGTGCTTATCCTCCACACACAAAAGACGAGCTCTGGAAGCTCACCAAGCAAGAACTTTCCTTGAGCTCATTTGTCTCCTGGCTACAGCACCTCTTGAAAAAAGCAGTAAAAAAAGTCTCTCAACTTTCCTGCCAACACAATAGGAATTCGGAAGCAAGTTTAAGGTACCATTGCAGCAATTAAGAGTAAGAAAATATATGTCTACTACAGATACCTCTCTCTTCCGGATGATTAAGGAGACAGATATTTACAGAACTGCAGAATCACAGAATAATTGAGGCTGGAAGGGACCTTTGGAAATCATCTAGTCCACCCCCTGCACAAGCAGGGGCACCTAGAGCACGTGGCAGAGGGCCACATCCAGGCGGGTTTTGAAGATCTCCAGAGAAGCAGACTCCCAAACATCTCTGGGCAACCTGCTCTAGTGCTCTGTCATCCTCCTAATGAAGAACCTTTTCCTCAAATTCTGATAAACTTCCTCTCCTTCAGTTTCTGGCTGTTGCCTCTTGTCCTACCACTGGCCACCACTGAAAAGAGTCTGGCTCCCTCCTCTTAACACCTCCCCTTATGGATTTATACACGTATTCTACATAGAATAGACAAAGAAATGCTACTTACTCAGCAGAGACCACAGAAATTCTCTTCTGAAAGGCAACATCAGATGGATACCTGATGGGCAGGTCAATTCCCTCATCTTGCAGACGTGACCCTTCATAACACAAGGCCGCCACAACAGCACAAAGTGGCACCACACGGTAACTCAAGGCTACCAAAAACAACCTCAAGTTTTATACATTGTAATACTCTTTAGAACTGTGACAAAGCCTCAATTCACTTAAATTCTTATCCTAGGCTACTTGGAGAGATTTTTAAATTCCCCTTTGATTCTCTTACAGATTTTTTTTTTTTGGGGTGATCATTCCTGACATGAAGAATGTTTAAAGACCTCCTCTTTTTAAATTTAAAAACCACACCAGCAATTATAAGGCACCTGAGGAATCTACATAGTTTTTCTGTATGACCTCCTGATTCATGGGATTTATAACAATTCCATATTTTCCTGTGATTTTTTACAGGACAAAGAAGGTGTTAACATACCTGGACCTACAGATCTTTACGCTAGATCACACATTCTTAATTGTCCATAAAGACCACTTCTACAGAGAAGCTAGAGCAGAGATCACATTGGCAGATGTTGACTACATTAAGATTTTTGGCAACTGTAGAAAAATAAGTAGAAAACCATTGGGTTCCTGGGGCCAGTTCAAAGTTTTGCTGGCTGTTCACAGATGTAAATGATTTGTTTTCGTAAAGCAGCTTCTCAGGGCACAATAATGAAGTTTGATGCTGTACTTGTAAAGTTGGGCTGTTTTGAAACTGAACATTTTGATAAAATAGTGACATATTCCTGAGAATACTGCCAATCAGAAACAAGGAAGATAAACTGAAGCTGAATTAAAGGAATAAATAAGCTATCAAATATATATAACAAGGTATGTATTTGGATTGTTTTAAGAGCAAGTATTTCAAAAATTTCTCCAAGGACGCTTTGTATCTACCAGCCATCTATCAAGAGGAGAGAGTTCTGAATATTAGGAAAAAAAAAAACATACGTGCTTTAAGTAGAAATTACTTCTGAGATGCTGCGATTCAAAAGCTCAAAGATTTCCCTTCAAGCAGGCAGGGAACTCACTCCAATAACAGAAATTTCTTTGCAGCACATATAGCCTGTGTACAACTACAAACACCCCAAAATTTTCAGTACAGGTGGCTGTTCACACAGTGCAAGTCCTGGCCCACTCAGGACACTGCCAGCTGATTCACACAAGTGCACAACGTTTACACACACATCTATATTTGGGTTCGTTTCTCATTCCTCCCATTTTTGGGATACTTTAAAAGGTACAGGCATTTAAAATACATAATTTAGGCTGGGCAGTAGGAGGGAAACAAGCCACTCCCAACTTAAATTTTCATGCTCATGTCTACTTTTATGTAGCAGATCATTATTTAACATCTAGAACCAATGCTGGTAAACACAGTTATCTAGAAGACTCAATTTTTTTGCTACTTTTTAGCCAGTTGGAATTTGGGTTTAATAACCTGAATAGTACAAGCATTAAGCCTGTTTCTGTAGGAATGTAGCATTGGAAATTGAGACTCCTGGTTTTTGGTTAAAGATGGCTAAAGGTCTTCCATAGGCTCTGTTTCATGTGTTGTTGGTACCATGAAACATGTTTAAAGTCATCTATTTCTGTCTAAGTGAGATGCTTGACGTTACGAAGGGAAGTTAAATGTGAACTGCAAAGCACCGAAAAGGTCATTAAGCAGCGGAGAAAAGCAAAGTTTATTTAAAAGAAATACAGGAAAAGAGTTTTAGTAGACCGATCTTCTCTTGCATTTTGTCCCACATCATTTTCTTTTTAGACTGCTCAGCCATCCAGGTTAATGACTATCTCCTTTCTGTCTGCAAGTCATTGGTATGCCATTACCTCAGTATAAGTAAGGAGTGCACCATTACAGTTGTGTGTTTAAATTCTCCCTTGCCTTATTCACACTGGTATGATGCAATACCAAGTCTCATAACAATTTTCACAGTAGGGAGATTCATGCTGATTTCCATGGAAACCAGCAAGACCCCAGGCACAGGTAACCAACTTCCTCGGAGAAGCAGTTCCAACACGACCCTGGGATCTGGCTGTGCAAGCAGTGGGCACTACATGTTATTACCACACGGTTCGGAGGCAGCAATGGGGCTGTAGTAAGATTAAGGTCCAAAATCTCGTGAGATACAAGTGGGACAGAGCATTTCACCAGTACTTCCTAGCGGATTACTTCTATTGCACAAACCTCACACAGCTCTAGTATCTTCAAGCATTTGGACAATTTTATATATAAAATAAAATTTAGATTTATTATTTTTAGTGTCAATACATAATCGTTACTTCAAGAATGAAAACTCAAGAACACACTTTAGCACACGGCTTATGGAAGTTATACAGACATTAAAGGCAGGGACAGCTTGAACAATCTTCACTTGGTTCACAGAAGCCTTATACTTGGTCATTGACTCCATGTTAAAATATGCTGTATGAATTCATAAAGTATCAGCATTCAAATATTCACAGCTCATATAGAGCTATAAGAGCATCTGTGATTAAGAGGATACTCTTTCTGCACCACCTTTAGCTGATTAATATAAAAATATTTAAAGGTGAGAGGCCAAGCAATAGTGGATATCAAAGAGCCTGTTTTCTCATACTGTGCAGAATTCAGATGTTTTGAGGCTGAAGTGCTGTGAAGACAGTCACCCATACTTACCTGTCCTTCAAATAAAATAGGGCAGAACGAGATGAATGAGGGAGGGGACAAGCTTTCTTGGGGGGGAGAGGTGGAGGAGAGGAGTGTCTCATTGCCAAGGGGCCCTGATCTTCTTTGGAGACCATAACCTACCCACCAGAACTGAAGAATTCCCCCTGCTAGAGCAGCGCATGTGCTATATATTCCACACACAAACATGTCTCTGCGTTAAAATAATTACTTTCTCATGCATTCACTATATGCCTACAAGTAGCCACTAAAATCCCTACTGGACATGATCACCATTTTACTCATTTATAATCTTCTGTGTAACAGTTTTTTTTTTTTTTTTTTTTTCTTCTCCACACTTAGGCATTCATCCTTTCTGGCAAATGTGAAAAAGGGTTGAGGAAGGAAAGCAATCATCCTAGTAACAGGCAGGGCAGTCCTGAAAACACAGAATGGATTGAGTCTCAGTTTTCCTGCCCGGCCTTGCTGACTTAAAGTATTAAACTGAAGTAAAGCAATTAAGTCACTCCTGGTAACATCAACTTTCTCATCTTTAAAACAGAGATAAGACCTACCTTTGTACCAGCATCTGAGGATGAACATATGAAATCCACTTGCTAAAGTGTAAAGTTTCTAAAGCATATTAATACATATATACATTAATAGCTGATGTAATGATATCATTTAACATGCGGCAATGTAATCTGTTTGTTATGTAATATTAACACTACCTGAAGGTTGGCAGGGAGAAACATGCTAAAACCTGAGGGAGCACAGAAAGATTAATAGAAAAAATTATGGCAACAATAAGAAATTAGTTTCATAATCTGAAGATTAGAAAAAAATATATTATTTTCTTCCAAGGTGCCTCTGATTAATTTAAAAGATGGAAGAAATAAATAAATAACTCCACACGCTCCTATGGAATGATGGGGTATAAAAGCTGCTCATGTTGTATGTACTACAAAGTAACATGAAGACTGAAGGAGTACATTTAGCATTTGCGTGAGCAAGAGGACCAACCCAGCAATTGCCACCTCTCCCTGCTGAGTCAAATTAATCATGCAAAAGAAGAGATGAGGTCATGTTGTCGATGCAAGATTCTGAATGTTTTACTACTTTAATTACCAAAAGATATTTGGAGGAAAAAATCTTTTCCTTGGTATTACAACAGCCATACATGTACCAAAGAGCTTGATTTACTCCTTTCAACAGCTCTGCATACATAATTGCAATGCTGGAGACCAGTTTGATATGCACACAACAAGAACACAAAATAATGAGAAGTTTAACTGTTAATGACAGTAGCACAGAGGGCAGTACATTCGTTCGAAGTATTTTCCCATTCAAGTCTTGAAGCATAGCACTGTTCAACACATTTAAACCAACTCCACATTTAGATTAACTCCTTTTGTCAGCACACCAGCTTCACAGCACCAAGCGATACCAGATGTTTGAGTTTTAAATGCCCCACCAGAGTATACTTACCGTGACACTTAGTAGATGCTGAGCACACTAATGAACTCTTTCAAATAATTTAAAATAGCAAGTGTACCTGCTTCCCATTGACAAGAAACACTGAAATTTTAATCCCACTTTACCTGTTTTAAGTTGAAATGAAAATGTCTATATTTAAGAGAATTGAGTTTCTATATCAAGAATATAGTTTAGAACTAAAAATCATTAAAAAAAGAAAGGAAATGTACTTCCCATTACTCCAGAGCTGAAAGAATTCTATATTATGGAAGAAATAGGGAGAGGGGAGAAAAAAAAAATTGTGGTGTAAGATGGGGTCACTATACTTGGGTCACTACTTGCACTGCTATTTGTACTACTGTTACTCTAATTATGTACAAAGACAACCTGTGAAATCAAAGGAGTTGGACATTGCAGGAAGTCTTCTGTCCTAACTGAAATCCTACGAACTGCCACATTCCCCTGACATTTCACTATGCCTGAAAAATGGAGATGGAATCTGTTTACAGAGGTTCTTTCCCCTTAGACTTATTAATACCCCTCAGGCCCTTGTCTTCTGGATGTGAGCACAGATTACCTGTCAATAGCCCACCTCCAGTCTGCATTGACCCAATTTGTTGCATCTGAAGACTAATATGAAGCCTTTATATAGTATTCATCTTATACGAACTGCTTCCATTTTCACCCCAGTTCAATATCCGCAGACAAAACAAGTTAGCACTCAAATTCTCACACTAACTCTCAGGGCCAACATAACCTCTATATTTTTAGAGAAACAAGTAAGGAAAAGTCAAAATGACTGCAGGTCTATTTAAAATTCCACTCAGGCTCCATATGAGGACAAACAAAAAATACAACCTGGTGCATATTTTACACCCAGATCCCATTCTGCAGCTGGGCAACACCAAGCAACTGTCTGGATTGCGGGATACATAACAGCCACGATACACACTCATCTCTGGACACCCCTGCAAAATCTTTGAAAAGGGCAAGGAAAGAGGAGGGGAAGAAGCCAAGAGTAGGCAGAATCTTCACAACTCACTGTATTAAATTTGTAGCACCTGCTGCTACTTCCTCAAGGTGTCTGGTCACAAGAATATCTCTTTCAACTTTAATTAATGCCTCATTAAAAGCTATTAATTGCAAAAACAGCTGGCGTTAGTTATGACAAGATAAGGAAGAATATGCAAAGTTCCAGGGCTGATAACAAACCAAAGTATTTTTTGGCCTTCAGATTTCAGATTTCTTCAGAGTTCTACTTAACTTTATGTCCTCAAGGGCAGAAGTGACCATAGAGCAAACTTAAAGAAACTGTATTTCTTTTAAAACAACCCCAATACAGGTTGAGGTGACCATGTCAATCAGATGCACATGTAACACATAATGCCAGGTACTAAGCCAGGGGAATCACAAGCCTATATCCTTACATACGAGTAAGTGAGGAAAACTTACATACGCGTAGAGAGTTACAGCGCAAGTTCTTCCACCTGTACTTTCAAAGCTGCTGCTGATTTCAGTAAACTTAAAAGACACAGCTCTCCTGATGAAACAAGTTCCTACAGAATTCATGCAAACAGATCAGCAATGAGAGACTATTAGAAGAGCAGGCTCACTTATCTTCCAGAAATGCAGAAAGAGCTTTAAGAACGTATAAGCTTTATTTACGTCCAGAAGAAGACTACTATAAAAGCAAGCTGCAGGAACTATGTATTTATATGCATATATATATATGTATGTGTGTATATATATATATATAAAAGAAAAAGAGAAAGGAGGAAAAAAAGACCGTATTTATACATTACAAGCATCATTTGTTTCTCTATGGTTACTGCAAACAGGCACTCAGAAGCAGCATTTTAAAATTTATCCTAAGAACTCCAGAAGGTAGCAAAAGTTCTTTCAACTTTGCTGGCAAAAAAGTTGATGTACAAGTATACAGACATACTGATTTTTCCTCTCCTTTCTGTGACTACTAAATATTTTTCATACTGCAAATGCAGGAAACCTATGTCCACATTTAATACCAGAAGCATTTTATAAATTAGCATTCAGGGACTTCATTCAAGTTATTACTTGTCTACAATACAAGACAATCCTCCCCAAATTCCAAAACTCCAAGTTTTGGTGCTGTAATTTTGTAGACTACTCAAAAAAAAAAAGTATTAACATATATATACATGCTATATTTATATACATATATATAAAAAAGCCTTTTTCTCTGCTTTCTGCCATGATAGTGCTTTTTAAATTTATTCTCAAGGAGTTAAACCTGAAGCAAAATTGCACTTGATCTAAATCCAAACTGCACCATTATGTAATAAAATAAGGTTCATGTAAGAAAAAAGTTAACAAGTCTGCTTGTACTGAATTTATCTGGATGCCAACAAAGTAGGTAATATTGCACCATTATCTATTATATTTTAAGCTAACATACATTTTAAACTTGTCTGTTATTAATGCTATTGCCTTTTATTTTTTCTGTTCCTCTTAAATAATAGGCTTTTTGGAATTCTTGTCACATTGCAGCTGAGCATATGTGTGACTGATCATAGTATGCACTGTAAAAGCAATCTTTTATCACTGGTGTGCTTGTATTCAGAAAAGCAGTTGTATTTCAGGTACAGCATTTGTGTTTTACAATAAAACTCAGTAAATTTTTCTTAAGAAATATTAAGTTAGAGATTACTATTCATTAACACCAACTAAATCAAAAGGATACTAGCTAACAACATTCATCTATTCTCCTGAAGGAAAAAGAAGTAGAACTCAGGTCCAAAACAGCTTCATTTCCACTTGTCACTGTTCAGCTACGCAGATGCAAATAAAACCACCACTATGCATCAGTTTGTGCATTTGAAAGGGGCCAATGTCTCTGTTATGGGACTGCCTGCAGATGGCAGAGGATGAGGGACAGGCAGACACAGCTCGAGA
>NW_010585397.1:174105-227712 GCF_000705375.1 Tinamus guttatus | reverse complement strand
GACATTCCCCATGCCAAAAGAAAAAAAAAAAAAAAAAAAAACACAGGGAGGAAGGGAGGAGGGGAGGTGCTTCCAACAGACAAGGCATCTGTGGAACAGAACAGACCACTGACTCCCCAGATTGATACCAAAAATTCAGCAGTTACATTATCTTACAAAGCCAAAAAACTTATGCTGAAGTTTCTGTTTTCTGCAAGGAAGCTTGTGAACCATGCCTGAATAACATACAAGGACATGGGGAAAAAATGCATAAAAGAAAAAGTATTCAGAGGCATTTGTTAGACCTCTAGGAGCAGGTCACTGGGGCTACAGACAGCTGGCTTGAGTGAACAGCACTTCACAAAGGGCACCTGAGCGTTTTGAAACTCCTGTTCTCCTCTTGTTCCCTGTTTTATTAATAGAGGAACAAAAGGAAAGCAGTTCAACAGGTAGTGTTTGAGAATCCATCCAGAATCCACAGAAGGAAAATAATCATTTTAAACCAACAGAAATGAGACCACAGGACCAACCTGTGTCGTCTATTAACCATTTTCTTTGGCAAGACTTCCTCAAGCTTGTTTAACAAAAAGCCATGTGCCCCTATGCACATGGCTGCTGCCCACTTACAAGAGCAGCTTTTTAGAGCTACATCTTGTAACTTTCTAATTTTTACTCCTCCTTTAAAGAGACACTTAATGCAATTGGAGTCCAAACACACCCACGGTCAAACAGAACCCTGGAGGAACTCTCAATAATTATGCAGTCTCCTTCCAATCACAAGCCCCCGTTCACACAAATAAGTTACTCTTCCCCTACAGAAACACTTAGCATGCTAGATAACTTCAGGAGAGTGACCACTGCTTGCTCGGTCAGTTTCTTTCTCTCTCTCTCTCTATATATATACATATACACACATACATATATGTACATATACTTAGATACACACATGGATTCTCCTTCACACTTGAACTGCACAACGCTCCAAAGAAATTCAGCAACTTCCTCAGTAAGAAAGTGCGAAGCAACACTTCTGCCCCTAAAACCCTTAAGCAACTATTTATTTACCGATAATTATTTCTCAATAAAAAGTACACCAACTGCTCAATCATTTCAAGGGCAGAAATACTACTTGAGTATTACTGACTGTACAAGACACTAGCAGGCACAAAGGCAGCAGCAAAGTCAAGGGCACTCTTCCACTCAAGGTCTAAGCAAACACCCTCCACTGAGACAACTTTATTGGCTGCTAAGGCCATTTACTTACTGTCTGCTGAGCCTCCCTACTTTTCTGTTTTACTTCTTACGAAGTCAGTGCTGCCTGCATCTACAAACATAACGGAGCAGGCAAGAAGCACAACTGAGAGGAAAATTCGGCCTGCTCCCCATATCCTACACCTCTGCAGCTCCCCGTGGCCTGAGGTGTGGAGGGTGGCGCAGAAACGCGGCACGTTTCAGCAGCAGGGTGGAAGAAAGAGGAGGAAATTCTGGAGCATCAACCCGCCCGCGGCCTTGGCTTTGCCCTTGGCGGCGCCGAACCCGCCGCCGGCCCCACCGGAGCCCTCCTTGCGCGACGCCATCTTGCCTCCCGCGCCGGCCGGAAAGAGAAAAGCGAAACACCGGAAGCGAGCGCGAGGCCCCGGCGGAGCGCGGGGAAAGGCGTCCGGGCGGAAACGCGCGCCCCGCGGCGACGCATGCGCGATGCGGGCTGGCGGGAGGCGGCCCATTGACTCCTGGCTCTGGGGCGGGGCTGGGGGGCGGCGCGGGGAATGAACGGCGGCTCCTGCTCTGCTTCATGTATACAGTACATGAGCATACACACATATAATATCTAACACATGGGTATTATATATGGTATTCCAATCTCCACCTCGCGTGTTGAAAAGTGAAATTGGTTTGGGGGGGAGGTTGACGTATCCACCGCCCCCAGGTCCTCCAGACGCCACATCCATGAAAACACAAACCTGGAAAAGCACCGGTGTAGGCAACACCGACTTCAAACCGCAGGAAGGAGGCGGTTTAGCTAATATCACGAGCTGGTGTTTGCTGCTCTTGCAGGACACCAGCCCGGCCATCGGGGCTGGAAGAAGTGCGAGGACAGGAGCTAGCCCAGGGCTGGCACCCACCTGGCAAATCCTGTCCCCAGCCCCTCACTCCACAGACTGCAGCCACGGCAGGAAGCCTGGCCACCTCGCTGAGCAATGAGCACCTCGCTATACACACTGACGGTTAAGCAGGATGAATCTCACTTCAATTTCCCTTTGGGGAAACACATTGCAGAGACTGAGGTGCAAGTTCAGAATTAGGAGTCCTTGAGGCCACGACTGCCCAAGGAGAAGGGAAGAGTGTCCTAGTCCTGCTGCACCCTCCAAAGGGCAGGACTTGCAGAGAGGCTGATGCAATCGCCCCAACGCGTTTCAGGGTGCAGCCTTTGGGCCATGAGCTCGGCCGACACGTAGGTGCTGTAAGCTCAGGTCTGACCCTCCACAGGCTCCCGCAGCCCACACGGGGCTCCCGCTGGCGCTGCCTTTTGAAGCTTTTCTAGAGAGCAAAGTTCCTGATGTGTATGCACATGATACTCAGATTTCATTTACAAATATAACCAGATAGCTTTAATTAAAGAAAACTAAGGCTAGGAAAAAATAATATGGTAATACAGTGGTTTGCAACATAGACTCCTGGGGAATTGTGGATTACTTCAAAGAAGTTGGTGAAAGGTGCTTGAAAAGGCAAAACATGCCTTCTGTCAGTAAATGCACCGGGCTTCACCACAGGCAAATCCTTAGGGATTTGAAAACTAAAAAGGATTGAAAACCCCTGGGATAACTCAACTGTGATTCATTACTCCTGCCTATCAGTCTTGAACACAAGTGCCATGGAAAAAAAAAAAAAACCCACAGCATAGGATATGAGCATTTTCAAAGAGGTTGCTGTGAGCACCAAAAATAGCCCTATTATAGGGGCTGTCATAAGGATCACATTACTTAATGGACTGCCAAAAAAAAAAAAAAACAGTCAATTTGGTTAATTATGATTAATATAAATAATGAAACACAATCATCAGATCACTGAAAGTCAAGAGACCATAAGTAGAGAATTTTAGCATTAAAATCACTGAATTCATGGAGAGAAGAACGTACAAAGGATGTCAAACTGAAAAATGGGAGTCACATTGCTCAAGCCACTCAGGAAAAACACAGAACAGGAGCCTTCAATCCCACCATGGTTTAGAAAATTAAAGTGCTGCACATGCTCTATTAATCATTTTTAAATAATACTCTAAGTCAAAAGACAGATGGAAAAAAAATGCCTTTTCTTCCATTCCTTTTTTTTTTTGGTATAACGCAGATGCATTACTTCCCTCCACAGCACTACTGCACCAAATCAGTGCTATGAGCAGAACAAATGTTTCCAAATGGAAATTATCTGATTAAGGGTTCAAAGATGTAATCCCTTCCAAATTGTCAGACTGACTTTACCTCAAGGGCTAAACTAACTTGAATTACTTCTGTATATGCTGCAGGCTAAGCGCATGCACATGAATAGTTACCAGAGATCAGCTAACCTGCAGTGACTTGTTACCACTTGGTAAATAGGTTGTGTCTGAATTCTGTGATTTTCTTCCCTGCCCTCTCAACAATTCCAAATATTTCTAAGCATAATGAATAGCTTAATTTCATTATCACAAAGTATACAGGAGAGGGAAGAAGCACTTAGGAAACACATACATCAGTCTGTACTTGTATTCAGACACAACAGCACCCCAAATACAAAGCTATGTTAATAATTACAATTGCCTAAAACAACATTCATTATCTACAAAAAGAAATTAGTTCTATTAAATCGACCTCCAAAAATCAGTGGCAACAGATTCTCCTAACACAGCTAAAATTGCCTCGTAACCTCTTGCGCCCTTACAGAAGTTTCAAGTTCAGAAAAGTTCAGTTTTCTGGAGGCAATGAGGTCTTCAGGCTCAAGATATACAACTACTTGGCACATCTCCTTATGAGGGTAATACTGACCCTCTTCAATCTGCCATTACATATAACACACCTGCTCTGCCTTAGCAAATGGGTATGTTACTCAGTCTTGCATCTTTTCTGTGTGAAGTAAGGCCTGCATTTGAGAGAGCTGTAGTGAGTATAAAGCTATAGTTAAAACAAACATTCAAATACAAAAGTTATTCCACATAATTATACATGTGCTAAATGACACAGTCTCTTTGCTCCTCCTGAATCCCTTGCTTACTCACAGAATGACTTTCAGTACTAGCTTCTCACATACCATTCTCATAACCTATAGGGAGACTGAAAATCCTTATGACAAGAAGCTCCCTCCGTGTCACTGGTAGCACCAATTTCAGAAACGGTGACTGAAGGGGGGACAGAAGAGATATCTTACATCATTCCCGTTCATTTACAAACAGAGGGAAGATGTAGCAGCAACGCTCAGGTCTCTGCAGGAGTCACAGTTCTGCCAAGGGCACTCACTAGTCCTTGCATTAACTACAGCCCAATGTGACTCAGTGACACCGAGTGCTCTGTGCAGGTAATTTCAAATAGCTACTGCAGCTTCAGGAAGCAGAGTTGTGTACAACTCCTTTAGAATTTCTATTCTAAAGGAAATAAAAGCCCCGGCCTATCGACTTGATGGTGACCAGGGTCCTCCGCGATAAGTGAGGCAGCCCTGCACACCTATTTTGTTCAGGGATAAATCACTTCACCAGATGCAAGCCACTGAAGAATCCCGTCCTGGGTATAATCACCTCTACAGGATCTACCACATTGTTTCACTGATAAATATTAATCTAAGGTGTCAGATATTCATCCAGTGCTACTTTACCACTTTTCACATATTAGATAATGTGAAAATTTAGGATGAGGTTATATAATTGCACTGTCATTTTGTGCTAAAGAATTTTTATGAACGAGCTCATGTCATGAGGCTGATTGTGATTTTAAAAGTTATCGGTACCTATACTGAGGCTGATTCCATTTTTCTTTTCTAATTTTCAGGAAAGTGAAGAAATTGCTTTTACTGGATCTTTCATTTGAAATAAGAAATGAAATATAAGCTGTACCAGTGACAGTAAGGGTGGGAGCTACAACAGCCTAAGAAAGCCTCAGAGACAAACGCCAAAGGTAATAAAGGAGCTCTGTGAGTACTTCTTTTTTTTTTTTTCAGGAATGAAGTTTTCAGGCACCAACCAGGGTTTCATCCATGCTTTTAGAAAAGCATTTGTTTGAGGCATTTTAAGAGTTAATTTTGGCCTCTAAAACAAACAAACTACCAAAAAACCAGTTATCTCCACAAACTTACTATAAGCTCCCAAGCAGAGTCTTACTCTTGCTGTGATAACCTGTTAGAGAATTATACAGGCATAGAGAACATATATAATTGATCACTACAATATAAAGTTTCTGCTTTTCTGTTCCAAGTTCACTGAGAGATTTCTTCCTGAAATGAATGAGTGGATGAAAAGACAAATATATATATATATAGGTATATATGGGTATATATCTCATGCAGCAGAAGTGAATTCTGCTACACAAATCAGACTTTTGGCCGTAAAGTTAATTTTTTATCTGAGAAATGCTTCCCAGGTAATTTCACTTTTGTTGTCAATTTGTTCACCCATATCTTCACAATCAACTAATGCACTTTCTGATTCTTCATGACATATGCTATCACATGTCTAAGATAACGATCTTCTCCCAGGAGGGCAAGAGGAAACAAATGAGGGTAAGCTTTCCAAAAAAAAAATCTCCAAAGTGAGACATCAGTGTAATTGTTCAAAAGAACTGTACTGGGCCTCATAAATTTACTTCCTAATATGAAGAGGAGAGGGATGTTGTGCAAAAAACAAAACAATGGATAGTTCCATAGGCAGAGCACGAGACAGTCTGTAAAGCATCAGCCCTGTCCTCCCCACTGTCTACCTATCACATCAGCTATCGCCCAACTAGTGCATGGCAGGATATGTTCCTATCTTCTGCACTCCTCCTGCTTCCCAAATTGAAGTTAAATGGCAGAAATGGGCCCTCTACACTGGCATCTCACTTCGGTGACATCCAATTTTGTTCAACATTTCTGTAAATTTAGCTCAAAGACAAGAAAAAAAAAGAAAAAAAAACTGGCATAACATTCAAGAACCTGTCAAGAATACAACTCATTATTTTCAGCTCTACATTTGCTTTCAGCTCTAGTAAGAAAGCCAAAGTTGGCTGTGAAATGTTTGTTCTCCAGAGCATTCTCACCGTTGTCTCCACTGTAAGTAATTATTTATAACTCTGTGTACCCAGTGTGTTCTTTTTCTTACTCATGGAAGCCACCAGTAAGTAAGGGCATAAAAGGACTGTGGAAAGTTTTAATGTGGAGCATACTGTGGTAGTCAGGATACTGAAGGCAGATGTAATTTTTTTATTAAGGGGCAGGGTAACTATAGAGCCAGAAAGGTTCTGAAGGCTTCTTATCACAGGTAACATTCTCAACTGCTGAGTTCATTCCCAATTCATAAAATAAAAACAGGGGTTGTCTTAGTCATATTTATTATAAGTTCAGATGCTGCATTCCTATGGGGTAAGAGAAAAAAATAAGTATTATAAAAGCTAAACCTACATAATTAAGGCTATGATTTGTGCTCAGAGAGAACTTCCTATAGCAAAAGCAGCCCCAAGGCAATGGAAGGAGGGGTCAGCCATAAATAATAAACATTCTGACAAATATTATTTTTGCATATTAAATGGTGCTGAATATTCTTCTGTGTCCAAAACATACCTCTGAAAAATTCTAAATTACATCTGGAAAGGTGTTTTCAGACATACTGCAACAACATGTTTTATTCTCCTGTGTTTGTTTATTGTAGCTTTGTTTCCAAATGTTGTAATTGAAAACGTTATTCTTTTTTTGGTAAATAGGGTCATGTTTCATACTTAAACTTGTCTGATGTTAAAGAATGATCACAGATAACCAGAGAGCACATTTGCCCAAAAGCAACACATTTAGATTAAAAAGCTCTGACACACGGCAAGTTAGGGAGAATCAGAAGTTTAGATCTTTTTCTAACCAAGCTACAAGCATTTGCCAAGTGCCAGCTATTAAGAAAAATCTTTGTTATAAGGCCTACATCAAAGCTCTTTTGATCAAGAACAGATACAAAACAACTAAAGAACAGCTATAGCTTGAAGTAATCCACAAGTCGCAGCAAATTTATCTTATTTAATTGTACTGCTGCAATACCTAATATCTCAAAAGAAGAGCTGAATTCATGAATGCCAGGAGATGGTCTTCTCTGCAAGAGCTAAAATCCTATGAAACAAGAAATTTCACAAGTATTGCAACTGGTCAATCCCGACAACTCGATACAAAACTGCTCCCGCACTTTGGGGAGATAGGTGGCTTCCTTCTGTGTGACAACCTATTTTCAAAAATATTATGCACTTAACCACAGTGTATTCATATTCTTGGGCAAGCCACAAAAACAGTTTTCTGAGGTCACAATTGTAATCTGCACTAGTATCATTTCTGGCAGTGGCCAAGGACTTACGTTTTAGAAAAAGAAATTCCGCACTTCAAATTCTGCTTCCTGGCAATCAAACCGGTTATCAAAGGCAGAGCTTGGGCACCTCCAGCTGCTCTCTTTGGGTTCACTTCCACAGCAATGCCCATCCTTAGCAACCTACCACTAATGCTTTAGCAGTGGATTTGTTAACCCTTCAATGAAATGCTCGCTTTAAAAGTAAAACCCAACCGTCAAAGCCCGTTACTGCATAATTGATGAAAAATTTCAATTTAAAATATAGTAAGTAATTTCATGGAATATTTCAATGAAGCCTTGTGACAACCTTTGTTGTGTTACAGACACAGCTTCTGGCAGGGTATGTGGAATGTGAGAGCGCCTGGTTCATTAGGTTATCTGGTTAACGACTCTTCTGTATAAAAGAAATAATAACTGATAAGGAAAGTGATAAATTATATACACATGGTCACAACAATATTAACAAATGAGCAGGTGATAATGGAGACCTGAGTGAAGACCAGAATTCCACAGCCACTGATTAAAGGCTCAGGCTTGGACTTAATCACTGATAAGAGAAAATATGATTATTGTAAGTATTATGGGATATTTGAAGGGGCTTATGAGACTGTTCAAAATCTGAAGGGACACCAGAAGGGGTTTGTGGGATTATATAAAACCTGCTATGAGGTATTCAAGGGAAGGGCCAAAGTTGGGGAAAGGGAAGGATCGGAATGGATCTGGAGGAGGAAATGTGGGAAGCTGTGGAGAAGCAGGGTCACCTGTGGTGGCTGGTCAGTGCACTTGCCTGATGCAGCCCTGGGCAGCACACTTTATCCAGCCTTCATATAAATTCCTTTTCTTAAGTAAATATATTTTTTTCTATGTAATCTCTATCATATATGTGAGTGCTGCGAAGTCTGTGTGCCAGCAAGTGAAGAAGTTGTGAGTCTCAGAGCCTGGGACCCACATCGGGGCACCAGCAGCAGGAGGGACTGTCGTGCAAGAAAAATCTGGGTGCCAGAGACCTGTGCACACATGAGAAGGGTCTAAGTGCCAGCACGTGGGAAGATCTGCGTGTTTATCTCTGCCCAGTGAAATTAATCCCTGTACGTGTAGTTTGGTAGCAAATTTAAAGCTGGAATAGCAGGCTACAACCTCCACACAGGAGCAGGGGGCTCAGGGCCCAGACACGGGTCTGGGGCAAGGTTCGAGGCCGTGCTGCTGTCCAGGGGATCTGCGCACAGGGACGCGCTTGTTAACCTGGCGGTGAGGGCAGGCGCCTTCACCAGGGAACTCGGAGCTGCTGGCTGAGGGACAGGACTAGGCTGCCTGCGCTTACGCGGTATGTGAGGGGTTGTTTTTATCAACTGTATAGCAGACATATAGGAATAATAAATTAATTGCGTTTAAAAGAAAAGCAGTGAACTTTATGCAAAACTGTCAAAAATATCTGAACTGCAGACATCACTTTTCATCTGTTAAAATTTATTTTTTAAATCCGAAGAGAATCACACAGAAATGGAAAGCAACAGACAGAATGGTATTGCAAGTAGTTTACCATATGATTAACGCTATCTTCTGCACAAACAAGGCCTAAGCTGTGCTCTTGTCGTGCCTGCTATCCTACTCAACATGTCTTGCCATTTTATCACATCACAGCTTGCCTATGATGATACTATTTACCAATGGAGCAGGATAAGGAGGGGAAAGAATATCTCATCACACTGGTATTTAACGTCTTGCCCTGGATTGTATCTTACTTTATATGTAGTTCAAAATAATGACTAGTTCAAGCTCTCATTCACTTGCTTTTTCTCTCCATTCTAAAATTGCAGCTGGAATCATTATAGATTCCGCATTCTAGCTGACAGATCCAGAGAGAGATGGAGATGTGCTGGCAGAGTGTTCTCAACAGGGAGTACTGCCTATCTGTGTGCAGTTAATTTGGCGGAAAAAGCCCATGGAAAAGTGGGGAGAAAAAAAAAAAAAGATTTAATCCAATAGTGTTTTTCTTTGGACTTTGTTCACTGTATGGCCTTTTTTTTTTCTTTTTTTTTCTTCATGCAAGTCCATTCATGAACAAATGGACCTGTCCTCAGTTGAGGAAAAGTGGGAAAGAAGGATTTATAGAAAGACACTATCAACAGCACAGTTGTATCCCAGGACAAATATGCTCAATCATTTATTCTTCTTCATTTTTTTTTTTTTTATCCTGGAAGTACTTTAAAATGTTTTGCATTCACAGTTGATCTGATTTCCTAGATTTTTTTTTCTTCCAATAAACTGAGTTTCTATTTCACAGACCTGCTTGGAAGCAATGTTGCCCATGTCTATTTGCTAACAAAAAGAGCAATGTGACAGGTGGATATTACTTAAATGACCTTGGGGCAGCCTGACTGATTACAATGGAGCTGTCAGATACCTCCCATTTTTTCCTTGCATTACAGCTGTCCCTGGCAGAAAGAGAGCTCCCATTGCCCCTGCACAGAGAAACAGATGTCCCAAATTATCATTTAGAGGGCAATAAGGTATCACATCCCTTTGGCTGTCTGATTATACACTGTGAGCGCAGTTTCTTAACTGCACACATGGCATGCTCAGGTTTTCTGAAGAGGGCCCCCCCCCGTGCAATCTAACTCTCCGAATGATAGCTGTTTCCCCACATTACTGTGAAATGAAGTTTTCTCTTTGCTATTTGGTTTATATGTCATTAAAAATAAGACAAGTATTAAAACCACATACATACTTTTTAACTACAGATGAATTTTGTGTATGTAGAACGTAAGTAGGTGGTGTACCAAATACAGCCAAACATCACCAGGAGGCACTGAATATGCTTTTCTAAAGGAACTGTGCTGATGCACCGTTTTTCCATGTTCAAGTCTCCAGGACAGTAATTTAAAGTCAGTAATTATGCTAAATTGGGGGAGGGAGGAAGTGTTTTTGATACTTAAATGATCTCAACTTTGCCCAGCACCGGCCTTTGAGGCGGCCGTTAACGGCCCCGCCCCGGCCCCGCCGCCACGCGGGCTGAGGCGGCTATAGCTTCCCGCTGCGCCCGGCGCCATGAAGATCACGCGGCAGAAACACGCCAAGAAGAACATGGGCTTCTACAAGCACAACTTCCACTTCCGCGAGCCCTTCCAGGTGCTGCTCGACGGCACGTTCTGCCAGGCCGCGCTCCGCAACAAGATCCAGATCCGGGAGCAGCTGCCCGGGTACCTTGATGGCGCCACGCACCTTTGCACCACCCGGTATGGCCCTGCCGCCGCGCTGCGCATGCCGGAGACCCCTCAGGGAGCTGAGCTGCCTTCCTCTGAGGGGCTTTGCAATACGTTCAGGTTACGGTCTCCACAAAGGTTCTCTCAAAGGCTGAGCTTTCTTCTCTGGAAAGAATATAGTTTTATTTGCTTTCTTGCAATATAGAGCTGCTAAATAATAGTTCCAAATTGTTTTCTGGAAAGCATACTTACTTAGATGGATTGCCATAATACTGTTGCCTTGCAGATATTTCAGGGCTGTATATTTCTACCCTATTCCACATTTAATAGTGACTTAGTGCATTAGGTTAAGTTAGGTTTTAGCTCCGGATCATTTATTGCACTTTTCTTGCACTTAGGATTGCCAGCTGGCATCCTCATCCTGTGCATGCCTCACAGCTCCAAGTCATGCTAAGAGAAGGGTTTTAGGGGGTTTTATTGCCTTCTAGGAATGTTGTACAGTGATCAAAATCCAGGTTCTTAATCATGTGGACAATCTCATTCTTTTGCCTGATTCTGATGGCAAATATGAAGCAATGCCAAACATTAAAGTAGGGTTTATCCTGCAGTGATTAATGGATTTGTGCTAATTAAAGTATTTTTGTTTTATTTGTTACAGTATTTTTTTCACGTGTGAGGTGATACCCAGACAGAACTGTAAGGAGTTAACTTTCTCACCAATAGAAAACATTTTAAAATCCATGTAACATGACTTATTACTGGTTAGTCTTGGTCAGCACCAGGGAAGTCCTACTGAAACATTCAGAGTAGTTACTGCTGTGAGATTACTGGGTGCCTTTTACAAATCCTACAGCCTGAGCAGGCTGACACAGTTCATTCCTTCTCATGTATGAGGATTCATATTGACGGTGTGTTACTCCTGTAAAAACTCTGTAGTTATTTTCTTATTTAGAAGTCGCTGTTACTTCTGTTTTTTTTTCAGGTGTGTTCTTAAAGAATTGGAGTCTTTGGGGAAAGCACTCTATGGTGCAAAATTAATTGCTCAAAAGTTTCAAGTTCGAAACTGTTCTCACCTCAAGAATCTTGTGAGTGGTTCGGCCTGTTTGCTTTCCATGATTGAAGAAGGCAATCCTCATCACTTCTTTATTGCTACACAGGTAAATGCTCATAGGAGATGCAACTCCATTTCGTTTGTCAATGATATACTTAGAGATTATTAAATGGGGAATATTTGGTTTTGCTAGTTTGTTTTGCTCAAGAAGCGTGTTAATTTTCGGCACAAAAGGTAGACAATATATAGAATAGCTATTGACATGTACAAAAACAACTGATGAGAGTTAATGCATACTGAGTAGAAACAAAAACATTCAGTGCTTGCATGTGCATACCTTCCCTCACCAAACTGTCTTATGCACGTTAGTATGTAAAGCGAAATTATATTGTGTCAAACTACTATTCACTTTTTAAGAATTTTGGAGTTTTAACTTTAAAAAAAACTGCACCAAAAAAAAACCAAGGTAGAACTTAGTGCAGGTAAGATAGATTTTACAGTCACAATAGTAGACCTAAGAAAATACAAGGTATTTATACAATATATTCTGCAACATTCTGTGTTCTCACATAGGATACAAGGAGTTTAAAATGACTTGTTATAGAAAACATTTGGTATTTCATATAAAGTACTAGAACAAACACTGAGGACTTGGACTTTTCCTAAAAAAAAATCTATATACAAGGAGAAAGGAAGTATTTTATTAATTTTCTATCAAGCCTATAGCTAATCAGAAGGACAGAAGTTGAAATTTAAATAGCTCTGAAAGATGTCGACAGAAATATCTGCTAGATTAAGTGTCTTATCTTTTTATAATGTAATTTATCTTTATGGTTTTTTATTGAAACTAGGTGCATTTGAATTGCAAATATTGTTTAATCCCAAAATATTGACTGAAGTATTTAATTTTACAGGACCAGGATTTAGCAAACAAAGTGAAAAAGAAGCCTGGCATTCCTCTCCTCTTTATTATTCAGAACACTATGGTGCTAGACAAACCTTCTCCTAAATCTTTGGCATTTGTTCAGATGTTGCAGACAAATCAACTTGTCCCAGAGCACCAAAAACAAAGTATTGTGCAACTTAAAGAAAAAGAAGGTCTAACAAGGCAAGAAGGTGAAAAGAGAAGAAAACGTAAAAGGGCAGGTGGCCCCAATCCTCTCAGCTGTCTGAAGAAGAAAAAGAAAACACAGCAGAGCCAAGAGCCCTCTGCTGAAAAGAAGAAAAGAAAAAGAAAGCGAAATAGGGTTAAAAAGGAAGTCACACAGTCAGTGCAGAAGAAGGAAGAAGAGTAAATTTGTCTTTGTAATCAGTACTGGACTTGAAAAACACTGTTTGAACTTTGAAAAAAAAAAGGTTAATATGCAATAATGTAAAATTAAGTTGCTTAATATTAAACTTATTTTATGAGGTCTTCCTGCTTGTAATTGCATCCTCAATATTTGCAGGTTATCACACTGATAATTCTTTCAACTATTCAGTAATTGGGGTTGTGACAAAATATTTAGAAACTCGTGGTTCTTTGCTCTCTCCAGCACTTTGATTAAAGTCAGAGAGTTCACGTGGTCATCAGCAGTTTTTAAAAAATACCTCTTGGGGTTCAAACAAATTTTTGGTAGGTCACCCATCTTTCTAATTTGGACTGCTCTTCCTACTAAAACTGGTTTCGACAGTTGTTCTGCGACCTTTGGCAATGATCTAGCAGAGCACTTAAGTTTATATGCTTTTATGTTGAATATGCTCTTACAAAGGTGACCTCTTGCAGGGTAACTGAATGATCTCTGAAAGGCCCTTCCATCCTACGTTATTTTGCAAGTTCTTCATAAGCCCATATATTTATTGTTCGTAGTTTCGTTCAGTGAGGAGATGCTCTAGGACATGTGATTGTTGTGGTGCTGGTGAAACGTGTTGTTACAACATCCCTCCTCAGTGTCCTGCCCTACCTCACTTTCTTCATTCATGAAGCCTGGCAAATAAGATCCTAAAATATTAGAAAAGCACTTACTCAAATTCAGTCAGCCTGGTGTTAATTAGGACAGCTTAATGATAGTTATTTTTGGTGCTCAGTGTGGAAAGTTGCAAGCGCTGTGCAGGCTGCCCCCAGCTGCCCATGCCTGTTCCATCTTGAGCATCTCCAAGGAGGAGGCCTCCTTTAATCCTTCCCCAAAGACACTTGTGTTTCTCTCTGGTTCTTTATGATAACTCTTGCACTAGTGCTCTAGTATTTAATTAGGGAGAATTAAACACACCGAATCAAAGCACACTATGTGACTCCTAATGCTGTCACAGTAGGGCACAGCTCCACATGGCAAGCAGTGAGAACTGCGCTTCCTTCACTGTTAAGGCAGAATGGAACTGGAATGGAAGAAGGAGCTGCAAAATATATTCAAAGTGCCTGATTTTCTGTAGCTGGTATTTTGTGCACTTTGAACACTTGATAACTTCAGGAGACAGAAGCGAGTGATTGAGATGACATCATGCAGGAGAGCATAACGTGGTACATCATAAGTATCAGGACATAGGCATGCTGTTATGCTGCTCCCAGCCATAGCTTACCAATTTTAATGGCACTCAGTGCATTTCTGGCAAGCAAAATGCAATTCCTCAAAAAAAATAACTTTTTTTTTCATCTACGTGAAGTTAAGACATATTTTTAAGCAATCCTTAAATGTACAAATCATATATTTTTCAAAATATTTCTTGCGTGTGCATTATCTGAACAGATCGTTAAGTATATACAGTATGTGCATGCTGGGAGCATACACAGTTATAATGATGCTATTTTTTTTTCTTTTCAAATTGTGAGAGCAATTGTTTCATGCACTTTGAAAAACCAGCTTGAATAATGAAAGTTAAACCAGTCTTAAGAGGACAATCTCCAGAGGCTTCCCTAAGTGTATCAGTGCGTATGGTGCTTCTAACGCAGAACGCCGCTGTTATAGACCCAGATCAGAACTGTTCATCCCAACAAAGCTGTTTTAAGTGCACCAGACCTTTTACTTTTCTGTATGAGAAACTATAGCTTGGGATGTGACCACCAGAGACTGGAGCAGCAAAGAAGGATACTCTACTCTAGCTGAAAGCTTTAATTAAAGAACCAAAGCAGTCATGCACATCTCTGGTTTTTCTCTTGATTGCTAACACACGGTGGGTCCGGAGGAGAAAGTTAATAATTCCTAGAAATTCTTAAATACAGCCTGGTGGTTTAACACATATCACCTTTCCCAAGCTGTTTTCTCATTTATTTGGGAATAATGTAATGTTAATGTAGTTTTGCTTCCCATTCCCGTAAGCGTTGCTCATATTTCTTTTCCTCCCCAAACCTACCTATCATCTTGGGAAATGCTGCTATATAGGGAGCTTGGAGCAGACTTTTTCACAGATGGTTCATCTTCAGAATCTCATTCTGAGTAAAGAGTATAGTAAGACAGTAACTTAAGAATAAGGTTTTTTGTTTGTTTTCATTTTCTTTTAATGGTTGTGCAGAAAACAAACCTATGGTATTTACAGCAGCCATTTTCATTGCAGGGGCAACACAAAACTAAAATGCATTCAAAAAAAAAAGACAAAAAAATGAACATAATTACTTCAGAAAGAACAACTCAACACGACTCCTACATCAAGAGTTTAAAACAGTATCTATCCACGTGTCCTTAATATTTTTGTCCATGCAAACTGAATCATGGTTTTGCTGTTGGGAGAGAGTGGAACGGAGTGAAGTAGAGGAGGTCCGTGAAGGGGTCAGGACTGGCCCGTGGCCCTCCTGGGCCTTCACAAGGCTGCCCGAGAGCTGCCCACGCAGACGCTCTCTGCCCTGTGTCTGTTACGGGATGCGCTGCTCTATGTGCGCTATATGTACACCTGGCAGTGAAGGGGTGGAGGCTTAGCAGCCCTGCGCAGAATTTAAGATTGCAGGTTGCTCTGAATGCTCCTCGGTGTTGTTTAAACCCCTGCTGCACCCAGTAGTGCCTCTTGAATTTAACTCTGCTGTTAGAAGGTCTTGGGCTCAATGTTTTGCCCGAAGCGACGATGTCAAAGTCTCATTCGCTTATTTATCGGTCCAACAAATGGCCTAGCAATTTGGCCATATTGCTGTTACAGACAAGGTCCCCAGTGTGACTTGTCTAATAAAGTTAAAGTCATTTTGTTGTCGCTTGTCTGAGGGACCAATATTGTTTTGAGAACTACAGAAAACCAGAGGCAAATTAAAAGGAGCTCGCGTGAGAAGTTCTTTCAGTTATCGATTTCCTCTTTTCTCAGGAAGGATAGATAAATACCCTGAATCCTAGCCAGTACCTCACTTCTTTTTTTTTAATGAGGGAAATAACGGTAGTGTAGGTAACAATGTATGCAGCATGTGCAAAGTAAGGAGGGAAGAAGGCAATAATGCTTCAGCCACAGTGTGCGGGGCATTAATACTGATTTTAAGATGAAGAGCCTCATCTACCAGCAGATATTCACCAAGAGAGTCTGCCAATTCAGTTGGCTGGATTTATATGTTCATGTGATCAGTATTGTATGAGAAATCATTCTCTGAGCATCTGTTAACAACAGTAAATAGATGAGTTAATTAGGAACTTCTGGAACCTGGGATGTTTATGATTCATTAAATTAAATATGATTATGGTATGACCTGAAGAATAAGTGCTTTCTGGTGATGAAAGGGACATAGAATGTCCAGAAAAGCCCTGCTCGTTTGTCTTCTGCTACCCTGATGCAGTGTGAGTGACTTCTCCATCAGCTTTAATATGTTCTTGTAGTTTCTTGGATGTCTTGTCAGATGCAAGATGAAGAACTTACCATTATATATAGTTATATTGCATCTTTCATTTAAAAGTTTCACAGCAAATGACTGTATACTTCATATCTTAATGTGGGAGTAATATCTCACATAGGGAACAACCATAGATATAGGCAATGAACAAGTAAGAGCTCCAGCAGGTGTAATTTACCATTTTAGGGGAAAAGATGGTGTTGTACGGCAAGAGAATGACAAAAAGCAGAGTTTTAGTACCAAGAGAGTCAGGAGCGCAAGAGAGAGCACACCTTGTGATTTAGGAATAGACTAATGCCGTGGAGATGGGTTTGTGATGTATTTTGGTAATGATTATGTCTGTGTGCTCTGAGCCCAAAATTCATCTCCGCGAGCTCAGCTGCCTGCCCACAGAGGCTGTCGTTTTGAAAAAGCTGCTTCAGCTTGTTAGGGAAGAGACAGGCTGGGCTCTCCCAGGGGGGACTTTATCTTCCGATTCTTCTGCTGCTGCTCGGCCTGGGAGTTCACAGCTGCACTTTGTGTATGGATACAGGGAAACAACAAAGCTGTTAACAAGGATCCAGTCAGAAAGCCCGGAGCCAAGAACTGGGAAGAAGAAAAGGCAGTAGATTAGTCACTGAGATTTAAAGGAAACCAAGGAAGAGAGAGAGAGAGGGAGAAAAAAAAAATGAAATCAGAGTGTCTCTGGGTGTTAACTTGAGGAAAGGACTGGCCAGCAGTGAAAGGTAAAGCAGAAATGGCTTAGCTGGCAAGGAGAATAAGGAATGGAGTAGTAAACCATAAACAAGTACAAAAAAAAAATCTTTCTAATCCTGTTAAGAACATTTTGTTGCCCTTTCCGACTCAATTTCTGCATGTTTAAAACAGGGAGCTGTATTGACTAACGTCAAGCAAAACCCTGTTGCAGATGATAGTAGATTTATACTCGCAGAGTTCCCACGGAGTGCAAGTTTTATTATGCCAAAACATTCCTCTTCTATATAGATTTTTCAATATTGCACGCTTTGCACTGCTGGCAGGTCTGCAGCCAAATCCATCCGTAGCGCTAGCCCAATGTTGCACGTGGCTCGCTGCCGGGCACGCACATGCCACGGCCGGGAGAAACCTTATTCCTGCTTTTTTGGGGTGAATCCATGGAGTTAGTCGTTCCTGAGGATCCTCTCAGCAATAGCCTGGGGCAGACATAGGCTCCCATGGCTGTGAAAATCATGACCCAATGTATGATGTGTTCTTTTTTTAAGCCTAATCTCCTCGTAGGGACTCAGGGGATTTCAAAGCTTTTTGTTGCAGTCTTGAGTTCTAGCTGATGCAGGACCGTCTTTTTCCCATGTTCTTTCCTTTGGGACCAAAGATGCTGCTGATTTAACACCTAAGGGTAGTTCCTCATTCAGACTATCTTGGAGAAATACCGAGGAAGATTTTCACCCATGCAGTGTTACCCCTTAAAATTAGTAGGTTGTCATAAAAAAATGAATGAGGTTTCACAGAATTCGTAGCTCCTTCTTTCTACCTCTGACCTCTCTGCGAGCTCCTAAGTATACAAGAACTGGGACAGTTTTTCTGGGATGGTCCAAAAAATCTGCCTAGCCAAGCATCGTACCTCCCATAGCAGCCAAAAGCTGTTCCTTAGGAATGGGATGAAAATAAATAAAGCATTTTTTTGCTTCTTCCCCAGATTACTTTCCAAGCTTCTGGCAATTTGCTAGGGAGTTCCTGACCCAGAAACAATGTTTTATTTTATAGTACTCAGTGATTTTCTGTTCAGCTAATTTGTCCAGCCTCTCCTTGAGACCATGTCAGCTTTTAAAATCTGTAATTTTCTGTGGTGGAGTTGCACAACTTAAAAATATTCTGTTTAAAAAAAAAAAGAAAGATCTTGTTTGTTTTGAATGTGCTACCTACCTGCTAGTCCTTGTAGTGGAAAAAACATGCCACTCATGACTGTAAATATTTCTATGGTGTTTTCAGGCTGAAGTGTTTTCTGCATCCCAAGCAGAAGCACCTGGCAAGATAGCAGATTTATTATGTATTATTATATATTATTCAGGCCCACTTCAGAGAGCCAATGGTGCTCTGCTTTTTGCTGAATGTTCTCCAGTGTGGAGTGTGGGCAAGAAGAGTCTTGTGAGAAGAGGCTCAAGGATGGGACCTCTGCAATCAGTGCTGGGTTTGCACAAAGGAAATAATAATTCAAACCATAATCGGTGACCAGGATGATCCTGGAACCAGGCAAGCCTGACCAGGCTTCTGAGCTTAAGATAACTGAAAGAGATATGGCATTCACAAAATTCACTGCTTTGGGCCAATCCGTGGGTTTCTTTATGTGTGGCTGTTGGTGACACCTGGGGAACTTGAAATCAAGGGTTTTTTTCTGTATTTATATAATGTTAATGATGTGAGCTAAAACAGTGTTACTACATATGCTTGACCACATCAAAATAACGGAAAATTAGCTTCAGCTATGGGGAATATATGGAAGATGTTTAATTTATTAGATTTCTAATTGGTCTCTGCATGTAACGGGCTAGGAAAAGGTAAGAAATGAGAATATATAATTCATCTTAAAAATCCTTTCTGCTCATTCCTTCTTTTTCAACTGTTCAGATTTGTGTGTGTGTATGTGTTATTTATAACTTATTTAATTATCTGCTTTGGAATCATTTTTAGTGGATACTTGCCAGTTTACTAATACTCCCTGCCCACTCTCTGATGGTGTTAAAAACACACCATCTGTTCACTTGTGCCTTCCAAAAGCCTCTGAAGTAGCTAGCTGACTCAAACTGCAGGTGGTAGGATTGTTCAAAATACATAATCAAACTTCTTATTAATCAAAATTTCATATATGCTTTTCTAAACTCTATTCCTCATTTGATTAAGGCTTTCTCAGCTGCCCTCTGGTTAGGCACACACTTGCCTCCATCATGATCAAACTTGGTACCATTCTCCTGATGGAGACCAGCAGTGCCCTGTATTCACTTCGTGCTTTTTGCATAAGGATTTCTCAGCATTTTTACAGTTGGTTGGGCCAAAACAACGTGTTCTAGTTCTTGGCGCTTTTCTCTTGGCATCTTCCTCACCTGCCTGAGGTTGCCACTTGCTTGGCATATTTGAGAGTGCCATGAACATCACTTACCTCTGGCTGTACCCCTGCACCAGCACCTCTGAGGAAGCTCTCCACCAAAGCCAAGTCCCAATGGCCATTTCCTTCCTTCCCTTTCCTTCCCTTCCCTTCCTTTTCCTTCCCTTCCCTTCCCTTCCAACTGTCTTAGTAAATTTTTGATGGGATGAGTTTATGTTCAGTATCTCTTGATAGGGTCACATGAGATTTATCCAGTTATTGCAAGGGAGTTTCCCAGTTATAGCTGGAAAATGACTTTTTTGTTATCTAGGGTTAGTTTCCCAAAGGTATCAGGCACCTAACTCACACTGGAATATTTAGGCAAACTAAATGACTTTGTAAAGCTCAATCTCAGGTCTTCATTCTGCCAAATTATGAATAGGAGGGCAGAAAGCCGAAAATTCTGGCTCATTCTCCTGCTCAATACAGTAAAATGTTTGTAGCTAGGCTATCTTGTGACTGATGTGCCCTTTCTTTGAGTTACTAATTAATTAATCCATATTAAAAAAAATCCAAATAAGAAATATCAGCTTCCAATCAATCTTAGTAAGTTAAAAGAATAATAATATAAGAAGAAGGAAAATAAGCTAATATTTTTGGTGGGATAGCGAATATCTCCACAGCTCTTTTCTTAAAAGAACCTCTATGAAATGATAGGAATGTTATTTCTGCTGCCACTAAAGATTAATTTCTATGTCATTAGCATATGTAACTCTTAAGGAATTAATTACATTTATATTCCATATCTAAGCCCTATTTATATAATAAAGCTATCTGGAACAGATAAGCCCTTTTTTGAGAAACTTCTCCTGCTCAACAATGTTTGACTTTGTCTCAGCTAGGTTATGGGCCACTGGGAATGGAGAAGCTCACTAAAATACCATTTGTAATGCAATGTGATCAATCCTGGAGCTGGGACAATAGTCCCTGAAAACTCTGTACAAATAGTTGCTCTGTCTCAGCAAAAGTGATTAATGGGCTCTGCAGAACCAGGACACAGCCCTCTGTATTAATTACTTCAGAGAACTGTTAAAACGAAAACACCCAAATGTGCAAAGACACCTGGGGAAGGCTCAGGGATTTGCAAGAAGGTGGGATGCAGCACCCTGCATGCTCCAGCAGCTTGAACACGTTCTAGGGCTTGCAGCAAGGCTGAAGAGGTAACCCAGAAAAATGTTCATGTTGGCTGTGCGCAGGTTCCCGAGGTGCCCCTCTGCAGAGAGCTGCAGATTTGCTCACAGTGGCATGCAGGACAAACCCAGCTGTTTGGTCCAGTCACATAGACATGGAGCTACCTCTCACATTCTGTGTTAAAGCTTTTCTCCTTACAGCTCTTCTTGTCCCACAGATGCTCTCAGAATCGCTCTCCCTTAATGACCACCCGCTCCCATTCAGGTGGATGCTTTGGGTTGATTTTGCCCAGAGCCTGGTGAGGCCTCATCTGGAGTAGAGGGGGATCATCGACTCCCTTGACCTGCTGGCAATGCTATTCTTAATGCACCCCAGGATGTCACTGGCCTTCTTGGCCACAAGGACCCATTGGTTGTTCACAGTCAACTTGTTATCCATCACAACATCCAGGTCCTTCTCCACCGAGCTGCTCTCCAGAAGGTCAGCCCCCAGCCTGTACTAGGACATGAGATTCTTCCACCCAGGTGCAGGATCCTGCTCTTTCCTTCTGTGCCTTCATGCAAGTCATTGATAAGTTGAACAAGACTGGGCCCAGTATTGACCCCTGGGGGACACCACGAGCTACCAGCCTCCAGCTAGACTCTGCACTATTGATCGCAACCCTCTGAGCTCTGCCACCCAGCCAGGTCTTGATCCACCTCACTGTCCACTCATCTAGCCCACACTTCCTGTGCTTGTCTGCTAGGGTGTTAGGAGGCACAGTATCAAAAGCCTTAAAATTCAGAAGCCCCCCCAGGACTAAGGTTTTAGTAAGTTAAAAGAATAATAATAAAAGAAGAAGGAAAATAAGCTAATGTTTTTGGTGGGATAGCGAATATCTCCACAGATCTTTACTTAAAAGAGAATGTGAGTCCTCCCACAGCAGATGACTTCTCATGGCTGGGCTAGAAAGTCCGTCCATGTGGGCTCTCTGAGCTGTTTGCCTCAGTGTCACTAACAATCTCTGACAGAAGAAGATTCTTTTTTAAAAAAATTCTTTGGTTGAGGCACATTGGGAGGCTTGGACATGAGGTGCCATGACCAGTTCAACTCCTGAAAGGCTTCATCAAAAGAATAGTGTTCCTATTTCCATGGATTTTATAGAAGGTCCAAGTCAGAACTGCTGTGCTGATGGATGAGAAGATGTCTGATGGATGAGAACAAGTCTGGTTTTAAATCAAAGCTGAGGAGAACAGTTATGTGGGGACTGGGAAACAGAGGGGATGCGATAGTTCAGAGGGGACAGTGCTCTGGAGTATGCTCTCTGTCTCTGTCAAAATTGACGTGATTTAAAGTTCACAGAGCCTTTCTAAATTACTGTATCTCAGCCGTGACGAGTGAAACTGCACAAATGTATCCCCATGGGAGAGCTAAGCCTGAGTGTTTTGCAGAGTCCTAAGGAAGATGAAGATGGAAGAAGTGTGCATTTATCTTGCCAGTGCATTCATTGGGCCTCGTCCAAAGGCAAAACTTCTGCATCTTGTCTCAGGACCTTTAAATCCCAGCTATGGCTCAGGTTAGAGCCCCTGTGGAAAAATGTTAATGAATTAACCATAGTTTTTTTATTATTATTATTTTAATTCATTAACAATATGTCAAATCATATGCTGGTCTGTCTAGGTATATTTCAGGTATCCCATCGAACTTTATGGCAGAGACATCGTTGTCTATCCCTCCCTCTGGAGCTGGCCAGTTGTGGCACAACCCTGCCTGCCAGATATGATGTATTTATCCTCAGCAGGCTTACCTCCCAGCCATTAAACAATAAAAATTATTTCAGCTGCAATAAATCATTAGGCATTTTTTTTTTTGATTCTGTGCGATAAGGACACCACACAGAGCTTCCTTGCATTAAGAGAGGGAGTACGTTAATTATCACTGACCACTCATGAAGCCAAGGCAGCCTTTATGCATCTCCATTCGCCCACTGCAGCCAAATATTTTTTTTTCCTGATTTTGAAGTCATTTCAACAAAGGGCCACTGCAGAAATGTTGTTCCCAAACTTTCACCATTCATCCATTGCTGGGGATGACTGCACTAAATCAGGTTTAGAGCCACCTTGATTGAATGACAGCTTTGATCTTCTGACACCTAGCTGAACATTTTGCATGGTGGGATTAATCACAGACTTTTTAAAACTCTAGGAAATGCATAGGATAGTTTTTTTACCTGGATAAAGCATCCATTAATTAGGATACCAGATTTCTAAAGACACTGATACCAGATTTCTAAAGACACTGATCTTTAGTTGGAAACTAAAAAATTTACAAATAGCCCTAAAGTCTGTACTGCAAATCCTGCAAGTCATCTGTCAGGATCTTCAATTATTTAAGCACCTTTAAAAATCTGGGTCTTAAAAATTTACTAGTGAAGCCTGAACTTAATCCTCACAGAAAAAAGCTCATTTTTTTTCCTTACCCTAGTCTGTCTTGAGAAGAAAACATGTGGCAAGTGGCATCACATTTAGTTTTACATGGTGCGTTCCCCTGAAGTTGCCAGGATAAGGCAGCAATCAAGCCAGAGGAGGCTGAGGCTTCTCCTGGGAAATACATCATCTTGATTTTTAAAGGAAATTTAAATAAAAACATAATAATACCTTATTTAAAACTATTTCGAAGCCTGAGGACTTTTCCTTTGGTTGGCCAATTAGCAGCAGAAGGTAGAGACGAGTCTCACATGCTGTGAAACCCACACAAGGGTCCTGCAAGGAGGAAGCAAGCTGACCACCATGAAGGGCTCTGGTGGACATTTGACATTGGAACAATAATTTCGGAGTAATTTAGTTATGCTGATCTACGAATATTTTCAAAAGAAAAATGACTTCATTCTTGAGTAAGTTTTCCTCTTTCAAAGCTACCAAATTGGAGTACATCACATATTTGCTTTTATGTTGGAATAGACTGTCCCATAAGGAAGCGAGTTGTAGGAGAAGTGCCTTGCACTTTGCTGGTGTAACCAAGTGCTTGGGGAGGGCAAGGACCAGCTGGTCTGGGAGCAGGGGACTCGTTTCTGTATCACTTCTGCTGAACTCCACAGAAGTCCACTCACCTGGGCATGACCCTGTGCCACGTGCTCCAAGTGATGCTGCTTGAGCAGGGCAGGTGGCCTAGATGATCTCTAGAGATCCCTTCCAACCTCAGTCATTCTGTGATTCTGTGAAGGAGACCTTTTTCATTCTTGAGAAGCTTCTGGCTTTTGCAGCATTCAGAGAGAACAGTTAGTCCATAACTAGTAACAGCAGCCAAGTAGAAAGGGGAGGCATTAAAGAGGAATCACTGAGAACTCTCTAAATTGCATTTCCTTAAAATGAAAGAGGACAGGGTTATGATACCCTCCAGGCAATCTTTGCGTGGGCCCTGATCAGAATGGTTCTCCACTGGCTAAATAATTCCATGTTCTGATTAGACTCCAGCCTGGAGCCTTGTGCAGAAAGGAAGCTGGCTTTTCCTTAAGTTTTGTCTCTTACTCTCAGGAGAGCTCGATATCAGGCTAACACAAAGCAATTCCTTATATTTCCAACCTCATACTCCTGTCTGATTATCTGCTGCATTCATTTGATGATGCTGTGTTTTCAACCCCCTGTTTTATCAATTTGTTCTTAATCAGCGCCCTGATATGATCACTGTGTTGTTCCATTTTTAATTAACCCCACAAAATTGTGCTAGATTAACCCTTGCTGCCCTAGGAGTAAAGTCTCTTGATTATCCTTTTCAGTAAAATCCCTAAGTGTCCCACAAAAGCTTATTCCAGCAGATTGCAGCATGGATCAGAAGCCCAAGTGCACAAGTAATTTAAAATAAGGTATTTCAAGGCCACTTGATTCTTCTTTCAAATTAATACAAATCTCTCATATAGTTGCAGAATGAGAGCAACACAGAAGGGAGCCATGGAAAACACAAAACTGACTAGGGAAAAAAAGACCTGCTGTCTCATACTTTCGATTTTTTATAGAAAAAGAATGTATATTGCAATTATTTCTAACTTAACTACCGACAGACAAGAGAGGTTCAGATATATGATTTAGACATAAATAACTGTTCTCACTGGTGGATGGATTTTGAGGTGATTCAGAAGGATGGCTTTAAATACTGGCCTTTGTTCATATTTATACATTACCCTACAGCTAGCTTTGCCTACTGTCATGTTTGATAAAGAAATAGCCCACTTAGTGTATTGAAATTTCAACTGTTTGGCTCAGGGAGTAATCATACATTTTTAGGGTATTTTCCATTTCAGCCATCTGGTGTTATTACTGAACTTTTCAACGAATTGCCCATGCTTTTTGCAACCTGATCATACCTTTTATATCTTTCCCAGCGTGATTTCTGTTAACTGTTTTTCACAAAAAGCTCCAGCATTGAAAACATGAGTAAAAGCAAGCCTGTTCAGCCCAAGTTCAAGGACTTCTTCCCTTACTGTTCCCTCACCGTAAGCAAAGAGCTCCTACGCTTACTTCTTTCTGTCCAAGCGGCACTGTCAAAGATGTGTTTTTTCTCTTAAGGTTTCCCAACTCTACAAGTTTTATCTATTTAGATACTTTTTTATATGAAACAGAGCCCAAATGACTCACTGAATACATGCATTTGTAGATTAAAAGCTCTATGAGATGGTGCTTAGATTGGATTTTCTGAATCAAGCAATGTGTAGAAAGAAGGGGCATAATGTTGTTTTTGTTTGCCCCAAAAAAGTAGGATGTCTGTAAGTGAAAAGATGGGTAAGAAACAACCAGAATTTACCGACATGTTGATGCAGCTCAATTTCAGTCTCTGAAACTTGAAAGAAGAAAATGAACTGCTTCTAAATGAACTGAAATTGGGGCATCAAATACAATGAGCCTGAAGTTGCTCTAAAGAAATCATTCCATCAGATGTGTGCAAACAGCCAGAAAAGGAAAACAGCTGGTACAAATACCAGAGATCTCAGACCCTGAACAACAAATTGCTTACTGAAGTAACTGAAACTGCAGAGAAATGTCAAATTTGCTCAAGTTCAAGGAGAAAAGACAGCTGCTGACCGCACTGGTGCAAAGGAAAGGGTGGCTGCCAAAAAAAATCAAAGCTTATGAGCCATGAAACATCTACACCGCAGACAGGACAGACTCTCTCGTCTCTGCACTGGGACTTTTGCCATTTCTAGGAACTTGCAGAAGAGAAGAAAACCAGTGGATGAGGGTCCAACAGAGCTGGTGCTACGGGTTCATGTGCAAAGAGCTGCTGCTCTTGGCACAACTGCTCAAAGCAAAGCTGTTCTGTGTTCCTGGGGATGTCCTGGAGGCTGCTAGAGTTGGGCTGGGACTTGCTGAGAGCAACCGCGTGCAGAAACTCGGCTCTGGTCAGCCCTCGGTGCTGCCTGCTGAAGCTGGCGCCATCGTCTCCAAAGCCTCTGTTCTTCTGTATTCGGTGTGTTATTGTAATATTGTCAATATTTGAGCTATTTTTTGATGCAGAACCATTCCATTTGCTCTCCGCTTATGGGAATATTTCATTTATCATCGTACTTTTTCCAGTTTTCATACTTAGGTGCTAAGAAGGCTCAGAGATAATCCCATGTATCTTGTGACTGGAATAGAGCAAATAGAAAGGCCACAGTGCTGTTAGCTGCATTCATCCCTACGTAAATCTGTGCTTTCCTGATAAAGTACTTTACAAACTAACATTATAAAGCAAACAAACAAACAAATAAATAAATAAATAAAGCTTCTTTTTCTGCAGTAAAGGAAGAAGCTGGGTCACAGCTTGATGTGCAGCGGGTGGACAGTAACTGGGAAAAAAGCCTGTTTAATATCAAGTACAATGTGAACTTTACAGCACATTGTAGGAGACACTTGGATTTTCTAAATCTCGTGGACCTTCCTCCCTTTATTCCACATGCAAGGCACTTGGGTGACATTTAATTTTCTGTACCTCCTGTGGAAAAGTAAGAGGTGGAATCAACTCAGCCCTAAGAAATATGGTTTCAGAGAGTCCATAGATTTTCAATTCAAAGCTCAGATCAACAAGGCATTCCCGTGCCTTAGAATAAAGGCTTTTAAATATGCGCTTGCCACTTGATTCTCTTTGTAATATGGCCAGGGGGGATGTCTCAACAAGTGATAATTGGAAAACAACTGCATGTGAGAAATCACTTCGGAGAGGAGACAGCTAAAAGTAGAACAAAACAGATCACAGCTCAGGGCCCTCCAGGATCTTTCCACATGAATGAGGGACAGTGGAAATGAAACGGCAAAATCAGAGCTGATGACAACCTGCCTGCCTCCTAGATGTGGCTTGCAAATGCATTTTAAAGCATTCCCAACTAGCACCACAATATAGCCTGAATATCCCTGATATTTCAGAGAGAGCTTGTTTTTTGATTTTTTTTTTTTAATCCAGCTGTACCCCTCAGTACACATCCCAGATTCCTTGACCTGTGGTATTTGCTATACATCTTTCTGTGCCAGGCACTACTATTTTGAATTCAGCAAATCCTTTTGTCATTTTGGGAATAATGAAACAACCATCATTTCCACACGGTGTGAATGTTGTGCCAGTCCTGGGTCCTTACTAGGGAGCAAGAGCATGCAGGCTTGGAGCTTGGATGGGAGGACGCGGGGAGAAGAGGTTTCAAGAAGACAGGGGGATATGAAGACCATGAGGCCAGCCCCATGGTCCATCTGGCTTAGTATCCTCCAATAACAGCCAGCACCGGGTGCCTGCAAGTTGAGGAAGGACAAGCCTGTGTTGATTCCTCCCCAGATGCAATCCCAAACGCGGCAGCGCACCCTTCTCTGAGGGCGCTGGGAGCTTGGTTCCTACCAGGTACCTCTGGATTCTTCTTCCAGGACTGTGTCCAGTCACCAGAGTGACCATCTACAAATACCAGGTGTCTGGATCAGGTCATCCTTCAAAGAGCAAGCTAGCGTATTCCATCCTTATTCCATCTCAAAGTGTGGCCTCTTCTGCTTTCTGAGAAAGCAAGGAAATTGGGTACGTTCAGGGAACATCAGACAGCCCCACCATAGCCAGTTTGCTGGTATATCTATAGGATGGGAGAGAGAGCCCAAGGTAGACGCAATTTAGTCTGAGGTTATTTTAAGGAAGGATCAAACATTCCATCTTAATACTCGTGCTTGTAAACAAAGACCACAGCAGCTATATTCAGGAGTTTTTTTCGAGGTATCTGCTCAGCAGGACAAACTGATTCAAGACATTTGCATTGACAGATTCAAGGACAAACCCATTAGATGCCCATCTTGCCTTCATTCACCAAATCAGAAAAAAAAAAAAAAAAAGACAGAAAGAAATACACAACAATGGGAACTGAACTGTGATATTCACCTGGCATCCGGCTCCCTTTGGTCATCCAAAGGGCGAGCTGCCTGAGCTGGGCAGCCAGTTTGCCCGTCTGTCTCTGAAACTCTGAAAGATCTTCTCGTTTTCATCTACTTTGGCCCATCTGTAAAAGATTAAGTGGGGGGTTACTTCTCAGAGCTGCCCTTTTAATTGCACTTGCCTTTCATAGTGTTTGGTAGTCCTGTGTTTCAGTGATACTTCCCTGTTTTCCCGTTTCCAGCAGCGGTCGTGGGATAGATTGCGTTTCGGACAGACAAGGCCTGATCCAACTCTCTCAGTCTTTCCATCTGTAATAAAAGTAGAGCACATAAGTTAACTCAGCAGATTGGAAAACGGCCTCAGAAAGATAATGTTCAAATGTTGATTGTGTTCTATCAGCTTAAGAAATACTCATTGATTCACTTAATCCTGATAAATCAGCTTTTCAGGTTCTGCTAGTGTCACTTATTAGTCTTGTTTTAAGCTGTCAAGTTTATAAATATGCTTTGAAGGAGGGCACTGGATCCTGTCTTGTAGGAGGGAGTGGGATTAGGCTATTAAACCTTCTCTGGCACAAGGAAATAAGAGTCTGAGGCTTGCAGCGAGGGAGCAGCCCGTGTTTGCCCAGTGCCACCTTCTGGGAGAGCCACAGCACGTGCTGGTGCCTGGCAGACCTGCCCGGCTCTGTCCCTGCAGGGTGACAAGCAAGATCAAAGAGCAGAACTAGGTCAAGAATAGACATAAAACCTGTGCTATTTGTTCCAGCTCTGGAAACGTGCGAGAGAGGACAGTGACACACAGCCTGTCACCGAACCCCCAGCTCCTCTGGGACGAGATCTCTGGCATTTCTGGCTGCCACCAGAAACTCCCAGATAGACCAGCTCCATGATCCAAAATTCCAGGATCAAAATGCTGGCTTCGTTAAAGTCAATGGGGAAATTTCCACTCACTTCAACAGGGCTGGGGCTTCAGCCAATTTTCTTTACATGCGATAAGTGTTTACACACTTCACATCTGGTGTTTACACACTTTTTCAGGATGATATTTTTCCACTCCCAATACTGTTAGATAGGCTTCTCCTGCCTTTGGCCTAGGTGGGATTTCCATATCTGGAAGAAGACAACATTACATTTGTCTCATAACCAGATTTTAATAAAGGGGAAAGAAGAGGGGAAAAAAAAAAGCATAGAGGAAGACAGAGAAACGCCTGAGGAGGCGGGGAGATTTTAAATTATAAAGTCCCAAGGAGATGGAGTACTAAAAGATGTTAGATAAAAGCTGCATAAATTTATCAAAAGGCCCTGTTACTTTTCGCAGAGTTGTGTTCTCCATCACCATATCTAAGTGAGGGAAGTGTATGGTAAACTGCCCTTACAATACATGCTCACGCAGGGGTAAAATGCCTTCTATTTTTTGCTAGAGCCTTTGGAGTATCCTAGTAACACTCTGGGATGTTTTTCAGCATTTTATAAAAATTCTGCTGTGAAGGTGGGACATTAGTTGGATTCATTGTAATTCATTTATCAAGTTTGCAAAAATATACAGAAGATATCCCTCAAGGGACAGGAAGTTCTGATACTTGCAGAAATAAAATGTAATATCTACTTTACTTGTATAATGGAAAATTTTATTACTTTCAGAAACATATTTCAAGCTGGGAGACAAAGGTTTTAAGCAGATCTTTTGGAGAATATTGTGCTTTATTGGAAATGGATATAAATATAGACCAAATCTCTTCCCATACATTAATGTGAAATTCTTTGGTTTGCTTCAAGAACTGTGGACAGCTTGTGAAAAACCTGAACTTTTGTAACCGATAGTCAGGTGTACTGGGCAACATCCTACAGGTAAGCACAGTGCTAAAGTACCCTGGGCACTAGAATGTGTCTAGAAAATTAGACAAAAGAAACCCAAAATAGGCAATTAAAAAATCCAGAGTAACTGAAAAGTACATATGACAAACACCTGGGCAAAAGGCTGGAGTGCTGTAAAATGACGCAGCAAGTGAGTTCAGCAGACGGCGTGGAACTGATGTCTTGAATATATAAACACTGTTTATATATTCCTGCCCTCCTGACGAAGCATAAATAGTCAGCGAAGGCTTGAGACTGATGCCAAACGGTCATTAATGTCTCAGAATAAAACGCCGTACATCCCTGTTAACACTCTCCAAGTTGCCAGCAGCCTTGCAAAGCAGAGAGTGCAAGACATCACCAGTGAACTCCAGCTGAGTTGAGTCTCCTGCTTGAACAAAACTGTCCTTACCCAGAAGGTCTGAGAGGTCGCTCTCAGGGCCACCAATGGACGCGACACGCAGAGCACAAGTCCAGCACAACCAGTTGTCCTTACCCAGAAGGTCTGAGAGGTCACTCTCAGCACAACCCGCGATGGGCTCTCGTCACCCAGCTGCTGAGGTGCTGCTCTGGCACTGCCTCTGGCAGAAAGCAGCAGGGCAATCTGATGTGAGGGTCACAAAGACACGAGTGTGGCCAGTTCTTCACAGGAATGGTTCTGATTATGACGGTTTCTTGTCAGTGAAAAGTAGCTGGAAAAAAAAAGTGCATCAAAACTGCCTGAGCCTCCAGGAGAAAACAGGTTGGGAAATGAAAATTTCCCAAAAAATAAAATAGTCTTTTTTGGGGGATTTCAGGGAGGGATGCTATGATAAATTTAATACTCCCTTTCCCAACTCCAAAACAAAAGAAAACAAAGAAGTCTAAAAAGTTTCCTGAGAGCAGACCAGTTGTTCTTCTCTAAAATTCTGTTCAGCCATGTCCGCCAATAGAAGGATGAAGACCAGTAGTCTTCATCCATCAAGACAGCCAACATCTTCCCATGCTTCAAGCATCTAGAGTGCAACTCTTCTGCCTCATGATTGGCTCCCTGCTCCAGGGGTTTCCTGACACAGCTGTATCGGAGTGAGTTGTCCTCCTCCCTGCTGTTTCTCTTAGGATCAAAAGTATCCGGTTATCAGGTTCTTCCCTATGTCCCTGCACTACACCCAACAGGTAGCATTTTGAATCAGGAAATGAGCACTTCACCTGTGTAAATTAACAAAACATTATTATTGTGCACTTCCAACTTGATGGACAACCTAAGAGGGCTCAGAGAACCTGATAGATGATTTGAACTCTGCGTCCATTGCATCAACAAGAGAAAATGAGAAACCAAGTGATTCATATGAGGAAAATGCAGGAGGAAGCTGGATTTGTAGTGCTTCACTGATTCAAGAATTGCTGTTGATAGCAGATCTGTGCCAGAAGTGCCCTGGGATGAGAATTCAAGGTAGTAAAGAGAGAGCAACTGCCAGAAAAGCTGGAAGTAATAGTCCTCTAAGGACTTCCTTCTAAAGGACATTCCCACAGGGCTGTTTCCGGAGTGGAGAATATTTAATGAGCTTTTCTATTATCTGCCCAGGATATTTAGCTTCTAGGGGTTGTTTTTCTAATCTGTTTTGTACCTTGTATGATCCTCCTTCTAGCTATGATCATCTCCCAGGCAGCTGGCTTGGCCTTTCCTAAGTTTGTGCACCTAAACTCTCCTTGTTAAGAAACTTCCCCATCCCACCTGGCTGTAAACTCTACCATGACACACAGCTCCTTCAGTAGGAACTTGGTCACTCTGATCATCAGTAGTTGCCACCACTTTTTGAATGTGTGGATGAGCTTGGCCCCAGGGATTTCAACGGAAGCTTCCAAAAATGCTAGTTAAATCAAAATCCAATCCAAATCTAAATTCAAACCAAGCAGGAAGTGAGCAACTCCTTTCAAAGTTTTGCCAAATATGTAATTATGTGGTAATAGTATTAATATGATATATGGTCTTAGAGCTGAAGCCTAGGTCTAACTAGGAGGGTCATTGGGCCCAGCAAACTGTTGCTACCCAGAACTCTTTTCAGATGTGAGGAGTGAAGAGGAAGGGAGTATAAAGAAACTCAAGATCTGTTTTCTATGCAGCTAAACTTCTCCATGGCAAAGAAACCATATGGTATAAATGCAGAAACTCGTTAGTGCAGACCTTTGGGAGACACCACGATTAAGCAAAACAGAGCCAGAAGAACATTTGAGAAAAACAACAAACTGCCAGTGCTGGGGAATACAAGAACCGAGAGCCAAGTAACTACAGTTGCAGAATCACAAGAAGTGAATGTGATTGCTGAGAAATAATACTTCTGAGAAAGGTTTCTAGTTCTGACAGACTAATCTGGGCATGGAGGGTGCTGGTTAGATGCGTCTTCACTGGCGATACACACTGCTAGGTTGGTAGCAGACAGCTGATGACATTTTTCTGTGCACTGTCTCTATCTCATATTACTTCAAATATTTCAAAGATTTAAGGTCCTCCTCTTAGATTCTTGATCCTTCATTTATTCTGAGTTCTTCTAAAACTAAAATATTCACTCAGAAATGCCATAATGAAAAGTACTTATTCCCTTCCAAAAGGAAATTGGGGCTCATAATGGAAGATAAATACATGTGACTTCACACACATCCTTCGATAGTAGGAAATTAACTCCTTTAAATCTTCATTTCTTGGCCTTTTGCCCATCATTACATGGCTTTCATCAGGAACTCATATCTACCAGATTTACAGTGCTTCTAAGCCCCAAACAGACAATCCCATTTAGCCAGCTGAAGGGGAAAATATGTAGAAATTATACTTTGCAAGAGATTACTTTAAATGCTTGCTTTTTACAAGACTTAGCAAGGATCTAAAAGCTGCTCATAGGAGGATGTTTTGAACAGGTGCAGACTATGTACTGTAGCAATAATAGATCAGATTATGAGCCAATTAGTTGTGTGATCAAACTTCAGAAACAGAGAGCCTCATTGCTGCTTGTACCCTTTGGTTTGGAAGTCTGTAGTCCGTATTCAGAACAGCATTATTTAAAAGCTGAAAGTTTTCAAATAACATGGAGTTTTTATGGCAAGCTCGCCCAATGAACATAAAATACATTTTTTGCTTTGAGTATAAGTCCTCGTTTTACTATATCATTTTATATGTTACTCTCTGTTTTTATACCTGGTGTTAACTTGGCATTTATTCATTGAAGTAGATAGAAAAAAAAAAAAGTAATAGCAAAATGGAAGAACATTTACTGCTCACATCTATGTGATGTACAGATGAAAATTTGCTTAATTTTTTGTTGAGAAAAAACCACAGAAATGGAAGGAGATTTTGAGGAAATAACTAGGAGGCAACATGTTGATATCTGCACTCGCGAATCTTCTGTACAGGCAGGTAACTTTGCAATGCCCTCACCCCAACCCCTGAAAACTCTGCTCGAGCGTGTGTCTTGATTACAGCCAAGCTGCAGGCCCTGGCTCTGGTCCTGTTGAATTCACCTCCACAGCTGGTAGAACTTATGCCTCCACCTCCCTCGCAATGAATCCCACAGTCCCCTCACTCTAAGCCCAGCCTCGGGGCTCCGGAGTCCTATGGCTCAGCTAGACTTCTTCCCAGCACATCTGGCTAGACTTGCTACCTGCTGTACTTCCCTTGGGGGCGTTAATGAGCTGTAAATTACACTGAACCAGAAAAGCCTTTTCATAACAGAAACAGCGCTCACCAAGTCAGAAGAACAAAGTCGCCATAAATGCAAAACAATTTCAGATTGCAGCTACACATACCTATCTTGCTAAATCTTGCTGGGCTCTTATCTAGGGTAGGCTGACCCTCCTTCTTCCTTGGGCTCTGCATGTTCAGAAACAATTTACATCTCCCCACAAAGGACTGTCTCTTGGCAATCAGCACTGCCCTTCTGGCTGCGAGTCTGAACTGCATCAAAAAGGCACCGTAGCTGCACGGCAGAGCCTGGGCTGCTGGCCCCGTTGTGCCTCATCAGGAGCAGCTCCCTGGTCATCAGCAAGAGCTGTGTGACACCCGCACCGCTCTGAGGACCATGTCACCACCACCACTGAGACAACGTAGACGAGAGGGCGGAATGACAGCAGCTACAGCACAGACTAATTTCTAATGGGTTTTGTGATGAAATTAATGGGTTAAGAATTTCTATATATATTGCTTAAATGTGAGTATAGGTTGCATTTGATTTTAAACCCTTTTTAATATCGCAGCTACTTCCTCAGCTCCAAAGAGCCTGTGTAATTTCAGAAGCAACGACTCAGCGGTGAGATCCCAGCTCCGACTCACGCTGCAGGGCGCAGACTGCCACAATTAACAACCTGGAACCGCTTCTGACAGACGTGAAGATGAAACTTAGGGCCAGAAGAACCCAGTGTCTTTTGCACTTATTTCCATCTTGAGAAATGGTCAAGAAAACCTGCAGTTTGTGTTGCTAAGTAGCTGCCACCATAACAAAACTTTTCATGTCTTTTCTGGCTCATTGCTGCCTCCCTCAGCTTTGTCAAGACTAGTTATGAGCTTCCATGGAAGTCTTACATTTAGTTATTTTTAGCATCTTTCATCAGTTATTTGACTGGTTTCAGAAGCGTTTCTAAATTAAGCATGAAATTTGGCTTTTGAATCCAAATGCTAAGCTATTGCTTCGTACATATGTATTTTTTTCCCTTAGAACATTTACAGTGGTTACCTATTCCTTGAACACGTTTCCTCTCTTTTGGAGATTGGTCAGCCTCGTAGTCAAGGTATGAGAGAAGCACTTTGATGTGCACATTAACAAATTTAGCCAAACTTTCTGTAAAAATGAGCAGTGGTGGCTCATAGTATCACTGCCCCCTTGTTTCAGAGTGCAAACCAGAGTGCTGCACATTACCCAACGCCGGCAAGTGGATTAAGACCATCATTTTGTCTAATCCTGAATTACGTGAGGACTGGCTGTATCGAGTTTTACAGGATCAGCATGAAGATAGTGCAGGCAAATTCCCCTGCACGGCTTGGATTTGATCTCCATGGAATTATTAAATCTCTAGAGGCTCCTGCTCCCTGCCATCCTAAGTGAGCCACCAAATGGCTTTAGTGACTTGGATGTGAACCGTGTTATGACCTTCTCTGGGGTCGGGGACTGCTTTGGTAACAGCAATTTCCAGCCCGGTCCCCCTGAGCGACTTGCACAGAAAGCAGGAAGCCTTTTCCTTCCTTTGTTCATTTTGACAGAACTGCAGCAAACAAACCATGGGGCTGGTTTGGCCAGTGGGCTGCACGAAGGGTGAAGCTAAATAGTAAAGGGGTCTAATCACTGGAAGTGTGCGATGAAAGAGGAAACATTCCCCTTTAGCCTCAGAAAGGTAGAATATTAATACCGGTCCCCAGGTTGCTAATAAATGTGCCAATGCATCAGTTTCAGCCAGTGCTGGGACTCCTAAATTCAAGCAGCATTACCATGGACGAGTTTCTTAGACTGTAATTCAACACAGATGTGAATTTGGCAGAGCCATTCAAAAGAGCAGCGCTCGCGCCCTCCCCTTGCTATTCCTCTGCCGGGTGCTCCTTGTGTTGTGCTGGCACAAGCTTTTGCATGGCTGCCTAGTGAACAGGATGTAGGAACTGATCCAGCTGAAAATAGTAATAAAATCTTTTGGTGAATTTCACCCTGAATCATTTCCCCATTGCCTGGGTAATTAAACTGCGCGGATAATTACCAGCCCTACCTGGGCACTGCAAGGCAGCGCGGGAGCGCGTGACCGAGGCTGCTCCAAGAGGGCAGCAGAAGGGTTCAATCCATAGCACGCTCTTCAAACGGAGAACGTTGGTGGTTTTAAACCCTCATGTGCTCAGGAGGGATGGAAAATATCATGACCAAATCTCCCTGTTTCTCATTGCATGCATTCCTGATCAATGTCAAGCAACATTTATAAACATCCCTGATTAAAGGTCAACCACACAATCCTCAATTATTTAGTGCTAGTTTCAGGCTGTGTTGTAATGTTTAATATTTTTATTTAAAACATAAGTTGGGCAAACAAAAAAAAAAGGGGGGAAAGGAACATGTAGAGACCTAGCCCAGAACAGCCAAACTGGTGCTTGTATCCTTCCTGGCTGCTGGGAGAGAAAGAGCTGGGGCCAAATGAAACGGGAGGGCGCGTTCTCCCAGAAAGAAGGTTCTGGCGCTTTATTCTGCTTATAGCACAACATTAATGTTAGTCTTTGGCTAATATGAATAATTTCTGCTAGCAGAGTTTTTGGATGCAACTCCGTACATGAAAACTTCTGAACTAAACCAAATGTAAAACAGCTCCTGTGAGAATAACAAGGGAAAAACCTTCCCTTTTTCTACTTCCCATTTTTCTTGTCTCTCCAGTGGCTTTATCAGGCATGCAGAGGTTAGCAAGAAAAAGCAGAGAATTCCCCTTTCTCCTGGGTACAGGTGTTGGGACAATCGATTTCCCAGTCCTTCAACTTTTTGACTTGCATTGCAGAATTTTACAGAACAACCTAGCCAATTCCTATAGGTAAAACAAAAGGAAATATTTGAAAAATCAGAAGCAAGAACATGATAACTAATGGGAAGATGTTCCAACAGTAGTCAACACTTAAGAGTTTTGGAAAAGGAAAAACTGACCAAATTAAGGAAAAAAAAAAAGATTTTTTAAAGATTTTAAAAACAAAAAAGGAAAAACAACCCTCACTTTTTCCACTTCACATATCACAACACACAGACAGATCTGGGCAATAGGATGACATTAGGGAGCAGAAAATAGCTCCCAAGTTTTTACTTCCTTTAGCCACAGGAATCAAAGGACTAAAGAAGAGAAGGATTCCAGCAGGTACCTCCAAAAGAGGTACAGTTCGGTGTCCTTAAATCCATATGCTTAACCGTACAGCAAGGCTCCTCCTGTCATGAAGCTGCACATCTCATCACTCCCCCTCAAAATAAGATTTTAAGACTGCCTTGTTCAACGTAACCATGAGATGCAACAACACTTTTGGTCAACTGCTTCTAGCTAAATTAGAACTCGTAAAGTCTCCTGTGAATTCAGGAGCCCCCTGCAAACATCCTTACCAAAAGCACAGAGCTCGAGGTGCAGATAATCTCCCTGCGTAACATCCCGCCCTCCGCACCAGGCGGAGCAGGAGCAGAGCGTCTTTGAGGCAGTCGGCGTCTGCGGAGGGAGCTCATTCCACAACTGCAGCTTCTCTTGCAGCGAGGCCTTCCTTAGGTTTATGGATTTATGGATTGATTCCCCTTCCGCTCACAAAGGAGCAATTTGGAAAGCAGGGCACCGATATAAACGCTCCAGATTTGCAAACACAGAACACGTTAGTAGGGGAGAAGACAGAGCAGCTCAGGAGGCTTAGACCAGCACCACTGGAGCGAAACGCCACAGCCCCGCAAACTACAGACATTCCAGCCTGAAATAGAGAGGAAAACTTTTTAAAGTAAGGATATAAATGAAATCCATTTGAATTGCTCACAATAAGACAGCTTTCTGCAAGGAGAAGACAACATTTCTCAATATATTATTAGTTCCATGAGATGTCTCCGTTTATTATCTACTAAAAACTAGTTGAATGCCTACGGTTAATGTTTTGGAACCGTTTGGGTATTTATTTGAAGAATGGTTATAATAAAATGCGGATTTTTTTTTTTTTTGGAAGCACCTCAGTATCTTTGTAAAAAGCAGCAGTCCTACCAAAGGAAACCAGAACGCAGTGCACCAAACGGCCTTTCTGCACCTCCCCATCTTTGCGTGCGTACAGACAAGCAGTGAGGAAACGCGCTACTTGTCGCTGTAAGAGGCACGAGGAATCGCTCCCGAGGCAGCCGCTCCCGCGCGGAGCCCGGGAGTTGAGTCATTTTATTGGATCCAGGCTGGCTCTCCAGCTCCCGGCGAGAGCAGATGTCCAACAGCATTAACGACCGGGCTCCGCACGAGCTCGCAGGTAACCGAGCGACTCCACGGGAGCGCCGCTGCTCCCGCAGGCCGGGATCCAAGCGTCTAGACCGACGAGTAGCACTTGTGTGATCAAAAGCACAAACATATACCCACGCGCAGAGGCAATTCCAGAAGCAAGGGAGCAGCTAAAAGAAGCCAAGCTGAGTATGTTTTGGCATTCAGAGCGGCCTGGCAGTGGAGATGGATCACATTTTAGAGACAGTCTCCCCTAATTTTCCACACAGACATTCTTAGCATAGAAGGCTTGAGCAAAACCGCAGTACAGCCAGGAAAATAAGACATCTTCCTTCCTAACAGCAAGAAATCTCTTTAGTTAAGCCCAAAATCTCCAAGAGTTATACCATTTTACTTCCACTCCTAATATCAAAATAAGCAACCTGCAAATACTAGGCCCCTGCTACTAAATGAACAGTGTTCAAACAAGATACAGAGCTAATGCATAACAGCTTATAACACAACTTTTATTAGAAAAGTTATACATAACAGCATCAACTATTTTCAAGAATATTAACCTTGAAAAGCAACAAACAGACTAAAAATGTGTAACAAGAAACTAATGACCTTTTCTATATTTAAACATTCAAGTTATCTACAATGTCTCTTTTTACAAAGGGGAAAATCATGGTTTTACAGGCACATCATGTTGAAAATAAAGCTGCAGGAACTTTATACAATTAAGTCTGTCAAGGATTATTAAAACATGGTCATTTTTTAGTCTCCGATTTGTCAAACATTCACATAATTTTACATCCGAGTATACACTGAAATTTCTGAGTCCCCAAATCATTTCACAAAGTGCCAACATTAAAACCAGAACTTTCAGTGTGAATAATTTTGCCCTAAAAAAAGTTAAGACAGGTTTCCATAATCAACATATTCACATAATTTCTGGTGCTACCTGGTCTAACAGCAAAGCTTCATTCTTTGTAGTAAAGCCAAGTGGGATTTTTTTTCTTTTTCAAAGCCAATAAAATATTTTGAACACAGGAGTGTGCATTATTGGAAAACCGATACTAAAACCATAAATACACCCAAAGAGTCATTAATACACTACACATTTAAGTGGAAGTGTGCCTGTCTGTACTATGATTCAAGTCTGCTGCCCTTTCAGTACAGGTGGTAACTGAATTTAGCATCTTTACAAAAGCAATCTACTCAACTTCACCCTATTCTTATCTTCATACCCCTGCTTAATAAAAATCAGATAATTTACAATCTAGGAGTTTTGTTTTAAAAAGTCTGTAGTTTATATACAGCTCTAACATACCTAAAGCATTCTGATATCTTAAAAGATTTAAATGAAATGACTAGAGTTTATTTGATGCTTATTAACAGTAATTAGCCATTATCAGTAGTGGACCATAATGAGGTGATGAGTGAAAAAGAATGTTTTTCGTCTAAAATGCCTAACAAATGTTCTGTCCTTTCATGTAGGTAATAGCTTCACTTAAAGGAAGTGCTTTCCATAGACACCCGTTTCCCCTTAGCATCAAGGGCTACAAAAATCTGACTGCAAAAACGCAGTGACAAAGCAAGCTGACACGTCAGGCACTACCTTTCATATTGGCAGCTGGAATGCAAAAGGATACTCATAAAGATCTAGGGAAGGGGGAAAAATCACTACTATGAGAAGCAGACTGAACATTTTAGACAAGTTTGGCAAAGTTTTTAATCAGACAATAGGTTGGCCATTCAGTTTTACTTGTATAGGTTAAAAAATATCACTGTTGAATCAAGCTAGTCAAATTATAGTAAGACATTTTCATTGATACTCAACATTACATGCACCAATATTGCACACATCTGCTCCAAGTTGTTAAAACAATCTTCATCTGGGTCCTTGAGCTGTCTGGTTTCTGCAGCTGGAACTCAAGCCACCCCCCTCCCACCCCCCCACAGCAGTTGCACTAAAAATTTAGGTGGCAAATTTAAAATACAATAGCCAAAAAAAAGAAAACCAAGGACTTTATACAGACAATAAAATCTAGATTTTCTGCAATGGTCTTGCGGGCCCTACAGATGGGGCAATACACATATGCACTAGTGAAACAGACACTAGCTCTGCTCTAACCATTCAAATAATATGAAATCTGGGACCAGGTGTTGCAACGATGTCACTGTACGGCTCCTCCTGCGTCAGCTCAATGGCTTGCTGTTTTTTAAGTACCAGGAAACTGTAGAATTTTGCAGCAGCTTGTTTTCTATTGGTATTTCTGCACAGCTCGAGCAAACTGATAGATTCTGCTCCAGTCTTTGCAAGAGCTCTCTGAAAAACACAGACATTGACACCATAAACAAAGAGCTACACACAAGAAAGTGTCCAACACCCAGATTCTGTTCTGGCAGTGGCACCCCCAAATACCAGACACAGGATAGGGGCATTACACAATACGTACACAGAAATTTCTACATGGATCTTATTAAATGACACCAAGTAGATTTCCTAGGGATGTGGGAAAACCAGTCTTGAGTTTGTCTACTTACAATCACATAATGCTGTAATAACAGAAAATCCAATAGCCAGCCAGCCAACCTCTTTTGTTTACATGACAATTATTTCTCAATAGTCATAAAGAAATCTGCTTTAATTCTCAAATTAAAAACAGCTCCAAAAATAATTCTATTCCAGGATATTAATAATAATAAAAAAGTGCCAAGTGGTTCTTTAAGAGAGGCAAAATTTTCCCAAGGTGAAAGCCTACATATTTCCAAAAAAACCTCTTTTTGCTTGACATTTGACATTCACCATTCAGAAAGCACTTTTTTTTTTCCAAAGCATTGGCCAGACTGAAAAAAAAAAAATCACACACAAACCACAGGAAAATGCATCTGTTTGCTGCCTAGAACCACCAGTGATGTCTTCAATTCAAAACAGAACTGTCTACTCTGAAATATCTGTTAGATGAAAAGATACTAAGTTGGCCAAACCAAATTACTTCATATTAAACAGATCTTAACTTCAAATTTCACTACAGACTTTTAGACTTCAGTTACTTAGGATGATACTTTTGGGGGCTAGAAGTAAAAAACAACGACAACAACAACAACAACAAAACACCCAAAGCTAGACATGGTCCATCTGAAAAAAATCTGATGCTCTTTTCAGAAATCTATGAGGTGTTTAGAGAGAAAAAACAATTTGTATCAAGCTATCCCTTTAAATATATTTTTTAAATTTACGAGTATTTAAACTGGTGAAATTCCTGCAGACACAAAAAAGAACTAACGTGTGACTTAATTCACCTAATTACAGTGTAATATAAAATAAATTCAAGAATATTCAGGTGCTATAAAGGCTCTGTAGAAGTTCTAAATTAAGATTTCATTGTTTAGAGAGATAAACACATAGTTATTTTACTGGACCTCTAGCAAGCTTCCAGAAACCTAAATCTTCATATCACATTTTGGAGAAACTCAGCCCAATAACATTACCATAAAATCAGAGTTTATTGAAAACACAGCAGCATTTTTAATATTTGAGAAGCAGAGGAAACTTTAAAAATCAAAGCTAGCTTAGAAAAATGCGACTCAAACATTTCAGTGACATCAGAATTGCTAGAGCTGCCAAAACAATTAAAAAGAAAGGGGTGAAAACCCCAAACCAGACTAACAAGCCAAGGTAGTCCAGGAACATAAGAAGTGTACACAGAGACCAATGCACAAATGGCAGCCACTCTACACTGAAGGCTGGGTTTGTGCTAGGGTTATTCAAATATCTTATCAGGGGAAAAAAAAAAAAAAAAGAAAAAAAGAAAGGAAAAAAAAATCACTCTTAGTTCCAGAAAGAAAATCTGTTCTACAGAGATTACCTGTCAGTGCAGATTGACAGCTGCAGTCTGATAATGCAAACAGAAATGTGCACCTCAAATAAGGTCAGAGTTTCACATTTTGGGGCAATTTAGCCATCACAGCACAGAGGTTTTGAGATTAACTCAGCTGGCAGTAAACATTCTGCAACAGTTTTATTCCTACACCCTGAGTGTAGGAGTGCAGTGGCAGAAGTGCTAAGATTTCATTGCAACAGCACAATCAAAGGCAATTATTTAAGAACTTTAATCTCCATGAGTTCTACTTGGATACAGAATGGGACTAAGGTTGGAAAGTACTCATTAACATGAGCTAAAAAGTGAAAAAAAAAGAAACTTAAGATATTCTCTGCAAAAGTGACAATTGTGATGCTACTTAATCATTGCAAGTTAGCGTTTTTGTCTATGTCTGTAACACTAACAATACAACTCTCATTTAACCTTTTAGCGCACAGCATAACCTTCAACAGGCACATCTGAAATGTACTTTAAGAGCAAGTGAAATATCACATGTACCTGAAGCCCATGAAGCATTTGCTGAGTTCTCTTATTCCATCTCCTTTCTTCTTGATCCTGATCACCCCCTGTACCATCTTCTTCCTGCAAGCAGCAAAAATTCAAACATCCACAGAAGAGCAACAGATCTTTTCATCCACTTAGTAATGAAAATAAAAAGTATTTGCGGTTATCAGTGCAGCTTTTCCTTCTTCATCAAGTTAGAGATGATTCAGTCAGAACAGTAAGACAGTTTGATTCACAGGATACAGCCAGGAGTGAAAGGAAATGGTACAGAGAAGGACAAATATTTAAGTTCATGTAATTAGCACATTCTCTACCAAAATGGTTGCATCTCAAAAGGTCCTGCTGACACAAGCGTGAGCAAGCATGTACATACACGTAAAGGAAGAGTTCAGTGACAAAAGCTGAATGAGGAAAAGATGCTTTAGTCTAGCCTGGCACTGTTAGTATTTAACATTGATATCAACAATGATTTTATTTAACAACATTAAGAAACAACCATTCTCATTTCACTGTGAAAACAGAGCCATTACAAAATAAAATAAATTATTTACAGCTGCAAGGGCAGGTTACTGCAAAAACTAAATGCCTTTGTTAAGCCTAATGAAGCATTTGACCTACAGAGAATAGTGCTTATTCACAGAAAATGTTACATATTCAGCCTTTAAATAAAAGGTCTGCATTTAAAATTAGCAATTAAAAACGCCATGAAAACAACACATGCTAGCAAGGTCTATTTTGTTTTAAATCTTAACAATAAACACTATTAAGTGAAGTGAAAGGAAACAAAGCTGAATGAACTCAGGAACTACGACGACACAGAAGAATCATTTGCTTGGTCAAATTTTCTATTTTCAACATTAAGTTAGCACACATTTCCTCCTTTTCACTATATTATAACATAGTATTTCTCTGCACACAGCAACAGCTTTTTACATTGCTCCCTAGCAATAGAGTCAAATCCTCTAAAGCCGTTCATGGTTCTTTGTATGGGTGACTCACCACACAGAACTCCACATGTCCAGGCAATAGTAAAACATTTAAATTGCTTAAGCAAATCCAATTTTACATGCCTTTTTTGACAAATAAAAACAATCAATGAAGTCTGAGTTCCACAGATTATTAAATATTCTAACTAAGACAACTTTGGTGATGGCACTTCAGGAGATGAAACATTTTCTTGAGAAAATCTGCTTGTATGAAGTAGCAGGAAACATTTCCAATGAAATTACAAAAGTAATTTCAATGGAGAAGCTTAACCAAACAATACATGAAAATAGGAGCACACTCCAACTCAAAGTAGGAAGTATATTCAGTTTTTAAACGGTCAAGGGAAAATTTTAGATTTTAAGATCAAACTTTTGAGAGCTTACCATTTCCCAAGGAGTGACTGAAAATGACTGATTAGTTATTATATTTAATAAATCCAAAGTTAAGCAGTGCTGAGGGGAACACTCCAATTCTTTCTACAGGTCAGTTCTTACCTCCTCCTCCTCTTCCTCTTCTTTCTCCTTTTCCTTCTCCTTCTCTTTTTCTGGCAGAAGCTCGAGCTCTGGTATTAGCTGGCAGATATTTTGGGGCTCTTCTGGAGGCATTTCTACAGGTGGTATTTCTAGTTGTTGTGCTGGTGGATGCTTTAAGAATAAAAAACAGTTAAAGGAATAGCATTACTCTCAGTACTTTCACAACTCTAAGTTGATGCTACAAACCAGTTCCACAAAATACCATACGTAATCCAGGTCTCACTGTCTCTCACATGTTCCAAGTATTTGGAAGAACATTTTTTCTTTCTTTTGCTCTCCAGAAATGTATTTTTAAATCTCTAGATTCGACTCAAAAGAGCACAGCCAATTCCTATTTCATTTACAGACAAGGCCAAAAGAAGCAGCAACAGAACCCACTCCTCTCACAAGATTTTTCTTTTTTAGTAAGGCAAGTAACAATTAGCACTCTAATTCAGTGCTGAGGAAATTGTTATCTAGGAAACATTATAAGGTTTCAACAAGAAGTTTGTATAAATACAAGAAAAATAATGTAATTCAGGACTATTCTCCCCATGACGGCACTCAGAAAGAAGTGCATCTTTCATGTTGCACTCATCTCCAAACCCCTTTCCCCAGCTGCAGCTTTCCTCTTTCGCAGCTCCACAGCTTTAACAGGAGGTAGAAAGGAACTAGTTTCCAGCTCTAGCATAAGTCAACCAGGAAACGCTTCCTGAAGATCAAAGCTGTCACTTGACCTCTTGGCCTCGGAATACAGGAATTACCTTTAAGAACTATGAGCTCGTGCAGTCAGCACCATTTTTTCTTTGTCATTGAAACAAGTTTGTATACACTTGTCACAACACAATCACTTGACAGCTTTCTAAGCAGTAGACTTTGCTTTCTTGAAGCCTTTTTTTGCAGAGTGAACTAGTGCCACTTCTCTGTATTATCTATGTTCAAGGTGAAATCTTACTAAAGCATTTAAGAAACAACACCAAAACAGCTACCCAGGGACAAAGATTCTGGTAGATTCCAATGTTCCTCAGAACACTACAGAAAGGGAGTGCTTCAGATCTCAATTCCTGCTCAGAGAAACCACCCAGCATGACCCTACTCACGGGTAACACAGGTTCAGGCTCCACTTGTTGCAGTTTGCGTTTTACACCTGTAGAAGGGGGTGGAGGTGGCATAACCGATTCTTCCACATTGGTTCTGCTGCCTTCCATCATTGAATCTTGTAAACGACTTGGTTCTTCTATAATAGGTTCATCTATATTCCACAATGAAACCAGTTTTAGATACTTTGGTACACTTTAAAACTATATTATTAAGACAGATTTGTTATTCAGCATGTAAATGGCTCACATAGCTTTTGCAGCAGCAACTTAAACTAACCAGTGCATATGAGCACACAGCCCTTTACACTGGATCAAACTGAATCTCTGAAGTTTCTTCTGTACCTAGAAAAAAGCTGTTTTTCAGTCACAGATTGTTTATCAAGCTACACAACCAATTGCAAAGCTCTGCACTTCAAAATCTTTGGTGACTTAATATAAAGCATAAAAGAAAAAAAATGTTCTAAAGGAAAGCAGAGAATCCTTAAAAAGCCACAAACCAATGACATCTCGTTGCTGCTGTTGCTGCTGCTGTTGTTGCTGTTCTTCTCTGGGAACCTCTGGGTTTTCAAAGTCTTTAAGGAACTCATCAAGGTTGTCAGCTTCTCCACCTTTCCTCCTCTTCCTTAGGTCTTCTGGGACAAGGGGTGTAAGACAACGAGTAAAGAGCTAGAGGGGAAGAGTTTGATTATTCACTACTGTGGATTTCAGCATCCTCTCCATTTCATTTCAGATCAATTATTGATCATCCTCCCTTTCCGATTCTTGTTCTACTGTAACATGTAAAAATTCCAATTTTCATGCATTTCTGTAAGTGATAAACAGTATGTGTTGGTGAGCTCAGCTGCTTATTTTTTAACTTCATAACACTGGTGTTATTAATCAAATATTAATATTTATACACAAGAAATACAATTCTAAATAGAAGTTCTTTAAAAACGATCTTTCTGAAATACATTACCTTCAATAACCTATTGTTCCACAAAGGCTGGGCAGGCAGAGAGAAAAGCTTTTCAACTCCCCCAGTTTCTTTCCACATCATCAATTTCTTGGTGGGAGGTGCCAAGTCCAAAGTAGTAACAATATCGGAGTAGTCACTTAATTGGGCTCGAATAGTCTTGCTATCCAGCTCTTTCACACTGTCCACAATCAGCTTTCTCTTCCTCTTTGCTTTGGTTTCCTTGACTATAGAGATTTTTAAAGTAACATGGGTTAACTCAACCAGGTATCACACTGCAGCAAAAATGCTGCAGTTTGTCTATGTCACATTTGTCCATCTAGAGAGCAACCTCAGCACTACAAAGCAATAATAATAACTTAAAGAGAAAGAATAAAAACCTAAAAGCACTATAAAAATGTTGAGCATTATGCACACTGTCCCACAGCCTACCAAATTATCTGTGCATCTGTGCACACTGACAGCTCTCCTGGATGTCCCTTAACCTCCTTACTCGCCTCAGCTGCACAGGCCTCCCTCCCTCATGGCTTATCAGGATGGCTCTCTTCACAACAAACCCTCAAGATGAAAGATCCCTCTGACCAGAGCTAAGCGCTGCACCAAATCTTTCCCCTAAACCCTATCTGAACTTTTTTTTAGTGTTAACATGGATGGTTATCTTACCTGTACCTCTCATCCTGCTCTAGAATGAATTTAGTGCAAACAGCTTACAGCCTGGCCTTCCTGCGGCAGACCCTGAAGCTCTGGCAAACGCTGTCTTTGCTGGTCCCCGCTCATCAGCTGGGACCTCGGTAGCTATCTTGCCACCAGAGGGCAGTGCTAAGGCTTTCTAATTGGCCAAGGAGTAAATCAGGGCCTGGAGTTTAGTCTGAAAACACAGAACAAACTACATTTTTTTCCAGATCTTAACTTAAATAAAGCAAGGATCTGTTTATGTTGAACCAAATACAGTATCACATAGAATAAAATTTATCTAATTCAATATATATTCTTGAATTTTAAATGCAAAGATACTGTTCTTGGATTCAGCAATTCATTAAAGGCACAGATCAGTAATAAATGAGCAATAGTATTGAATGAGCATTTACCCTGGAGTTAATGTTATCAGCCTAAGCAGTCACTCCTAGCTCTCAAGCACAGGGTACTGAGAATTCGGCTGCACTGTGGACACTGTTAACAGCAATGATGTAATGAGGTCTATTCCAAAACACCACATTTAAACACTTCTCTCAAAAGCTACAGAACCACGCGGCTATCCAGGCTTGCTGGAAAAGCAACAAAGCACAATTCTCCAAGACTGTCCCTGTAAACTACCTGACTGGAAAGCACTGGAAGACTAAAATTAGAATAAAAGAAATTCAATACTTGGTTATTGCTGCTAACTTTCTTTGGAAGTGAAAGACAAACAAGACTAGACTTCTGTTTCCACTTGAAAGCCTCAAACAACCTAAGTAAAATATTCTCAAATAAGTTTACTCACCAGTTATGTCAATAGGCTCCAGAGCAAAAGCTTCTTCTTCATTGGGGACAAGCGTTGTTTGATCAGTCATAGTTGGTAACGGTTCTACTGGATCTACTGAATCTGGGCTGTCTGGTCCACCCACTGCCAATTAGAAAAAATACATTGTACTATATTTCCAAACAAAGAAACTGTTCTCTCTCCCCTACCCTACACCTTAAAGTAGTTCACCATATCATGTTTTTCAGATGAAGATTTTATGGAATTAGATTTCTAATTAGTTAAAAGCAAGTAATTCCAGATCCAGTGCTAGATCACACTCACTTGATACATTATCATCATCATCCATATCATCATGAGGAGGTTGCTCCGGCATCATCACTCCACCTTCTGAGAGCGCAGGTGGGTCATCAAAAATACCACCATCATTATTACTGAGAAGTTTGTCATCTGAAACAATTTTAAGAAACAATTAGCTCTGCATATAGAAATTCTCCAAGCATAAATAAATGTATAATAACACAGGTAAAAACAGTGTAAAAATTACATACAGATATATTTTGAATGCTGACATAAAAGCAGGATGTTTTTAATGTACACTTTTCCTCAAATATTAGTTTACAAATAACCCTTATTAGAACATGTTGTCACATATTTGCATCTAACTAGATTCCTCATTACCCATGAGAAGCATTCAATACAATTCTCAGTGTTAAAATATGCAACAGTTAGTATCATTGGCACTATAGTAGGCCTCTCAAACCAGAATCCCAGTTGAGAAGGCACGATAGGGATCTCAGCACCAAAGGAAACCACCAGTTCTCTCACCTCCTACCACCTGAGGCAGAAGGCAGAACAGAGAGAAAATACGTTAATTTCTCAAACATACCCAATATTCCACCATCATTTCCTTCTCCAAAATTATCATCTTTATATTGGTCTTCATATTCCAGGTGATTAGCTTTTTCATTAAGATGACTGGTGCTCTGTTCAGGTTCCAGCAGAAGATTGGAAGCACTGGTGCTCACCAGCATGTCATCCTCAAATGCGCTGCCTTCTCTCATCATCTCACGATCATCCATCCCAAAGTCACCTGCGAGAACATCATTTCACTGCTTTAGGTGCCAAAGCACTGACATGTTAGACACTTAGCTAACCAAGCATAAAATGCTGAATCATTAAGACTAAATTTTGTCACTAGTTTGTTTAATTTTTCTCTTTCCAAAAGGCACCACCCTCTACCAACATCATGCTCTTCCTGTGATCATCTACTTGCTTAACCAAACAGTTAATGAAAAATACAAGAAATGTTTTTCAGCAATATGGTATCTCTTAACAGTTACAAAATATCTTTGAGTAATTTTTCTTTTATCAGTTTGCTCTGATTGTTACAAGACTCTTACATCTTAACTACACTGAAACCAAAGACTCTTCCACCTTATACTTTAAGTCTGGACTTACGTACCAAAAGCAAATTAAAGCAAAATTAAATTATAGGTTTTACTTTTGCTAAGATTTCAAATTTATGTCTTATAACATTTGGGAAATCATTTATCTTTAGATATTCAAATGCAACTGCTTCCAAGCTATGATTCAGATCTTAGAATATTGAGCTTGAAAAGATGCTGAAAGAAGCATCAGGAAACCAGTCATTACTGTAATCACTCCAACTTTATACATATCGTACGTTGAAATGAAAATACACTTAAAATTAAAATAACTGTTGACTTAATATTCATATCAGGATTTTTAAAACTTCAATTAATACAGTACTTTAACAATTTCACTTGGATGAATATTTTGCTGCTTTACATAGGCAGCTAGCAACTTGTTGAATATTACAGAACAGAATTTTTGGCAAAAAAAAATCTGCTCAATATACACTAAACATTAAACTTATGAAAACACAGCCAGTTTAGCCTAACTTGGCTTTGTACTTAGACGTTAACTGTAAAATGATATTAACAATATTATACACATTAACAACATTATATACATAAACATAATATACAAGACATTTTACCAAAGTCATTATCCTGGAGAATGCTGATGTTGCCTACTTCTTCCCTCATTGTAATTTCTTCCACTCTACTCTGGTTCAAACTGAACTGCTGGGCCACATCAATATCACTTGAAAAAACGGAAGGAAATTATTAAACCCCCCAATATTTAAAAAGTTAACAGTGGATAAAGCTTGCTTAGATAAACATGAAACTAACTTCTAAAATGTACACAATGCAGTCAGTGAAATAGCTGATGGTGAATCCAAGTAGAAAATACTACTCTAATTCTAAGATTTTTTTTTCCCCCACAGCTAAAATCTACCATTCAAAACTTTGTGAGCTTCTAGAAACACGGAGTAACCTTTCTTACTCCTCACTATGTTGTGGATACACTAATTTAAAGAGCCAAATTAATAAAAAAGAGCCCTCACCTTCAACTAAATTTCCAAAGTTACTAAAATGGTTTATTGAAAAGTATATCCAGTAAAAATAACAAGTTAATAACTTATTGGTATCTGAAGGTAAATTCCTTAGAGCACCATAGAATTGTTTAAACACTGTGAGGGTGTTGTTTAAACATACTGTGAGGGTGACAGAGCCCTGGAACAGGTTGCCCAGAGAGACTGTGGAGTCTCCTTCTCTGGAGATCTTCCAAACCTGCCTGGATGCCACGCTGTGCCACATGCTCTAGGTGTCCCTGCTGGAGCAGGGGGGTTGGACTAGATGATCTCCAGAGGTCCCTTCCAACCCTAAGCATTCTGTAATTCTTGAAACACAATGTATAAATTGAACATAAACCAAATTTAACACCGTTAAAACAATCTGTATCCTAGATGTTCCTTTATACCCAAATCCACAGAAGAGCAGGATCATTTCCTTAAATATTATGAACTTTTCCTTTATACTTGTTACTATGCTCACAAGTAATTTTTTAATACTAAAAAGTTGTAAGAATTATAAGTGACACTATGGAAAGCCAATTAGGACCTTTCCATAAACCTCATCTTATCCACCTTGAGAATATACATGATGCAGTATGCCTTGTATAGCAAGCAGAAGAAAATAAAGATGCATATTTGAATATTTCAAAAGCTTCAGTAATAACGATAGTTTTAACTTCAGTTAAAACTACATACTAATATAAATTTGAAATCAATACAAAAACAATTATGTACTTCCTTGATGTACTAAAAGGCTTATGAGAACAACAATTAAAAAACAGCTTGTCCCTCACTAAAAAACGAACTACATTAAGATGAAATAAAGCAAAGCAGATGCTTACTCTAGATCAGGAAGGGGCTGGTCAAAATCATGGAACTCCTCAGGCAAGGTGATCGCATTGTAAGCGGCCTCTCTGTTCTCCTCAGGCAAATCCACAACCCCTGCAGAAGAACACTCAGACATGAGCTCCCATTCCTTACCAAGGCCTGCATTTTTTTCCTGCGCCTTCAGCATTATTCTCTCTGCACTACAGACACTAAGATACTTATCATCTTTAAGCAGATAGAAAGGGATGATAACTGTCTTTGAAAAATCGTTACATTATGCTAGTATTGAGCTTCAGTTTAAATTCAAATTAAATACTTCGTGCCACTGGTTTACCACCCTGGAAAACCTGCAGTTGAAAACTTCTTGAAAAGAACCCGGCAGTACTAATGATTGTGCAGCACAACACAGAGCTGCACCACTAACAAACGCCACACAGGCCACCATTAACACCATGCAAGGTCAATTCAGGTGAACATGCATTTTTGTTTTCTTATTGTTGTTGTTTGGGAAGAGTAGTGATAACATAGTTGCCAGAGAATGCTACAGAACTACTGTTCTCTGCTTCTGGTCATTTATATAGCCCAGCTAACTCAGAAAGTCCCCTTTATGATACTGTAACTTGGGCCACATATATACAAGTCTTCTGCATTTAAAATAGTTATATCCTAAACTGTATACATAATCATTCTCCTGAGAGACTTAGCCTGCTATTCAATGAGCATTCTCAGAGCATGAGTATTTGGCATCACACAAAAACTAATGTCAGCAGCAGGTCTTGTTCAATGGAAGCCAGAGGAGCCTCTTTCTTATTCAAAGCCTGAGATGTGAGGACACTGGAAGTGCATGGTAACAGTTTCAGTTCCTTCTCTACTGCACAGATCTCAGCTGTATGTTTTGCCTTCTGACCCACACATTGCTATTGATACTTCAGGGGCATTAATACTTCAGAAACTGCCTTTTATAAAGGACTTCCTGAAGTTCAGTTCTTAAATCTACTACGCTCATGAACTTGGAAAAGTAGAATGTGATTCAGAAGCTCTGAGTGTCCAGCAGTATCACTTATACAAGCCAGTTGGAAAAAAAAAAAGAACTTCTTAGGCTGGAATTAAAGAAAAGTATCATTTATGTCTAGGCCAAGTATTTTCACCACTGAATGGAAAGTCATGTCAGATATTAACACAGTTCTCACTTTTATGAAAAATCTTAACAGAGTAAGCAACAAGAGAGGGCAAGCTATATGCTCCACACACAAAAGGAAAGCACCTTTGTTACATACACATTACCGTTTAATTTTTCTCCTGAAATCTGAAATTAAAAATGCAAAACAGGTGCTACTATGCAAAAAATATATTTTGATTTTGCACCTGATGGCAAGGGAACCTTTTTTCTCAAGGGACATAAGCTTGCTTCTGAGTTTCTATTCAGTACATGCAACTAGTCTTTCTTAGACATGTAACAGGAGGTAAAAACCATCCAAAATATTCCCATCTCACTTAATACACTAAAAAACAGCTAAAAGTATAATTCAGAATCTTTACTGATCAGCACCAATAGGAATGCATTTTTCTTCAAAATTCAATAAAAATACATTTTACAGGGAGTAAACTCTTCAGACAATACTTGAAGACAGGTACCTGGACGAAAAGCCATCTTGATCTTAATGAAGGCCTCATTACAGTCTGCAAGAAGATATTTTGCTTTCCTGTGGTAGATTCTAACAACTCCTAACAGGAGATGTCCTGAGGTGCGAAGTGCCATCTTCACCTAAAAGCATAGTGTAAATCTGTGAATTAAATGTAGCCTTGTTTTTCTCCCTCTTTTAGTCAAATTTGTCAGCATTGCAAGAATTTTTCAGTAACATGAAATATACAAAACAAGTATAAATGAAATTAGGAGAAAACTCTGAACAAATAAAGAACTAAAGGATAAGGTTCTAGATCACATTCTTAAATATGTTATGTATAACCCAATAAACACCTGTAAATTAAGAGCATCTCACTCCAGGAATTCCAAACATTGCTCTGACTGGTGGGGAAAAAAAAAAAAAAAAGACAAGACAAAACTTATTTCATGACATCACCTTATCACATCTTTTTTTACCTTAATCCTGAATATAGCGAAAAATTTCAAAAGCTGGACAGCAAAACATGAAATTTTATTCTGCTCTCCATAGTTACTAGCTAAAACATAGGCTTGAAATAGTATCTAATTACTTATCATCTCCTGTTGACAAACTAAGTCCTTCACCTAGAGAGAAAAATGAACAGTGGAAAATTGGGGTTTCCATAAATAGGCAAATGGCACACTAACACAAGTTTCAGTTCCTTTAAAAGTGACCATCTCATCTTTAATGTCACTGCCTTAATATGTAATCAAGAGTTTTTTGAGCTGCAGAAACAGTAAAACTGATGAAAGAATTTCAGGGAGGGGCTCTCTTCTTCAGTGTCTCAGTCCAAAAGGACGAGACTTGTCTTGACATGTATACAGAATAATTATCTCCTAGAAAAACCCCCAGAAAGGTGACTTGCAGGCTGTAAACTCAAACTGTAAAATCTCAAATTTGTTTAATACATAATCCAGATGACCTTGCACAAAGCTAAATAGAGAAGAGTCTCTAGTGATTTTTACTTTTGCTCAGAGAATTCTGAAACCCACTAGCAATTATGGCTGTTATCCTTTTCTTTTTAACCTCTTTCACAGCTGGCGTGGAAGGAAATCATTTCTGCAATGGTAAATATCTTTGTGATTGTATTATGTATATTTTTCTTATACTAACAGTTCTTCCAGATCCAGAGTAGAACTACTAAAGCATTGTCACATTTGTATCAGCCAAAAACAAAAATAATGCAAAAAAAATCTCTTTTGTGAATTAAATCTGTCTTGAAGATATTCAAACATTTATCAATTGAAAAAAAAGTCACACCGTATCTTTCCGTTAGTTCTCAAATGGACAGTTTTATTTTTATAAGTAGTAGAGAGCGAAAAAAAAAAAAAAAAAAAAAAAATTCACAAAAATAAAACCCCCGAGGGCGGGGC
>NW_010585397.1:110744-165828 GCF_000705375.1 Tinamus guttatus | reverse complement strand
TCCCCCCCCCCCGGGGGAAGGGGCGGGGCACGGGCGTGACGTAAGCCATGTGAGTGACAGCAGTACGTCAGATAAGGGGCGGGGCCGGGGCAAGGGCTAGGGAGCCGTGCGCTTGCGCACTGTCCTCCGCGACGCCGCTAAGATGGCGGCCGGGAGGGGGGTGTCTCCCCGTTGGAGCGCTGGGGTCGTGCTGGTTGCGCAGGGGATTCCTGCGAGGGTGGCTTTAAAGCTGTTAATCTGTAAACGCGGCTGTTTAGTTCAAAGCAAGGGTACGTACATACACTTAATGCCCACTCTCAGGAAGTCAGCCTGCCAGGTCTCGTTTCTAAGCTCTGCCTCTTGCACCTTCTGTGGAGGCCCGGGTGGGTGTTTGCCCTGTGCCTTGAGGGTGACCACGGCCCTCCCCTGGGAGCACCCGCTCATCCCGTGTGTTTCCTTTGTCTGAGGTGGTTTGATTTCAACACAGCTCAGCTTTTCTTGTTTCAGGTTTCCCAATCTGTGATCGCCACCTGTGATATGACAGAGAGGATTGTGGCTGCGGCTGGTGTAAAACAGCAGGACTAGATGACTAGTAAAAAGGAAGGGAAATAAAGGAGTTCATATTTCAGAATATAATTATTCTGGTCTCTCTGTGAGTCATGAGCAGATCTGAAGCTGTGAGTACCTAAAATTTTTGATCAACAAGATTTTTTCTTTTTTAGCCAAAGGAGGTCCACAATATGTAAATCTTACCTAAGTAGCTTTACAGAAACTTCTTTGTGTGTGGGTGTGTAATAGGTGTCAGTTTACCAAAAATCGAATATTAATATGCCAAGAATATCTGTTTCCAATGAAGGATTTAGAAATACCACTGCTTGCAAATCTGTCAGATAATATATATTAGTGGGTGATAACATCAACAAATAATATATAAAAATATGCAGGCTCAGTCTCTTGATTCTCTTTCCTCAGACTTAGTTTTGCAGTTTTCAGCAGTTATTCTTGTTAATAAAGTCTCATTAAAATCTTTATTTGAAATAAACATTGCTCTCCCGTATGCCCCACCTGGAGTTCTGTAAGGTGTGTTAATGTTTCAGGGATATTTTTTGCCAGAAGTCATCTGCTGCATCCCCACGTCGTTCCTCAAATCCCAACATGGAATGATTTAATGGTCCAGGCATTGAACCAGGGAATGTCTACTTTCTGCTGGACCTCAGATTAGGAAATTTTAACCAATGTAGCAGTGCTAATATACTGGATGGAGTTAAGTCAAGCATCCCCTGAAAACGTGCACCAGGAAAGATGCGTCTTGCACTACCATAGGAAAACAGCCACTTACAGGAGGGAAAAATACACTAGCAAAATATATATATATATATATTTGTTCAACCACATCAGTAATAGGGCTGCTTCAAGCATAACTGTGCTAGCTGGAAATCTTAAGTTCTTTATACCCTAACCCACATGGTTACTGAAAAGTCTATGTCATATGCTTGGCTTGGCTTAGGTGATGCTTACTACTTATTTCAGATGCCCATGCATTTTAATAAGAAATCATTTTTCTCTCTCAACAGACATTGAATATTAAGTGGCTCTTGTCCAAAATTGCTTTTTGGGCTAATGTTGGCCAGTATGTGGTAGTTGTCTGTCTACAGACTGCATCAAATTGTCTTTGACCAATAGAAGAAATTAACTTGGGGAAAGAATTATGATAATTTTTTAAATTTTCATTAGAATTTCTGTAATTATTGCCTTTCCTCCCCCCCACCCCTCCGCCACGGTCAGTTCTTTTGTGCTTGGACAGTCATTTTTCTCTGTAAAATATATCTTTGAATCCAGGTCTAGGATGCTTAAAGTTAGCTTGTTGGTTATACCTGCTGTCTAAATAATATCACAGAGCTAGTACGTTGATTCTCATAAATATCAATTCTTTAAATATATATATATATATATATTTCTATTCCTAAAGTTCATTTACACTTTTCACTCTAATTGGAAAGTGCTCTCCTGTGACAGATACCATGTGACATCTTTGCTCATTTTTTTTCTAGATAAAACTACCACAAGAAAAGCAGCACATTGTTTGATTTGTATGCTGCACCCAATTCATTGCTGAATTTTTTCCTCTGGCTCTGCTCAGCCACTTGCATTCCAGATGGTACTTAAAAAAAGCAAGCTGATTATGTACACTATTGCTGGCATATAGTGAATCACTTAATGCAGTGGCATTTAGAAAGAAACAGAGGCAAAAAGTTCGTTTCCATTTCCAGCTTCTATCAAGTGTACCTAGCAGGTAACACACCTGTACTTTTCAAGTGCAAAATTGCTTAGTTCATATAGATAACTTTCTCTTGGGGGAGAGGACAACATGTAACTCTTTTTAAATAACTGAAGTAATCTTTTTTTTTTCTCTCAAAAAACATGGAAGTTTGGCATCTAGGTCCTCCCAAGTCCCCTCTACCCTTCTTCCAGTCTAAGCCATTTTGCGCAATTGCTACAAAGTTCTGGTAACAATTTTGCCAGATAAATTGCTGTTTTGAGTCATCAAAGAATAAAATCAGGGCAGTTGCAGTCACCACACACTCCTATCATACAAACTAGAAGAAAAAAAAAAATCCCATACTTTATAATTTGATTAGCATACTCTTAAAAACCCAACATTTCAAGTCAGCTAATCCAAAATTTGCCCAGTGTGTTGGATCTAGTCTAGGGAACAACTTCAGGCTCTGCTGAGAGTAAGTTGCCTCTGCGGCAGCTGTGGGAGTGTGGGATGCTCACAGAGACCTGTGCTGCGGGTGCCTACGGCTGGGAGTTTCCAGCTGCAAGCCACGACTGCCTCAGGTGACCCGTGGCTATGATGGTTTCTGAAACTGCCTGTCAGTGGCACTGCTAAAACAGCTTGATACTCCATTTCTGACATTAGACTGCAAGCATTTGTACTCACACAGCTTGTCATTTAACATCCAGCTTGCATGCGAGATTTCCTTCAATTAAAGAAGATTTTTCCTTGAGCTTATGAGGAATTCACATTAGTAATAATATCTTCTGTAACAGATCTAATATTCAAAGATGATAAATAAAAGAAATTATAGCGTCTGCTTGGTCATCTGGCACAACCTTAGAAATTGTGACTGTTTTTAAAAAGGGTTTACTTTATGACCCAGTATTTGTAGGCATGCGGAAGCAAGAAATGAAGTTTGTTAGATCTCAGGCCTCAAAGTGATGTGTAACTCCCTTGGTTTATGATCCCTTGGAGAATAAAGAGCCCTTGTCTCATTCCATTTCACTCAGACTGAGCAGAATACAGTTGTTTTACAGAGCACCTTCTCTGGCCAGCTCAGCTTTTCTAGTCAGAGAAAGTCAGCCAGGTAGAGCTGAACCAGAGCTGTCTGTGAACAGCCTGTGGCTCCCTGATTTTTCACTCTTTTTCAGTATGAGGAGTTCTAATTCTGGTTTTCAATTATGCCAGGGAATAATTGAAAACATTCAATTCTTGCTTCTTCTGCTTTTGCTCTCCACAATACATCCTTTTGCCAGTAGCTATAGATAGAAAAGTTTTGTATTTCTTTTGTGAAACAGAAGAGGTAAAACAAGCAAAAAAAAGTCTGCCCTTGTGAAATGATAATGGAAATTCAGTATGTGGTGTTTGCTAAAACTAGATAGGTGGAATGTTGGTGCAATCTGTGGCACATAACCAATACAAATAAATAAGACTGTTAGTGGCATTTCAGAGTCTGTTTTTGTTTCTTAGAATGAACATTTTTTTTTCCCCCATCTTAGGAGAAGCAATATAAGAATTTCAAATTATCCGTAGACTCAGTATGCTTGCGCTGGCCTTTGTGACTCAATTATGTAACAGCCCACTTCTGTTGAACATGTGGGTTTTTTTCTATATTATGGAAGTAAAATTTAAAAGGTAGTTGTTATTCAAGATGACTTCCTTCCCTTTCTTTTCCCAACACACTCAAGTTCCAGTGAAGTTAAATATGTATTCTGCCAATTATAATTTTAACTTTATGAAAAACAGATCTTTCCTTCAGTTGCGGCTTATCAGAATTAGTTTTGCTTATGTAGCAGGACTTAATTGTGTTCAGTTTTAACTATTAAACACCAATAATGCTAACTTTGGTCTGTAGATTTCAAACGAGGTTGTTAGTCACCTCCAGTTTTTCTCTTCTCCCTGTGCTCTTATGCTCTCCCCACGTATCTTAGTTTTCCTTCTCCCAACCTGCTAGCTATAATTTCTGATCTTTTTTGACTTCTAAAATTGATCAAAAGGGTGAAATGGATGGGGAGATTTGCCGTTAGTGGATGATCCATAGAAAGGAGGAGAGAATTGTGTGGAGTGGAGAGACTGAAGTCAAACATCAGAATGCAAAATCAACATAGATTTTTAAATACACTTTCAGTCAAATCCATCAACCTTACACACACCTTGAATGCTGCTGCTCTACAGCATTTTAGTTGTGAGCAGTTTTATATTAATATAGGTTTTGTGGAAATTAAAATACGATGTTTTCTGTGTACATCAGATCTCCTTCTGCATGAGGATATTGATGTAGTATTTGCCTTGGGAAAAAATTCAATGTTAAAATGTTTATACTGACATTTTATTTGATTCTTTGAATCACAAAGATATGTAATCCTGATGTATATGAAATGTATCTGTCACTGATAATGTCTGAATGTAGTCCCAAGATGCAATACACAAGTATTTATAGTATTTCTTACTCATTTTAATCCACTATATGTTTCTCTGAGTAGAGAACTTTTAAAAAGGATACATAATTTAAATCACTGAGGAATCATAATACCTTATTTAAGTGTTTCTGAGGCTAGTACATCTCTGGAATATACAAAATACAAACTGACTTGAGTTTGCCGTGCTGTAGTAACTGGATGTATTAGAATCCCCAGTGAGAGTGTAAAACATGTATCATGGGTCAAATCCTAGTTAGGCAGTTTGATTTTTCCTCTCTCCCTTTTATCTAACTTCTCAGCTGATTGTTATGTCAATTGATACTGTTTTCCATTTGTTGACCTAAATATGTTTTTTTGAATATCAGAACTATGGCCTTAATTATCTGCTCTGTTTTAGCAGAGTTATGCTGTGTGGGTAGGCTTAACTATTCCGAGTTAAAATTGATAAATACAACAAATCTGATCCTTTGGCAGGCATTAACTCATAGGGTTTCCAAGTTATGTTTTCCTATATCCCACCTTTTTCTCAGAACGGTAGCCATGGTACAGACAAAAACTATTCAGCGATCTTACTGAAGCATTCCAAGATGTGGCAAAACTGTTAATAGTTTCCTGGAAAATAGCTAGCCCTAAAACATGTTGATGCCTATTAACTGGTAGCCTATTAACTGGTAGCATCACAAAAATCCTTAGGGGTGAGATGTAGGTACCTCATCATGACTTTCTGATAGCAATGTAAGGTACTGAACTTTTGGATAGAAATAACCACAAGTTTCAGCAAAGACAGAGGCGCTTTTATGTTCTGCTGCCACTGAATCTCTAAGGTAGGCTTTGCATGGATCACCAGGAAAGCATCCATTTTCCTGCTGTTTTTATTTTATGTATCTGTACTGTCAGTATTTTTCACAAGCCTGGAAATTGTTTTGTACAGAAGCTCTTTCAATGGCCATTTTCAGTGTCATTTTCTGTCTCTCTCAATGCAGTAGCAGGATGTAGCTGCTGTTCTGAAAGCCACAACTAACAGTTGTGTCTGGCTTGCAAAGCTGCTGTCATCCAGTGATGACCCATCAAAGAGAGAAGCATCACCAGTACTGCCAAATGTTGTCATTGAAATGAGGGTGACTTGTCCATTCTAACCAAAGACTGTGGAAAATTGTATTGGGATTATAGGTTTAAATTATATTGTTATAAGGGATATCTGGAAACAAATCCTGCCATTTAAACAATTTGATTCTATAACTCAAAACTGACTTCCAGCTTAATGGGCTTCTACTAAGCATCTCTTCACAGAAACTGAAAGTGGAGCAAAAAAGAGCATCATACTTGTTCTCAAAGTTGAATATGTTAGTCAGAAGAAATTCCATTCTCTGCTTAGAAACAATACTTCACAGTGTAGTAGAAGTCAACTATTTGCTTGAACTTAGATGCAGCATCCTAAATAGTATGACATGATTGGAATTAATATTCTTAATAAGAAGGTTTTTTTTTTTTTTTCTGGTAGACACACCCAAAGTCTTAAGAAAAAATGTGTAGCAAAGATTCTGAGTCAGACTGTGTAACATTTATGGATGCATGCCAAGATTGCCCATTGGCATAAATCAGCCTGGCATTAAATCAAGTACTGGAAGTTAGTAGAAATATATTATTTCGTATCAGATAAGCATCTTTTTTTTTTAAATCAAAATGCAGCATTCTCCCTGGATGACCTTTTCCTATGGCTATGCAGTATTCTTTTGTGATTTCTTTCATTTCTCAGTTCACATTTGTGATTACATTTTAAAATGGTCATTTAAATATTTTTCAGTACAAATATGTAGGAATATCAGTTGAAATTTTCTCCTAGATACATTTTACTATTGTATATAGCTATGTCTCTATTTCCTTCTGTGATCAAGTAGTGATTACGTAAACTTAAGTAGGCTAAATGATTTACAGAGAATTAGAAGTTAGAGCAACATGGTAGATCAAAATAGCTATTAAACAAAGAATGAATCCAAGTGCTATTCAGCCATGAAAAGTTATACATTATATATACAGTACCTTAGCTATACTATCCAATTTCCAGTACTATTAAAAATGTCAGCATAGTTCTCTGTCTTTATAATCATAAAAGATTATTCTAGGATACTGTAATTTCATTCTGTTAATAGTAAAGATTTATATAACATCTCTAACAATAAATATCCATAGATAAATGAATTATACTTTATATGAAGACTACTTTGATAAATACTTTGTATTGAATTAATAGAGTGTTAATAAATGTTATAAGCAAACTCTAGCTACAACTAGAATAAATTGAAGTGCCTGGAAGTGCATAAGTAGATGATATCAGAGATTTTTATATGCCAGAGTCACAAGCAAGCTGTAGCCCTGTTGGCCACTGTAGTGCTCTTGAAGATTGACCAGGACATAGTTTGATGTATATTTGTAGACTGATGAACGCTTAACAAGAAGAGGCTCCTCTGGTTGTCACTCTTGTAGGGACAAATGACGTGCCTGGGACAGATCAAAGATGATAATGGTAAACTGGTCCCGAGCTTGAATGCTCGAGAGCGAGAGTCCATGAGATGGGACTCAACTCCATGTTGAGGAGTGTAAAGGAGGGGCTCAAAGGCATCACGCTTTACCAGGGGATGGCCAATGAACCTGTCCAGAGCTGATGGAACAAGCTCAGAGGGGAGACCAACAAGAAGAACACTGTGTAAGGTATCTGCTACCAACCAAAGGAATGTGATGGATGAAGTCTTCAGAGAACTTCAATCTTCTGACCACAGACTCTGGTCTTTTGGTTTAACAGGACTTTGACCACTCCATTATCTGCCAGGAGAGCAACTTAGTAGTACAAGATTTCTAGAGTGGATTGATAATCTCTTTTATAATGATGCTGGATGAGCTGTCTTGGGAAGTGTCTCTTGTGTCTCTGCTACTCACACACAAGGAAGAACTTGTCAGGAATGTTGTAACCAATGGAAGTGTTGCCTGCAGTGACCATCAGACTGCAGAGTTCAGGATCTTGAGGGAAGTGAGAAAGGTTCTAGGTCTCTCTGGTCTCTGTGACTATGACCTTGAGCTATGTGGTAGGTAAAACTGCCCAAGCTGATGAGCTTAAAGAACTCGCGTGATTGATCCTGACCTGACACATTACTTGGCGTTCATCTGATGGTCCCTGGGCTGTCACCAAATCCTATTACAGCCACCAGCCTGACCCTGCTTACCTAGTGAGATGAAAGGTGATGCTGCCCTGTGAGTGAAAGCTCTGCACAGCTATGCATGATGACCCTCAGCTCCCAGCTCATCTTACCTCCAGCTCCTGAAACTGGAGGGGGAAGGGATTTCCTTTTAAGCAATACAGATGGCACCCGTGCACTCTCACAATACCACACACAATCCCCAGGACACTCTATATTCAGGCGGTCTGTCCAGCATGCATGGATCAAGATGCTGGGACACAGCATTTCAGGGTATTGGTCAACAGCTGGCTGAACATGAGGCAGCAGTGTGCTCAGGTGGCCAAGAAGGGCCAACAGCTTCCTGGCTTGTACCAGGAACAGTGTAGCCAGCAGGACCAGGCAAGGGATCGTCCCCGTGTACTTGGTGCTGGTGAGGCTGCACCTCAAATACTGTGTGCAGTTTTGGGCCCCTCACTACAGGAAGGACACTGAAGTGCTGGAGCGTGTCCAAAGAAAGGCAACGAAGCTGGTGAAGGGGCTGGAGCACAGACCTTATGACGAGCGTCTGGGGGAGCTGGAGTTACTTAGTCTGGAGAAGAGAAAGCTCAGGGGAGACCTTATCACTCTTTACAACTACCTGAAAGGAGGTTGTGTTGAGGTGGGGGTTGATCTCTTCTCCAGAATAATTACAGCTAGAACAAGAGAAAATGACTTCAAGTTGCGCCAGGGAAGGTTCAGGTTAGGCATGTGAGTTTTAAGAAAAAAAAAATCGACCCAGAAAGAGAAGTCAAGCATTGGAACAGGCGGCCCAAGGAAGTGGTGGAGTCACCGTCCCTGACAGTGTTCAAGAAATGTGTAGATGAGACACTAGGGGACATGGTTTAACAGGTATAGTGTTGAGGGCCTTGTGGTTGGACTCAATGATCTCCAACTGTAATGATTCTATGATTCTGTGATGGGTGGCCTGTGCAGGTTTCCTGGTAGAAGACTAGGACACCAGTTTTTGAGCCCTTATGTTGTCTCTTACTTTTTTTTTTAGGTTGGGAGCCCTGTGCTCATTTTTGGGTGTGTCTTCTGATACTCCTACAGTGATTAGTTTCTCCACCCTGTCCTGCCTCTTACCACTGTGAACTGTGGGGATTTACACCCTTTGTCCTGTGCTCCTGACAAAAGCAGCTCCTGTGGGCATTGCCTGCAAAAGGCTAGTTGATGTGATGTACTTGTAATGTGTCCATGAAAATAACAAAGGCAACATTATCAGTCAAAAGTGTTTCTAATGGAGGTGTTGATAGTATGTTAATGAAGACTCCAGAATACTCTGAATACTGTGGCTACATCTATTGGTAATTGGTGAAACAAGGCCAAGTGCAAGATCCTGCACCTGGGGAGGAATAACCCCAGACACCAGTACAGGCTGGGGGCTGACCTTCTAGAGAGCAGCTCTGCAAAGAGGGACCTGGGCGTCATGGTGGACAAGTTGACCATGAGGCAGCAGTGTGTCCTCGTGGCCAAGAAGGCCAATGGGATCCTGGGGTGCGTTAAGAAGAGCATCTCCAGCACGTTGAGGGAGGAGACCATTGTGGCCATTACCTCTAGTTCTGTCGGTGGCCACCACTGAAAAGAGATCATCACTGTCCTCCTCACTGCCTCCCTTGAGGTACTTACAGACACTGATTAGATCTCCTCTCAGCCTTCTCTTCTCCAGGCTGAACAGGCCCAGCTCCCTCAGCCTCTCCTCATAGGGCAGATGTTCCAGGCCCCTGATCATCCCTGTAGCCCTGCACTGGACTCTCTCCAGCAGCTCCACATCCCTCTTGTGCTGCGGAGCCCAGAACTGGACACAATACTCCAGATGCGGCCTTACCAGGGCTGAGTAGAGGGGTAGGATCTCCTCCCTCGACCTGATGGAAACCTTTTTTTCAGTCCTTATTCCTTTCTATTTCAAATATGAATAACTAAAATATGTTTAGACCATTTTGGTATCCTTGCAGTATCTTAAAAATATATATATATAATTTGTCTAATCTGTCACCTTTGCTAATCTCTCATGCTGTGTTGGGGATAATTATACTATTTCCTAAATTATACCATGATGGGCCTAGTTCTGACTACTTTCTCAAAACCAGCCTCACAAGCCGGGAGCAGCTCCCCAGCAAAGGAGCCCAGCAATCACACCGAGATCAAAAGAAGGAGAGGTTGGGGCTGAGTGTGCATTATGCAAGACACACTGCAACACAAGGGATACAAGAGCAATATACAAACCATCAGCTTCCCAGAGAGGCAGGATGCCAGGAAACAGTAAAGTTTTTAATGCCTTCAGCCTCTGTCCAGAGAGATTGATGGAAAAAAAAATCTTATTTGCATCCCTGGGATTTGAACTTTCCAGCGAAGTTTGTCGTGTTTAAGCTGTCTAAAAGGCAGGCTTATCTGAGGTGGTGGACTAGGCCTCTTCGCTTCAGAGAAAGTCTGTAAGACTGACAAGGAAATGGGATCAGAGCCTGCTCCTCGACTGTAGTAGACTGCAGAGCTTAGCCAGTAACAAACTGCAGTGAAAGGTTACAATGGAACCAGCAATACAATTAGAGGGCAATATGTATAAATCTAATGAAAAAATGAAACATCCATTGCAAAACTGATTCATGGTAGTCATTGTCACACTCTGGTAAAGGGCTAAATATGGTATATAAAAAAACCTTAATACTGACATAGATAATGTACCCACAGTTAGATATCATTTTCTCTGGTAATATAAACCCTATATATGAGGGCATAAGGCTACTCTCTTCTGAAAATGAAGGGAAAATCTCTTCCAGGCAAATTGTTTCCAAACTGTCTGTCTCCAAATTGTTCATTACAGGGCTTCCAGCATCTTCTATTAAAACTTCTATTGCTAGTCAATGTTTTGTTCTGTGATACAATAATAACACATGTATGTATAGAATATGTATTGCTTTATCTAATAGAAATGGCGAGAAATTAATAAAAGATGCTGTAAAATGAATTGGCTTTGCCTTATCGGTTTCCTGTCTAAGTAATTCTGAAAACTCATCTGTTAATTTCTCAACATTTTTCAAGCTCAGTTTCATCTGAGGTAGTAAAAAAGATACAAGAATTCTTGGCTCTGGTAATATTGTAGGTATTTAGAATCAGTTATCATATACATTTATATTACTGTGTTTTTATATACATTTATAGTGGTAGACATAATAGAAACATTACAACTGATAACTTCAGATCTAAATGCTGCAAGCCCAAATATCATCATCTGCTTTATGAAAGAAAAGCATATTTTTACCTTTGTCTAATTTGCCCTTCATGGTGCCATCAGAAATTTATCTTTGTACTTGAAATTTAGAAAAAGCAGGGTTCATCAGGTCTAAATGTATGTATATAGTATGTGTATATGTACATATGTATGTGTATTTGTTGATCTTTATTCATTTTTATATTTTTGTGATCTCCTTGTGTGTAATCTCCTAGCGACTGCTAATTGAACACGCAGCTCCATGGGCAGAGCTATTTCTCCTTTCTCTGTGGTGCCACATATTCCTCCTCCTTCAACTGAGAGGGGATGAGCCTCAGGTCCCCTAAGCTTCTTTCCCACCTTCACACCAGTTTCCTCCCATGAGGAAAGGCTGGTGCTGGTGCTGGTGCTGAGCCGCCGCGGTGACCAGGAGCTGCACGTGCCTCTGCGTTGAGGGCTGAACGACACTGGTCGCTTGAGGTCGCAGTGTAGCCCTCTCCTTGGCACAGACAGTGGTTTTTTTGTTGTTTGTTTTTTTTTTTTTTTCTGTTTTTCTTCTCTTCCTTTTATATCCACTTTGTTTCCAAAATCTTTCAGGAACTTCAGGATCTGGAAACTTCATCCCTTTGGAAATTTGTTAGAAACTGGCCGAGTGGTTCAGAGGTTATTAGGGAAGAGTTGACAGATGCCTTAATCAAATAAGCCTCATTTCCTTTTAAATGCCGGCTAACAGCTTGTAACAGCTTGCTGTGCTGTAAGCAGAATTTCCTGGAGAAAGCAAAAGGCGGATCGGTATGGCAGTGTGCACCCTATGCTAAGATCCACATTCATGCTCCAAGCTACTGAAAAGCTAAAACTCCTAAAGTCATGTAAACTATTTAACATGGAGTAAATAACTATTTTCCTTATGCTGTTTCTCTTTCTGTTCTAACAAAGAGATCAATTGCTTTTGGCCAAACTTTCAAAATAATAACTAATGCGTAATTACTACCAATGAACATTCTAGTTTCCTTATAACAAATCCTGCTGATCTCAGACTCTGTGTATATCAAACTCAACAGCAAGAGCTGATTTTTTTTTTCAATTGCTAACTATTTCTGTTGCTGTGAACATTTAACAGGCTAACTGGGACAGGGACACAACAGTCTTTTTTTTTTTTTTTTTGCTTTTCTCAGTAGTGTTTTGAAGATGAAAGCCATATATGTGTTGTTTTTTGGACAACATATGCATGCACACCCACTCACATCCTATTCTGAGATCTTTTATTCATCCTCTAAGGTTTTGCATAAACCTTGTACAAGCTTTTAGCACAGGAGAAAAATTCACCTACTCAGCGTATTATTTTTTAATTAAAATAATGTGAAGTTTGTCTCATATAAAAACACACAAGCATTTTTTGTCAATCTTCCTTTCTCACCAAAGTTCACCTAAGTTCTCATTAAGAACCTAAATATTCCTAAAGCTGTCATGGCTAATACACAGAAATCCCTTAGCTCCCAGCTTTTCAATAAACTTCATATATATAGTACAACTGCAGCTCCCTGCAGTCTTATAAATTTGGTTTTGCTTTTCCTTCTAAGGAAAGTAAGTCTACCTTTATTTCTCACATTAGCACTGGAAAGAATCACAGTGAAAGCACTTGAAAATTTCTGGTGATGAGCAAATGCCTCCAGTGGCCAAGGGGAGAGCTCAGAAGTCAATTTATAGAAAATGAAATTCATATACCATAATAATATGATATGAAGATATAGACGTATGTGTTCTGCCTCTATGAAGAAGCACCCCTCTTAGAGAATCATAGAATCATAGAATGCTTAGGGTTGGAAGGTACCTCTAGAGATCATCTAGTCCAACCCCCCTGCATACGCAGGGTCACCTAGAGCACGTGGCACAGGACTGTGTCCAAGCGGGTTTTGAAGATCTCCAGAGAAGGAGACTCCACAACCTCTCTGGGCAGCCTGTTCCAGTGCTCTGTCACCATCACTGTTAAGAAATTTTTCCTTAAGTTCCTATGGAATTTTTGGTGTTTCAGTTTCCGGCCATTTCCTCTAGTCCTATCAGTGGCCACCACTGAAAAGAGACCAGCACCGTCCTCTGCACTCCCTCCCTTGAGGTACTTATAGACACTGATCAGATCCCCTCTCAACCTTCTCTTCTCCAGACTGAACAGGCCCAGCTCCCTCAGTCTCTCCTCATAGGGCAGATGTTCCAGGCCCCTGATCATCCTTGTGGCCCTGCGCTGGACTCTCTCCAGCAGCTCCACATCCCTCTTGTACTGTGGAGCCCAGAACTGGACACAGTACTCCAGATGCGGCCTCACCAGGGCTGAGTAGAGGGGCAGGATCACCTCCCTCGACCTGCTAGAGATGCTCTTCTTAATGCAGCCCAGGATTCCATTGGCCTTCTTGGCCACGAGGGCACACTGCTGCCTCATGGTCAGCTTGTCGTCCACCATGACACCCAGGTCTTTCTCTGCAGAGCTGCTCTCCAGAAGGTCGGTCCCCAGCCTGTACTGGTGTCTGGGGTTATTCCTCCCCAGGTGCAGGACCTTGCACTTGGCCTTGTTGAATTGCATGAGGTTTTTCACCGCCCAGTTGTCCAGTCTGTCCAGGTCCCTCTGGATGGCAGCACAGCCCTCTGGGGTATCGGCTACTCCTCCCAGTTTCGTGTCATCAGCAAACTTGCTGAGGGAGCACTCTGTGCCTTCATCCAGGTCATTGATGAATAAATTGAACAGGATTCAATCAGGATTCAATAGATTCATTTATATGAATTACACTGTTTCATATCCATAATTTCTCCTTGTATGTTGTTTGCTTATGTTTTCCTTAAATTTTAATGGAAAACTATTTTAACCATAGTGATGAAAGAGAATGAATGAACAGGATGCACTTTGCCATGAGCATCTACATGACATTATGGACAGGTCGGTGTGGAGATGAAGGCACATAGGAAGATGTAGGGAGGGCTCTGGTTTTGACTAAAGGCCTTTCATAGAGTAAAGCTGAGGAGCTGAACTAACCTGATCTTGGGTCATTGAATTATGAGGGGCCAGACTCTGTGCCACATGCTCTGGGTGACCTTGTGTGTGCAGGGGTATTGGACTAGACGATCCCTAGAGGTCCCTTCCAACCTCAAGGATTCTATGACTCTATGACTAGGTTAGTGACAGCAATGGTCTTACTGTGCCATGGTCCAACAGTACTGAGATAACAGCAGTTAAGCTAGAAATAGCAGAATAACCAAGGAGCTGCATGTCAGAGTAGCGCTTGGATTAGGGGAGATTGGTAAAAGAAAGGTATTTCTTCATTCAGCTGAGTTTGTACACTCCTGTGAGCAATCTTCCAGGTGGGCAAGAATGCTAAACCTTAACAACATGCAGTGGTGGGGCTAGGCAGGATCCTGCAGCCAGTATTGCACTGCTCTGCCTCCAAGACAAGCTGTGGGCCAGAAATACTGCAGCAGCTTCTGTTTGGTGCATTAGCTTCATGCAAATCTCCCTGCACCACACTCCTGCAGCCAGGAATGCTGGGGATATGGTGCAAAGACATCAAAACAGCAAGTAAAACCTCAAAGCTAAAAGCTCCTTGCTGAAATTAATAAATATATCAGAATAATATTTGTCTCCATCACTTTATGTTGCCTGATGTTTTTAATCTGCCACTTAAAAATAAGCACAAGTATACCCATTAAGGACAAATTATTTTATTGGACAGATGTAGATGACAGCAGAATTTAGGCTAAAGCCTGAAATCCTACTGTACAATTATTTTTGATACAGTTGATCACATCCTTAATGTTAACAGTTTACTCTTAAAAGTCTCTAAGTGCTAACATTTCTGACAATTAAAAATATGGATTTACCTTATTAGTGTACTGACTGGTTCTGCTTATCTTATAGTAAAGTCTGAAATTGCTGTCTATGATGTACTGTACATGTGGAAGTCCATGGTTCAGCTGGAATTAAGTTGGGATGCACCCCGAGTTAACTACTGTCCAAGTTGTCTAAAAGAAAATTCTTGCCCTTGGCTCCTGCTTTAGTCACTGGGAAGGTCTTGGTGGTCTGAATAGTCCTTGAAATGCCTTTCTCATTGTCTTCTGTGGAGAATGCCCTGGGGTATGGCTCACTCTGGGGGACATGTCTGTCCTTCAATCTCTAGGGAAGGGCCCTCAGGCAACCTGACTCCTTCCATGGGTGCTTTGGTGAAGTACTTAAACAAAGGTGTAGTGAAGCTGGAATGATAGGTTACAATACAACAGCACATTAATGATGTTACCTCACTTTAGTCGTGTAAAAGTTAACAGTCCATTCTTAGGACTTCACCTATGAGAATGTCTTCACCTTTAGTGGGCTAACACCCAGAGGGAAGTTTCTCCTACTTGTGCCCAATATGTGTCTTAGGATGGAAAGTTGTGCCCTTGGAAGATATTTTTCTTCTTCCACTGACCAGAGAAGTTGCCTAGAAAACTAGTTTAAACTGGATAGCCAACTTCTAGATAACAAACATAAAGATAAATATACCCTCCATGGCCTGATACTGACTCTCCTGGAATGTTTGCTGAGAGATTACCCTGATAGCTCTGGGTGCAAAGTTACATTTTAGGAAGAGATCTGGATCGCAAAGTTACACTGTAGTAGTTGAGTAGGTTTGTTCTACATAGCAAAGAGACTCTGGAGAGGCTATTCTTTGAACTGCTTTGTTTTTTTGGAGCTAGGTCTAGATTTGAACATCTATAAGAAAGGATATGTAAACACAGAAAAGAACTTCCATATTTTGAGTCACCTAGTATATTTTTTGAGTGTGAAAAACTCCCTTTTCTACAGCATCTTCATGTATCTTCATTTTCTTTCTTCCCTAAAACTTCCCTGCACTTTTTAAGAACTTAATCAAAGCTGAACCAATATCTCACTACAGCTCAGATAATTTCTGAAACTTTGTACTGTGATAGTGTGTCACCTCATGGAAGTGTCCTGTTCTCTACATGTGATATGACATTTCTGAGAAGCCTTTTTACTTATAGCACATACAGAGCATTGAGAAAACATGAGACAGAAGGGATCTAATGTAAGAAAATGTGGCAATGTTCTCTACAGAAAATTGCAGGCTTTTAAAGCTGAATTGCAGAGAATTTTTAGGTATGTTTGTATACTGTTTGTTTTTCCTTAAAATGTACAAAGAAAACTTGGAATGTGCTTTTTTTCATTCGTAAAGCCAGAAATAATTTCATAAAGGAAGTGTCTTTTCAAAGAGTAAATTTCATGCATGCTATGAAAAACATAACAGCTGTGAGAAGCGCATACCCAGCTCAGAAGCCCTCTTTCTGCCAGCAGTCTGTACTTCCAGCTCACTCCTCAGTTTAACCACAAACACTCGAGTATCAGGATATGTTTGTTCAGGGAGAGAGAGAGGCCCTCAGAGATATGGGTTTGTGTATATAGTAGGCGACTATTTTGCAACATGAGCAATAATGAAGAGAAATAATGTTTTCTATAAGCACCTACCTGTTTTCCACAGAACTTAGCTTTGGGAGAGACCATTAAACGCTCTGATATCAGAGGCTATCCAAGGCACATCTTTCTAGAAAACAGGTGGGATCTCTCAAGTTTGGGGATTCAAGGGGGAGAAGTTTTTAGAGGCTCCTTTTGGACGGACAGAAGTGGTGATGAGAGACAGAAGAGAGCAGAATGACACGAAATACATTTCCAGGGCTTGCTGCTGCTGACTGCACACATGCAGTGGGCGCATCTGCCTACTAACTGTCCCCATTTCCTAGGAATCACAGATCTTGTTAGGGTTTTAGTTGGACTTCTACCATGAGATGGAGTGGTACAATCCATTTCCTTCAGTATTACACCTCTTAGTCAGGAGCCAAGCCACTTTAAGAATAAAGTTAAATTTAAGCCTCTCCATCACCTCCTATTTGTTTTCAAAGTTTTCAGAGGATGTTTTTCTTTCATTAGTGGTTGGGCATCTCGCACCTCGGAGGAGTATTGTTGTTTGGGGTTTATTTTCTTGTTGAAACTGCTGTGTAATCTTCTGATCCAAGAAGCAACAAATATCACAAAAGCTGAAAACACACTGTCTTTTCTTCTCTCCGGGGTACCTATGCAAGATGATTTTGCCTCTGGAGATAAGAAAGACAAGAGATACATAACACATACACTGATTTATTTTCTTCTGTACTAACGCTAAGAACTGGCAAATCAAACAGAGAAGCTGGGGGCTTGATTCTCTAATACATCGATTTTACACAGAAATAAAACTAATATAATGGAGTAAACAAGCAGGCTCAGGATGCAGTATAAAAAAGCCAGGCAGGGGCGTGGGCTCAGAGGAATGATTTAATCACTCCAAGTGGGAGAAGTTCTAGAGAATCTCTGCAGAGTTGAAATAAGGCAGCAACTATTTTGTGTTAAAGATTATAGTAATGCTAGAGATTAATGTCAAAACTTATGCTGTAATATCTTACATACAAGGACGAAATGCTTTTAAAACTCCTTCTGTCAGTAAGGTTGTGTCTTTATTGACATAGTAAATTTGCAGAGTGACTTGCCGTGCTGCTGAAGGCTCAGCAAACCACCCCCTCCTCCTATGTAACATCCTCTTTGTGCCCTTATGGCATGGCTACAAGGTGCCCTTCTAGCCCTACCCGCCTCATAAGTGACCTTGGGCCAGACTCTGTGATGCCTGTACCTGTGTGCAGCCTCCTTGCTGCACTCTCAGCTTCACATATCCTGAAAGCCTCAACCTCGGTTGCTGCACTTTCCTTACTTACCCTGTGCCAGGTAGGAATGTGAAGAAAGCAATCACACCACTGTTGAGCCAGCTCCACCAAACCATCGATATAAGCACATCCCTGACAAAGAGAATTTTGTCTAATGTCATCCCTTATATACCACTGGAAAGCACTTTTTTTTTTTTTTTTTGGACATTTGCTATGCTCCCACTAGAGGCCTCTGTTAGTGTAACTATACTGGCACCAGCTTTTTAGCCCTAATGGGCAGCAAAGCAAGTACCACAGTGTAAGGGATTTTGAATTTCTCCAATACTCAGTGATATCAAAACTGTTAGATGGCAAGACTCATGGTATCTGCAGTCCTGGTCTCTTCCCAGTTATGACCAGTCCTTCGTCCTATCTCTAGGTCCTATTTTCATCTCCCTTTCCTCTCCCACATAGGATCATTGGTGTCTGGGGTCCACGAGGAGAGAAAATTGCATTGTGCTAATAGGCCCAACACTCAGGAAGAGGAAGATGAGCTCCAATGCCACCTTACAGGCTGAGATCTCTCAAGGCCAGCTCCTAACTTCAGCTAGGTCAGATGAGCTTTAGAAAAAGATTAGCAATGAAAAGGAAATTATTTACACAGGTTGTACCTAGCCTTGCAACCAGGGCACAAACAATCATTTCCAAGTCACAAATAGAGCTTGTTTCTCCAGGAGCCCTTCTGAGCAGCGTAAACTCTTTGAGAAGCCCCAAATAGCTTGGAAGCTGGAAGTTGACCTCCTTTGCCATGATTATTTAGTTTACTGTGAAACTATAAAAGGGTAGTAGTTTTTCCCCAGATACTGACCCCTAAACTAATTATCTAGGCCCAAGTTTTCCTCCCAGACCATCCTGAGTAAGTTGGCAGGCACCAAGGAATCTTTCTGGGGGACTTTCTTTAGAAGTCAGAAACACCCCGCCTTGATACCGATCCTCAAGGCTGGTATAGTATCAGTAGTCCCTGTAGTCTCCTCTGAAGAAGAAAGATTGAAAATAGGAGTGCCCATGGAGCTGTATTCTGTAGCTCAAGAGAAACTTTAAGTCCATTAATCAACACTAATGATTCTCCAAAATATTTTCACCTCAGTGCTGATGGCTATACTGCCCCATAGCTGAGGCAAATTTAAAGGTTTTTTTTTGTCTAATTCTATTGCACTTTCAGTGATTGGAAACTTTCCATATAAGTTAATAATCTTCTGTCTCTCCTTCTAGGAATGATCAGTTTAATATATGGCCCTACACCTACAGACTTCTGTATCTTGCAGCTGTAAGGTAGAGCTTCAAAGTGTGCAATCCTTTAGTGCTATTAAATACTGAAACCCCCTTTAAGGCAACAAAAACCGATGTGTCTCAGCTTCTATTACCCAGTTGTCTACTTTTCTACCTCCTCCACCTTTTCTCTCCCTCAATAAGTCCAACCTCTTCCTTGTTTCTGTGCCTTTTAGGGTAGGATTTCTTTGGTCTTATCTCTCTCTACTCCCATATTTTTCTTTCTTATTCTTCAACTGTTTCTTCACTCTCAGTTTTCTGATTTCTTTCAGTCATTTCAGCTGTAATTTCCTCCTTGAGCTTTTCCTATTCCCAATTAGACTTCTGAACATTTGTTACCTACAAGTGTTCATCATACGTTCCTTATTATCTAGCTTTAGTTTCTGCTGATACCAGCTTCACCAATGTTCTTTCACTGCTAAGCCAAAGGGTATCTTTCAATTCAGGTTCTTCTTAACGCTACCTTCAGGACCACTGGTGCTTCTCCACAACTTCTCCCTTTCCACCTTATCTTCTGGTGAGTTTGTGCTCTCTGATTTCTACTTTTACCTCAAACACTGTTCTTTTCAGCACCTCCTTTGATAGATCCACCCACTCCCTCTCCACTGCCTGTTGGCACCCTTCAGATTTTCACCCTGATTCCTCCTCCTCTTATCTTTATAGTCTCTATTTTGACTAACTCATCCTCCCAAACAATTTCTGTTACTTACAGTACCCCCTTGTGAATGTCTGCTTCTGACATGGCTTCTTCAAAGATGTCACCCTGCCATCCCAAACCTTCTCTTTCTTCAGATGAGAATTTCTTAGCTGCCTCAAATATTCTTTTTTTTTCTCCTTTTTTTGTTTACTCAGAATTTCATAGTCCTTCTTGTTTTATAGTCTTAATGTCTTTAATTGTTCAGCCTTTGCCTTTCCAACTCATTAAATCAGATAATTTTATTGCATGTAACATTAGCAAGTTTACCCAAATGTACCTTCAGCAAGTTTTCAGAGGACACAAAACTGAGAAGAGTCTGAGACATCAGATAGTTGTGCTGCCTGGCAGAGGGACTTTGAAAGACTGGAGAAATGGCCAGAGAGCAACTTCAGGAAGTCCTCCAAGGGGATGCGCAAAGTCCTACACCTGAGGAGGAGTAATTCCAAGCACCCAAGCTGGGGCCTGACCAGACAGAAAACAGCTCTACGGAGAAGGACCTGGGGGTACTGGTGGAAAATGAGTTGAATATGAGCCAGTAACAGGCCCTTGTGGCAAAGGCCAGTGGTATGCTGGGCTGCATTAAGCAGCGTACTGCAAGCAGGTCAAGGGAGGAGGTTGTTCCCTTCTCCTCAGCACTGGTGAAACACATCAAGAAGGCTGTGTCTAGTGCTGGGCTCCCCAGTACAACAGAAACATGCACGTACTGGAGCAAGTCTAGTGAAGGGTCACAGAGATGATGAGGGGACCGGAACTTGTCTCATACAAGAAGGAGGCTGAGAGAGCTGGGACTCTTCACCTTGGAGAAAACTGAGGGGGTCTTATCAATATACCTAACTATTTGATGGAAGGGCAAAGAAAATGGCTAAACCCCTCTTAGTGGTGCCCTAAGAGGAACTTTCAGTGCAACCTGAAACACAGGTGATATTGCACTTGAACACAGGAAAATACTTCTTCACTGTGAGGGTGAATGAGCACTAGAACAGGTTGCTCAGAGGGACTGTGAAATCTGCTTCCTTGGGGATCTCAAAACCCAAGTGGAAACAGTCCTGGGCAGTCTGATCCAGATGACCCTGCAGGGCGTGGATCAGATGATCTCCAGAGGTGCCTGCCTAGACAAGATATTCTCTGATTCTGTGGTACCAGTCCATGTTTTTTCCTCATTCCAAGTCATCCTTCTGCTATTACCTAAAACATTCATTTAACTCTGCACTTGCTTTCTTAAATCTTCACTTACTCTTTCCTGATCATGTCTTCTCTCCATAGGAACCATTTCATCTACTTCTTGAGCCTTATCATATGATTCTTTTGAATGCATTGGATAATCTGCTCCTCCAAGGACCACTCTGAGTTTATTTACAGTTTATTTACAATCCCCCCCCCCCCTTTTTTTTTTCCCCAGGCTCTTTGCCATCTGGGGAGGAGTAAATATTCTGGGTCCTGTTTCTTCATCCTATTTATGGCATTAGCATGCTGGTTAATGCCCTCAATGCTGTCTTGATGCTTATACCTAGCACTACCACAGGCATGCTAGAAGGACTAAAGATGTAAGCAATGGGATGAGGCTTCGGAACTGAATTTATGCTCTCTTGATTCAACATTGACTTATTTAAATTGATCTCCAAATGTTTGATATTAATGCTGGTGGCCTTGTTCACCTGTGGTTAGTATCCTTTTGTCTCACTAGCTCAGGGAGATGGAGAGCATAAAGACAACAGGGAGACAGTATTTCTGTATGGTATATGGGTTATGTTGGATGAGGGAATAGTCTCAAATTCCTTTATGAGGAAAAGTAAGTACTCCCCTGTAGAAGCCAGCTGTGGACATTAAAACAGGGGAAGCAAAACATGTAGCTAGCATTTTACTCCTGAAATAAGCAGTATGACAAGTATTATCTTAGTCTTTTTATGTACTGTTTTATAGGATTGTCCTTTGTTTTATCTGACAGCAATAATGTTCATGGCATTCTAACAAAAATGGCTTTTGCAGTTACTAAAATGCTGAGGTGTTTACTCTCAAATTCTTTGTTGCAGCATTTTTTTTTTTCCTCTTGGGCACCGATCTTTAAGGAGATGCATCAACAAAATTCAGTGGTACTGACTTATTCTGCCACTATATAGTTCTAATTGCTCAGGTCGGACAATGTCCTGCCCACTATATAGTTCTAATTGCTCAGGTCCTGGTGCAGACAAAGCTTCATCTGCATTTTTAAGGACAATGTGAACTGGCACCTTTAATAGGTATCATGCTGACAGCCTTGGGGAATGAAGCTCAGCTTAATACCTCAGAATATGCACAGTGCAGATTTCCTGATATCATCTTACCTAACTCTGAACTGCAGATACAGCTGCCAGAGGAAAATGCAATAGTTTTTGCATCTGCTGCTGCATTTGCCACTGGATTTTCAATCATGGTGACAAGTTTTGTGACATAGACTGCAGCACACTTCAAACCAGATGTCACCAAAACCACTGAACTCATTTATTAGAGGACATTAAGTAACCAGGAGATGATAATTTCCCTTCATAATTAGTCTCTGCTGAAATTCACCTGGGGAGGTTCAGTGCAGGAACACTGTTATGTGAGCTCTCTAGTTACATGATCTCCCCCATCCCTGACTGCATTCATTTTGCTGTACTTTTAAATGTTTCCTATATCATTGTTGCCTTGGTGACGGAGGATGCAGAGAAGGCAGCATTACTAAATGCCTTCTTTGCTTCTGTCTTTATTACTAAGGCTGGCCCCCATGAACTACAGAGCCCAGAGGCAGGAGAGAGAACCAGGAGAGAGGAAGACTTTCAGCTGATTGAGGAGGATTAGGTTACAGATTATTTAGGCAAACTGGACACCCATAAATCTATGGGCCCAGATGGGATGCACCCAGGAGTGCTGAGGGAACTGGCAGGGCTTCTTGCTCAGCCGCTCTCCATCATCTTCGAGAGGTCATGGAGGGCAGGGAGGTGCCTGAGGACTGAAAGAAACCAACGTCACTCCAGTCTTCATAAAGGGCAAGAAGGAGGACGCGGGAAACTACAGGCCTCACCTCTGTCCCTGGAAAGGTGATAGAGCAGCTCATCCTAGAGATCATCTCTAGGCATATGAAGGAAAAGAAGGTGATCAGGATTAGTCAACATGGACTCACCAAGGGAAAGTTGTGTCTGACCAACCTGATAACCTCCTATGATGGGATAACTGGTGAATGGATGAGAGGAGAGCCATGGTTGTTTTCTACCTTGACTTCAGCAAGGCTTTCAACACTGTATCCCATAGCATCCTCATGGGGAAGCTAAGGAAATGTGGGTTAAATGGAGCCGAGTCTAGTTGGAGGTCTGTGGCCAGTGGTGTCCCCCAGGGGTCAGTACTGGGCCCAGTGGAGCTCAACTTGTTCATCAATGGCTTGGACCAGGGGACAGAATGCACCCTCAGGAAGTTTGCGGCTGATAGCAAATTGGGTGGAGTGGCCAACACTCCCGAGGGCTGTGCTGCCATTCAGAGAGACCTAGACAGGTTGGAGAGTTGGGCAGAGAGGAACCTCACGAGGTTCAACAAGGACAAGGGCAGGGTCCTGCACCTGGCAAGGAATAACCCCAGACACCAGTACAGATTAGGGGTTGACCTGCTGGAAAGCAGCTCTGCAGAGCGGGACTTGGGAGTCCTGGTTGACAACAGGTTAACCACGAGGCAGCAATGTACCCTCATGGCCAAGAAGGCCAATGGGATCCTGGCCTGCTGCATGGCCAGCAGGTTGAGGAGGGGTATCTTGCCTCTCTACTTAGCTCTGGTGAGGCCGCACCTGGAGTATTGGGTGCTGTTCTGGGCTCCCCAGTACAAGAGAGACATGGAGCTTCTAGAGAGAGTGCAGTGCAGAGCAACAAAGATGATTAAGGGACTGGAGCATCTATCTTGTAAGGAAAGACTAAGTGATCTGGGCCCGTTTAGCCCAGAGAAGATTGAGAGGGGATCTCATCAATATGTATAAGTACCCGAGGGGAGGATGTAAAGAGGATGGAGCCAAACTCTTCTTGGTGGGGGCTTGTGAGACGAAGGGTAGTGGGTGCAAAATTGAAACACAGGAATTTTCATCTCCATGTGAGGAAGAACAGGCTGCCTAGAGAGGCTGTGGAGTCTCCTTCTCTGGAGATCTTCAAAACTCGCCTGGATGCCACCCTGTGCCCCGTGCTCTGGGTGTCCCTGCTTGAGCAAGGGGGTTGGACTAGATTATCTCTAGAGGTCCCTTCCAACATTAACCATTCTGTGATCATATTTAATTTTCATTTGGTGTTTTACATAGCAAATTTATATACCATAAAAGGATTTATTTCATGAATTTTCCTAACATTATCTTTTTTAGCTACTATATAAATAAACAGTGAAAGAAAAAAACTAAATAATGTAATATCATCAAGATGCCTCCCAGCTTCTGACACTTTTCTCTCATCTTTGGGAGGAAAATACTTTCTGTTTTGCCATTTTTCCCTGAAAATTCTAACATGTAGTCACTGTTTCCTGCTCTGTGTCTGCAAAGTGCCCAGTGCAAGCAGGCAGAATTACAGTCTATCAAAAATTCCTCCTTAGAGTAAAAATAACTGTTAATTGAAATTTATTGGAGAACCAACAATGGAAATTGTTAACATTCAAGAGTGAAAAGTTCACCCATTTTTTTAATTTATCATATGCATGAATGTTAATTGCATTTTTAAACCCCTGAAGTCTGCAAATTTTAAAAGCACAAAAGAAACTATAGTAACCTGTTAGACACTTGTCCTTTTCTTAGACTTTTCTTTGGCACCCTGGATAAGTGAGTGCTAATAGAAAGGCTGACAGCAAAAGTGCATTTCTGATGCAAAACACCAAGGACAGGATGAACAGTCAAACCTTTAAGAAAAGAATGGAGCCTTTTTGTTGTGGAAATGAAGCTGTGATAATGTTCCCAGACTATAAACTGGCAGACTGAAATGGTAAAAACCATAAGAGCTTTCGCAAATTCTTTATCAGTGTCAGCAGATTTTTTTTCTCCTGTTGGGGTTTTAGCTAAGAAAAAATGTGAAAATTTATGTGAAGGGCTTGTTACTGTATATAGCGCTTAGCAACAAGGGTAGTGAAGATAAAGACAAATTTTTTATTGCCCATTCCATGAGCAGATTTAACACTGTCAGTGAGAGAAAATTCTGTGAATTGGGGTGTTCTGTTTCCAGAAGTTGAACTGCATTTAAAAATGAGTTTGGCTCAGCACAGTCCTGTATGGACAAGAATACTTTGCATTTTTACCACTATCCACTTTACAGTGCTATTGCTCACAGAACGATAGAGGAAGGGCAACCTATAGCAACTTGCATGTAAGAATCTTGGTAAATTAATGCCACTATTATTGCCGATATCTGTACAATGTTTATATCAGTACTGAGATGGGAGAGATGGGTGCTGCTGTAATAAGAACCATGCATATCACATTAAGGCAGCATCTCAGTGATGCCTGGGGTATGCTGTCAGTTGTCTTCTTCCTCATCCCTGTAGCAACTTTTCTCTTTCCTTTTTCCTCTAGCAGAGCTGAGACTCTTCCAACCCCTCCAAGGGAAGTGTGAGATTTTCTTTGTATTGCATTCTTGTCTCCAATTACGGGGGAGAATGATATTTTAAATTTTCCTAATAGGTGAACAAATCAGGACAAGGCAGTTAACCAATATATATTATAACACATTGCATTAATTAAACTGTAGTTCTTAATATAATCAAGCTCTTATTTTTAATAGCAGATAGCTATTTGTACCATACACTAAATTAATTCCCCACTCACATTTTTTGGCAGCTGGAGCAGCAACTGGGAGGCTGACCCCAGTTGCTAGCTCAGAAGTGGAAGGTGATACTGATGCATCAATTATTCTAGGTTGGTGCCCAGCGTTGCTCAAAAGTCGTTTGTTTCATCAGATAAATATAAAATCCTGTTTGCTGCATATAGCGGCCGCCACCTTCTTGGATATAGCCCAACTTACAAAACCCAGCATTGGTGCTAGTGAGTGCCCATGGCCCTGAAGAGCTGCAGAAGACTCTCGCTGTTCTGCGTTCATCAGTTCTCTTGAATTCAACAGGAGTGCCAGTCTCCAAAGATTATCAGTTTTTTTGAGACTTTCACATATTACCTCTCAGCATGTGCTTTTCCTCTCTTCAGCTTGCTGTTTTCTGGTAACTATTTCTTCATCTGCACACACACATAGCTGTAGAGCCCATGTACAGAGCCCACTGGCCTTCCTGTCTCTCAGAGAAGCCATTTATTGGTGTATTTAACCTTTGCCTCTGAGGAAGTTATCTTAAACAAGACATACCATTTAAAACTAGGAGGGTGTATCTCTCCTGCACTGCTACCTTCACTGCAAATATACAGCCAGACCGAGCATATGCCTTGAAGACTGCAGAATTATAACCAGGTCATAATACAGATGAAGGCCAAAACGTGTATAGAGAGAGATCAAAACAAACTGAAGGTCTCATAATCTACCCTGGAGCCTGATCCATTAGATCATGCTGCAGTAAATCAAACCACCCAATTTTGTCAACACACTGATTATTGCATTCTTTTTTTTTTCCTTAAAATATAAAACAGACCCACAAGATAGTTAAATAATCAACAAGTCAATGACAGATCTGGGCAAGAAGCCCAGAAATGCCTCATGCCCAGTTGCCTGCTGTAACCATTAACAATTCTTTATTATTCTTCATTTCTTTTTGGTGAAATGATAAGTGTTTCTAAATTCACCATCACAGAAGCTTCATTGCTGATGACTTTTGATTCGATTCAGCTGAGGCAAAGGCGCAATCACAGAAGGTCTGAATTTGGCCTCTCGCTTCTCCTTTGATGTTTGCATTTTTTAACAAAAGCCAACATACAGCTGCACGGTAAAATACGAAAACTGAACTGCAGATTTTTCAGCACTAATTATCTAATCAACTTCACCTGATCTACTGAGGTATTACGCATGCTTGCATGTATACAAAGAGAAGACCAAACCCTTAGCTATTGAAATGGGACTAATCTGCCTTTCTCTAACATTGTAATTTGAAGGACAAATTGGTTCTTCACGTGTTTTTGCATTAGTCATGGCCAAGAACTGGTAAAGATATCCTTTAATAGTAACATTACATAAGCTTTGCAAATATAATAAGCCAAAAGAACAAAAATGCCCAAAATAAAGAGAAAAGCAGGTATCACATTTTGAAACGATATACAGCCATTCCTTGAGTATATTGTTCAGGAACTAAAATGAACTATACAACAAAACCCTCTCTTTCCCCATCTCTGCCTATGAATAGTCATATTTTTCACTTGCACCTGTATTTGTAACATTTTTGACCCGAACACCAAACAGTACCTATGCAAGCAAGACATAACACAATTTCACTCCAGTATCACAGGCTTGCTGACCTTTCAGTGCTTTAATAAACAATTTGCTTTGCAAAAACTACCAAATATTTCCTTATCTTCTGTCATTGTAAATTTCTCGCTCCTGACAGGGCACCGAGGACCTTTAACATGGACCTTTAACATGGCATGGTGTTCTGATTGACAGGATACGCTGCAACCTATACAGCTTGCTGTGATTTTTCAAGAGACCAAAATGAAACAAAATAGCCATGCGCCATTTTAGAAGCATTTTTGGATGCCTGATTTGTAGGCCAGTGCAGTGACTGTGTTGTTATTTCAAGCTATACCTTGCTCCTACCAGCAAAACCCTTTATTAGGCGATGTTGTGATTTCCAGGTAACTGGGCTGTTGAGAAAAATATAGCCAGCAGATCCAGCGATGAGAAGACAACAACTCACAGATGCTAAATTCAATCATTTGGAAAATCGTCTCGCTCATTTAAGCCGAGAGAGCTCGTTCTGGTGTACATGGGCTAGTCGGAGGCTGGTGAGATGGCTGAACAACAATGCCCAGGTGCAGCAGAGGCTCTGGTTTGGGTGAAAACACCTAATGAGTGAGTGCAGTGATGGCAGCTCTGTTGCTTGCCTGCGGGATATGAGTTGCTTGGGCTGGACCCTGCAGCCATTTCCATGTCTTGCTGTCTTCTTAGTGAAAACAGGCTTACTGGAAAGCTCTGGCCAAGCCCAGCCTCTTAGTGAAACCTCCTCTTTAATGACAGTTTCAGCTACTATGAAAAATTAAGATGGAAAAATAAAGAACACAGAATTTAGCGTAAAAAAATCAGGGCTATTAACTCTTTTAAAGAAAGATACATATATATTTTGTTCGCCCTGTATGTGCACATTGTGATACCATCTCACAAATTGAGGTAGACCTTGGCAGGGCAGGAGCTGAATCCGTCACTCTTGTGTTCCCAAAGACCTAAAATAAATGTCCATTCTCTGTTCTTCTTGTAGCTAATCCCCTGTGATCCTTTTCACTGAATAAAATCATAGCCAGTTAAGTCAAATATTGTGTGTCCATGAAGTTAAAGCCTTCATTCTGTAGACACTGCGTATCAGTCATATCGAACCAACATAGGGATAAAGACTTTTTCAAGATAACACAGTTAGAGATAAGGAGCCCGCTGGGACATCTGTTCTCAAGTGGCAATTTATAAGACGCAAGATAAGGAGGTGGCAGCCAAGTAAGGACACATAACTTTGTGTATTGGTCACTGCGTCCAGCTTAAAGGAGAAGGAACAACATTCATCTTCCTGTTTCCTAGCTTAGCATATTCGCTCTTAAAGACAATGTAATGTCTTTTAAAATGTAAACTGACTTATTTTACAACCTCTAATTCCATTTAGCAGATCCCCAAGGATCAATCATTAAAGACATTCAGTTACACTTTGCAGATTTCCACCAGCTGAATGCAAGCAGTAGCTGGCGGCATGAACACACACCAGTCATGAAGGTTTTCAACACCCTGGGAGATGCTTGGATCTGTTCATATTAATTGCAGGAGAGTAATGGGAATCCTGAGCTGTGGGCTCAGTTCTCAGTTCTTGAGGGGGAATCTTCTCCTGGTTTTGGCAGAGAGGCGATCTGGTGTATTGATTTATCAGTGTGTTTAATATTAGTGAAATGGTCCTTTATGGCTAACCCTGCAAGGTGCAAGGTGCCCTGTTTCTGCTGGGGGCCTCTTTCCAGGGAGGGTGGCACTTGCAGCTCCAAACTGGCCTGCTGTGGATGACTCAGCAATGGCTTGGGCTGACCAAAACCAACAAGGTAGCAAGAGGAGGGTCAGAGTGGTGGTCCTCCCTCAGGAAGCCAAAATAAGCCACCTTCAGCTAAAAAAGGTACCTCTCACCTCTATTTATCTGTTTTTTTTTTTTTCCCCTGGAAAAAGTGATTTCTGGAGTGAATCTTCACTCAGAGCTTATCTTTTCCTGACAGTGTTGGCTTCTTTTACTTGGTGTTTGGAAGAATTTGGGGGTTGCTGAAGGATGCTCAGAGCAGACATGGTGACCAGTGGCATTTCCAGCAAGCTTCCATTAAAGCTACAAAATCCTTTGTGTACAGATGATGTGTATTTTTTAGAATCTTATTCTTTGCCCAGAGTAGGAGATTTTCATAAAGAGAACTTTGTTAAATTGTATTTTCTTTACTCCTCTATGTAAGCAAAGGATACACCGAATAAATATTTAAAGTATTAATTCAAGATCTTTCAAAATATTATTTTCCCCTAACCTGATTCTCAGAAGCAGTTGAACAGTCTATACCCAAAACCAAAACTGAAACAAAAACATAGCCAGCTAGAGTAAACAAGGAAACTTTAGCCTGACTGGTTGTATTTAGCGAAATATAAGCCACTGAAAACAAGAATTTCGTGGGAAAACATTAGACAGTCTGAATTATCAGGATTACTATTATCACTATGATCTACTGGTTCACTTAATAAGGTTATATTGTAAATAGGTTTTGACTATGAGCAAATCACATTATGGTTTTATACTGCACTCTAGGAAGTATCTGAGAATGCTGGGATTTATTCATACTTCATGCCTCTCAACTGATTTATCTTATCCCTTATGTTTTTTGAGAATCTCATAGTAATCAGCAACTTTTATCCTTGCAACAGAAGTAGGAAAATATGTCACAGAGGGGGAAAGAACACACAGAGAAATCAAATCTTTGCTCAGCTTTATATAGGAATTGGATACTGAATTTATTTTTACCAACCAGCTGAAACCAGCCTGAATCTGCTGAGGAACTGAAGGCTTGCAGTAATCCCTAGCATTTTCTGTGACATTTCTCTTCTAACTGCTATGCAGGATAGGCAAGATCTGCCAGTTATTGCTAATTAGAAAACATTAAAGAAAATGGAGAATGTCCCCCTGTGTAGGGACAAACATTTTATAGAGGATGAAGAATTCATTGTATTAGGACTTCAGACTGGAAACAAGAAACAGAGGTATTTTTACAAAAATGACATCACTTAAAATGTTAACCTTCTCTAAGTAGTGGTCATGCAAACATTTAATTTAGAAGAGCTTTTATGCAGCACAGAAACAGCCTTTGGGTCTGAGTCTTCTTATGTATGTGTGTCTGGATGGCACGTGCACTTAAATCTTACACTTCAGGATACATGAGAAGGGCTCAGGCCAACAGGATGCCAGGCACATTGCCTCTGTCCAACAAGGTGCTAAAACAACTGCCCAAGTCCTGCTCTGGTGGGTCTAGGGTGATGTGTTCATCCTTAGAAACTCTACTCATTTTGGGGCTTGGATCAGAGACAGCAGCACTTTACAGGATGGCGTCTACATTAATTAATACACTTGCGCATTGTTCACTTTTTGATCCCAATTATTTTTGCTTCCTTTTCCAGTTATTTAGGTAGCTAACAGATTCATGTCCAATAGTTACTCCTCTAATGAAGGATTATTTTGGCTACCCTTTAGGTGCAAGAAAGCTGTATCATTTGAAACCTGTCTGAGAAGTGCCTATTCTTCTGATGTGTTTTATGTGCTGCCCAAATGTATCTGTCGGGCTGATAAAGAGTCATGTTGTAATTTAGCTTGATGGTTATCTCCTGCTAATAAAAATCATTTTCTCAGTGTCTTTAGCTGGAACTGTGCTCACAGGATCATCAGTTTGCCAGCGCTCTCCTGGATTTAAGCACAGAAATGCAGTGGCTGAGGGATGAAAATGAACTGTCAGCAGCTTCCGAATCCAAGGCACTGAACGTTGCCATGAGCCCGGAATAATAAACTGCATTTCAAGACATCAGCCTCGCAGATGAAATATACCCTCCATAAACGACTCTGACAACAACATTATGGATAAGCTGCACAAGCTTCTTGATCCAATTTGGTAGCAGAACACATGGTGTTGCTCGAAAATTGCGGAAATATTTTAGAGAGGGTGTAGGGGAAAATGATGTTTATATTAAAGTTTGAAATTCCACTTGTTTTGGGGAGAAGAGCTTGGTTTAAAAAAAAAAAAAGTCCAGAAACTGTATATATGTGTAGGAAGGGTTCTTTGCCTCATTCCCAAGTTATACTTCAGATATTTAGTTTTGTACAGTTTTTAGTGCTGACTGTTGCTAAGCTGATTGCTTTAAAAAAACATTTGCATTTCACTTCCTGTCACTTCAGGGATTCATTAATTTAAATGCTTTTTTTTTCCCTGCAAAATGAGAATTTTTAACTGTGCCTTGGAATTAATTCTTTGTATGATCTCGTTTTTAAAAACAAACTACATTAGTACCAGCAGCATTTTAATTTTCTCTTCTGACTTCAAATAGCTGATGGATCTGGGGATGATTCAAAATGCAGACATGCCTAGACAATGAAAATCAGTATATTTAAAATGTATATAATAACAAAAATTAACTTTTACGGAAAAAATTAAAATTTAAGGAAACAATGTCTAAACACAGCATAGAAACTGACCCTTTTATTGCATTCAGGGCTTTTTAAGAAGTTTGTAGAATGGCTACATTTTATATCCTTTTTGATAAACGTGTCAAGAAAAAAGGTGTATTATGAATCACAGGAATTAAAATCTATTGGAAACTCCATATTCATATCCAATTCTTTTCTCAGAGCAGATGATACGGACAGCTGGGCAGTTTGGCATTTGGAATTTGCACTTATGTTGAAGTTTTTGGGTTTTTCTTGAAGGTCTCTGGGCTTTTGTGAATGACCGATACAACTGTGGATTTTATTCCAGTGCCTGGAGTATACAGAAAAAGTCTCCATAGAAATAACAATGCTGTCAAGGTTGCTCTAACCGCCCTCCTAGTTCCTACCTTTCTCCTGGTGTTATGTTCAATCTTGCCCTGTCCTCCGGGTCCTCCGGTCGGTGGCTTCCATCTGGTGAAGGGAGGGATAGAGCAGTGCAAGTCTCTCGCACATAGCATGATGTTGGTGATTTCTTATTCTTCATGCCAGGATCTCCTGGATGTCATTTTTACATGTTTACTAATACATTTACACCTTGTACATTTTTAATTGGCCTATGAGTCCATGCAGCATCCAAGTTTACTATATATGCTTCACTTTGACATTAGTTACTTGTTATTTATTTTCTTTGTTTACTCATAAACCTGTTTTTTATCCAGCTGCAGGTTTGTATTTCTTTACCTGATCATCAGTGAGTTGTTTATCGCCAGTGGCCCATCTCATCTCATCATCTCCTCCCATGCCTGCATCCTCTTCACCGCATCCTGCATCCCCACTGCTCAAAGCCTCTGCTCTCATATTGCTCTGACTAATATACATGAGTATATTAGTCATAAATGTCTTATTCTACACCAAATAACTGCTTGTTACTACTTTCTGTATAAAACTATGGTTGTACCGTACAGGGAGAAGCAAAGTAAGGCAAATTAGCCACAGACGCTACGTCAGAAGAAAACCAAGTAAAACCAAGGCAAGTTGGACAGGGCATGCCTGACAAGAGTCTCTTCTGAGGCCTTGCAAACTCAGTTCATATCCTGTGGCTATTGCTAGCAATGACAATGCAGCATGACAGGGTTACGAGAGACCAAGCTGCAGAGCTCCTGCTCATTCCCTCATGTCAACAAGACTTCTGTCCCCACTGGCTTCACCTGGCCTCACTGCGTGTCTGCGTGCGGGAGCTAAAGGAAGCAGAGACGCCAAATTAATTCACATTCTGCAACCAGTGCACTAATGTACTTCCTCTTTAAATGAATGTGAGTTTTATCTCAGTTTGGCAATAGTCGCCCCAACCTCCGTTTTGATGGGAGTAACTAACAAGCAATTTGCTTAAATGGGTACATATTCAAGTCCAAATTTGTGTCTGACTGATGACAAAAGCAGCCTGCCATTTGCTTCAAAGAAAGCTAGATGAGTATTACTCAGCGATGGTAATATTGAATCTCCTCATATATGCTGCAATTAAAATTGAAGAAGTATTGCACAGATCGCTGTAATTGTGTAATGCAATCTTCAGTGTGTAATGCATCTCTTCTCTTTATAAAAGATTTCACCTTAAAATAAAGTTGAAGACATATTAGTATATCTTTAGCAAAATAATAAGAGTAAGAATAAGAGTAAGCTTGTGTTGCTCCTTATTTCATATTAAAAGCAACCATACAAGACAAAAGTGGAGAAACATATTCTGGTATATCTTTAAAAAATATTTTCAATAATGTTTACAGCCCAGATGGGTGAATTCCTAGAATGACAGACACTTTACAAGTTCAAATATCATGTTAATAGAAGTGAGGAAGCTTGAGTGGCAAAATTAATGGGATACAGAAACTCCAATATTATAGTCAGTATGACTGAACACATTTGTAGCTTCAGTGAGGACAGGATTAGTATAAAACTCCCTGTTTTAGTCAAGAATTCCAATATGGCAGAGAATAACAGACTACTGATTTTTTTTTTAGGCTATTCAAAATAATGTATTCATTTTAGGCTAGTGGCATAGTCTTAACATGTGTTGATGTCAACACTGCAGACTGTGGTCTTAAAATACTGTACATTGGCAAAGCTCTTAATGCTTATATCTGAAGTCTTTAAAAATATTAAATAGTATTTTGCTAAATAGTGTAGTGTTTGCATCTTTAATACTGCTATGTCTGCATTTACATTTGTATTAATAAAGGATGCTATATAAAGAAAATTTTCTTTGCTAAGTAAAAAATTGTTGTAAGCAACTGTGGGCTCATCATCAGCTTTGTGGACGTTGTAAGTAGGCACCTTCAGTGATTTTTGCTGTAATCTACTTTAAACGGACTCATGCATTTCTTGAAAGCAATCTAATTAACCTGAAAAACAAACATGGATTACTCTTTTATTTTCATTGCTAGTTTTGCCCTCTGCATGAGAGATAACGCCACATTTTTCAGGATAATGAGTCTTACACACACAGTATGGAAGTGGTCTATTAGCAGCAAGTGCCTGAGCTTTCAGAATGTAATAACTAGATATTTATTATGTTTTTTTTTCTTTTTTTTTAACCCTCTTAGGTTATACATTTGTCAGGTAACCATACCGCATGGTCCCTTTATTTCAGAACGCAAACACTAATTTCCTTCTTTTAGAAATTCATTCAGAATGGAAAGGGAGGGAAACACTATGCCATGGCTCCCATGCTGACTGCAGTACCCTTTCTTCTCTAGCTCTTCCAGAGCTGCTGAGCCACCAAGACATCTTCTGCCCCATGAAATCAGTGTCTCTTGCTCTGAGACTCTCTGTCCTTACAGCTGCTCTGAATCAATTTCAGTCCTGTTGGTTCTGCGTTGCCTGAGTGATGCCTACATGTGTCTCAATCCTACCCAGTCTCTGCTGGCCATCACAGCACTGCCAGCAGAGGCATCTAGTGGATCTAGATTGTTCAAGAAACACGTAGATGAGGCACTTAGGGTTTGGCAGGCATTTTGGTGAAGGATTTATGGCTAGACTCAATGATCTTAAAGATCTTTTCCAACCATTATGATTTTATGATTCTATGTGGGGTTGGCTTATCTCCTCAGTCCCTGCTGTGTCCCATTTGAGATAATTCCATGGAGCATTATCCACTTGAGATAATTCCATGGAATTCTACATGGAATTCTACTGGCTTTCTACATGCATCCTCTGCTTTTGAAAAGCAAATCAAATCCTGTACACATATTTCTTCTACAGTATGAAAAGCTTTGGTTGCCTTTGTCCAAGTACATTCTTATTTGTATACATTGCTGGATTTCTGGCAGCATATGCCCAGTTCTCTTAGTCTTGTAAGCAGAACAGGTGATGCGGGATTCCCGATCTTGTCTTGACAACCCCTGTATAGAAACTGTGTTAGCGCTATGCATTTAACAAAACACACAGAGCTTCATTAGTCTTAGACAGACACGGCAGCTTGAAGCACAATGCTTTCAAGGCATGCTGACCATCAGCAAGAAGTGTATCACGACCGACATGACAACTAGGAGCAGGCAAGGCCTTCAGGAGATGTGCAGGCTGTGAAATGCTCTGCAGTGGCTCCAGGCAGCCTCCATGGCTGCTGCTACAACTATTTGTCACAGCTCAGCACCACTTTTGGTTAGTGTGAATGAATGATGTCGCTCTTGGATACTTCAAGTTGACTTGTTTAGGGAAAGCCAGGTGATCGTTGTCCAGAGCTCTGGCACATGGTATTGGCAGCTCAACCATGCCCAGATTCCCCACGTCTGTCTCACTGTAGACTAAGGTCCAAACTCCGCAGTTTCTCAAGAACTCCTGATGCCATCCCACCTTGGAAGTCACTGTTTTTCTGCAGCTGCAAATGTATCTTCAACATTGGAGAGCTCTGTAACCCAGTTCAACCTGGGTTAGAAGAAAACAGAAAAACACAAGTTTTAGATGTATTTTTGCTCCCATAAGGTGTCAGCCTTTGAGGGTGTCAGCATTCTCTGAGAGGGGGAGCAGTAACAGGCAGACAGGGTGTTGGGAATAGGAAAGCTGGAGCCTGGGAACAGTGTCCTTTTCTCACTAAACAATATGTGTGCCCTTAGTATAGCTCTGAGTTAAACAGCTCTTACTCTAAAAAAGGGAAAGAATCTTCATTTACTGCATAGTTACTGCATGCATTTATAAATTTTGGCTATGAGAGCACTTTGAGGAATAAGGACAAAGCTAAATGTTCTTCAGCCAAAGAATATACTTGATTTTTTTCTGTATTTGAAAAAAGTTTAGATTTACATGCAGGTCTAAGTTGCTTCATTATGGTAAACAGATGTCAAATTTTCCTGTAAAAAATCATATAAGTACATTTTGAGAGTAAGTAGCTGTTGTCCTTGATGTGTGTATAGCATTGACCTCATTTAGGTTGACGATCCGTGAGTGAAGCTATATGCAATTAAACCCAAAGAACTCCCTGAGGATGAGGAATCTGCAGTGGAGCAATTCAGTTCTCCATGTGCAAGATCTAACCCACTAGCACTGAAGCTGCATGTGATAATGTTTGCTTGAGCAAGCCAGTGCTGCAGGACTGGACCATTGGGCTTTTTCCATTAATCACTAGCATATGGATACACCAAATATAATTTCAACTCCATCTGTCAGTCTGCTAGAAATGTTTTCATACTGTGGCTTATGATGCATAGAGTGAATAATGACCTTTTGCCCTCCATGTTCAGCTAAAAAAGCAAACTAAAAATTGACACAAATCCTCATGATATCTAATGTACAATGCCATCTTTCAGCTATACCAGTTCTGCATTTTCTCCCTTTCACTTAGCTTTAAACGTGAAAAACTGTCTGACTCTCTGGTTCAATAGGATCTTTATTGCTAGAGGGCAGGATATGACAGTACTGAGATATGGCAACTCGAAGATACTGCAAATCTACTGGCATAAGTTAGTAGCAGAGGGAAAATCACTTTGCTGTCACCCAGACAGTATAAAGGATGGTTTGGCACAGTGAATAGGAACTATTAAGAATTCAGGAACAATCTTGAAGCTAGAAACCCTTGTATGTTGTGACCCAGAGAGCAGTAGGAAACATTTGGTACTATCTTACCCACCCTTATTGCACCTCGTACTGCAGATTCATTCAAATTCAGTAGAAAATTACATCAAAATTAATGTACAAGTGAAGAAAAGATGCACACAAGGATAAATGAGGAACAAGTGACAGCAGCACCTTAAGGCTTATTAAGAGACTAAGATTATTAAGAGATAAGGTTATTAAGAGATTTCAGCAAATGTCTTGAAAATATCTAGTAGTTTGTCTAGATTTTCTAAGACAGGTTACCAAGGCCACATGCAGTTTTCATGAGAGCTGGCTCTAGATTAAAGCACTGCTCTAGATTAAAACTGATTATCGACCCTCACTGAAGCTGTGCCTCTTTTTGTCAACTTTCACATGTGTTCTGCTTCTAGACAAGAATGTTTGCATGAGAAATTAGGAGAAAACTATAATATTATTCTATAAGATCACTATGTATAGCATTGTGGTTATATCAGTCTCTAAGGGAAAAACTCTTTCAAAAACATTTTCTACTGTAAGTTGAAACCTGTTGACTTTCTCACTGGCAAAATCATGTTTGTTTGTGGCTTTTTACTCCTGGCACATGTTTTTGGAGCTGGGTCTTCCAATCTGGCAGAGCCAAACAGCTGCAGTCTGTGGTGGCCATTTTGTATGAGCTTTCTGCTCTTCCCTCTTTCCACGCAGAAATACCGAACACGTGCCTCTTTTTCCTTACTGCTGACTTAATGGTGTATCCTCCTAAGAATAATAAAAGCCAACTGGAAACACTATAGTTGGCCTTTTGTCTAAATACTTTGTAAATACCACATGAGTGTTTTTGGATTAAGGACCTATTTGTGTTTGTCAGTCAGACGCATTGTCTGGTTCTTTGTCTTTTCACTTTCTTTTGCAGCTGTGTTTGTTGATGTTCATGGAGCTCAAATTATATTTGGTGTATCCATTGACTAATATTGGATTGATAGTCAGTCAGTCCAATAACTGGTAGATCTGTTATTATTGTTATCCCAGGTCAAACCAGCAAGTTAAGGGGTTAGTGGATTCCATACATTCCATGAACTACGAACATGTATTTAAGCCATTTAAATGAAATTCTTATTTATCTTTTAAGAGCACAATATCTTTTTAAAAAACTATACATGGTCATAAATTAACAATCAACAGCTCAGAAAACAGTATTACTCTGTTTAATCTAAGCAGCAAATATTAAAGTTATAGCCAAGCATAGGGCAAACATCATCATTTCACGGACTTCTGGGCAGAAAGGATGGATGTAAAGACAGGGATGCAGAAGGAAGCAGCTTTTGTGCAAGGATTTGCAAGCAACATAAGTTGTTCAATAACTGCATGCAGTTATATACTGCAACCAAAATAACAATTTTGAAAGATACAAGAGTATTCAGAGAATCATTTAAGAGTTCCTATATTCCAAAATAACTTAGAAATTAAGAGCATAAAATGCTTGCTAGATACTGAAGTCAGCTGATCACAAGAAGTACAAATGAAGGCAAAGGCAATGAGAAAAAATAGACAGCTTAGGAAAAAGGACTGGAAGAAATGATAAAACAAACCATTTAGGAAACTTTGCCTAACGGAGTGACAATCTAGTTCGTCAATGTTATTCAGGCAGAGACAGCTTATGCAACAAAGCTGTTAGAAGTGAACAGAGTAATTGGAAAATAAGTTCATGGAAAATTTAATATAATTTGGAAAAGGGAAGATCTTAACAACTATGAAGGCAGAGTCACATAGGGAGCTTTTTCTGTACTAAGAACTGTTGAAGTTCTGAGCTTTGAATGTGTGCTGGGAGCTAAGAATAGGCAAACATTTTCTTGAACATATATCTTGTTCCCTTTTGATGATACTTGATGTGCCAAGAAGGGTGAATGTGATATTTCTTTCTCCTTTTAAGAGGAACAGAAATGGACTCCCCATATGCGCTTACCTGTCAATCACTGCAGAGCAAGAAATACAACAAATCTATCACATTCTGGGGGGATGTCTTGCTATACCTACAGGTGCAGAGCTCCAAACATGTAAATGCTAGCTTGTGTATATTGATGTGGAATCTTTCAATAAATGCAGATGTGGCACTCCAGAGAATTGTGCATGCCAATTTTTCGATGTCACAGATGTCTGCAGTTAAGTAATTGCACATTGAAATAAATATGTTGGTGTCTGCATATATTTGGAGTACCACACCTGAACACAACACAAGGCAGCCAAGTATATCCACTAAGTATGAAAGGTTACTTGATGAAAACAGATGTTCCACTGTTTGGCTCCAGACGTCTGAGTACATTATGCAATGGGGCTGTGTATGCGATTTTTGACTGTGAACTTTATCACTATAGAGAGGTCAGGTGCTGGCATTCTTGGCAGAGTTAGGAGCATGGCGGCATGAGGTGGACCACTGAGCTGTCTGCCAGGTACTGGTTTCAGACCAGAGCTTCAGCACCATGAAAAGAAATGGAGCTCAGAGATTTGTGCTGGCTGAGGATCCTGCCCACACAAACCTCTCTGGTAAGTGCTCCTGAGTAGGTGAATTATTTTCAACATATTACTTGTAAAAAATAAAGAGGGAAGTTATACATGTGATTTCTGCAGGAAAAAAAAATATCTAGGTTAAAAACAATGGAGAAAGCACTAGGAGAAATGTAGTGGTGATCTTTCACTCTATAGTTCTCCAGATAAGCACTCACAAAGGATATGAGCAAGCAGCAAAACCTAAACTCCCAGCTTCTACACCACAGCAGAGTGCCTTGACAAGAGCTGAGAAGAAAGGTCAGGCCAGCTGGAAACAAATGTGGCAGAACCTGCCAGTCCTTGTCCATCACCACTCTCTAGGAAGAGGGACTGCATGGCACCAGCTGACAGACGAAGGCAGCTGTGTGTGAAGCCTAGGCTGGAAAACATACAAAGTTCACAAAATACTTGAAATAATTGGTTCTTTTTCTTGCTAAAACCTCCCCATAGCTAAGCAAGGCACACAGTAAGTTCCATGCCTGCATTTTCTTAATGCAAAACTAAAACTCAAAAAACACCATGAATGATAATTTCAGGCATCTATTCCATAAAACTAAACTGAGAATCATCAAATCCTTTAGGCTGGAGGGGACTTTGGCAGGTCTCTAGCCCAAACTCCTGCTCAAAGCAGAGTCAGCACTGAATACAGATCTGATGATTTCTCAGGGGCTTGTCCAGAATGGTCTCAAAAATCTCCAAAGAAAAATACAGCCCAGCTTCCTGGGTTGACTCTCCTCATGTTGAAGATTTTTTCTTTTCCTTATGTCAAGGCAAAATCTCCTCAGTTTCAATACATGATAACTGTATCTCTTCCTCCTCACAGACGCCTCAGAAAATAGATTTTTTTCTTCTTGATATGGGAAGGCTGCTATTAGAATCCCCCTAAGCCCCCTGTCTATCTTGTTTCTTCATTCTTAACACTTGAGGAGTCAAGAATTACACTTTGGAGAAGTGTTTTTCAAAGCCATTCTTTCAATTTTCAAAATGTAAACAAGCTCTGTAAACAGGTAGGATCTTTCCTTTCTTTATTTCCATGGCTGTTAGCGATTAGAGTAATCATATAATATGGCTTGAGCTCAGTGAAATATAATATCCTACTCTGCAAAAAAAAAACACTTCACACAGCTAGTTCTTGCAAGGGAGATTTCCACCAAGTTTATAGCACCAGATCCCACCTCAGCACAAAATCAGAAGTCATTGGAGAGGCCTTGAGATTTTCCTGCATAAGCATGCAAAAAAAGGTATTAAATATGCTTCATACGGGCCGATCCAAGATCACATGGTAATGAATTTGCACTGAATAGAATTATACCAGGGCTATTGGAGTGGTCTACTGCAATATGCTGGCACGAAAAAAAAAAAAATTACTCCAAACCTTGTTTAAGTTCATGCAAAGAATTTACCTCAACAATTCCAGTAACTGCCTACTGACAATATGGCTTAGATAGCCATACAGCAGGAAGAGAGGAGGCCCTCTTGAAGAGCTACATGGCAATGGGTGGACTAGAAATTTGATAATTAAGATAACTTCTATAATTTTAGCTCTAAGTATTTTCTTTCACTGTGTAGTTATAGTGTGGAATGATTTAAAAAGAAAATAGCTATAGAGCTATCACGATTTTTTTTCAATACTGAGATGTCTGTTGTCCTAAACAAGAATACAGAAGAAAATAGTCCCCATCCCAAAGAGAATACAAACTAATGGCATTAATGTACAAATAATTTAAACCCAGACAGAATTACCCATGGAATGAAGCTCTAAACAAATAAAAAGAATAGGGTACAGATAGAAGGACATTTGATTCTCCCACAGAAGCCCAGGAGAAAGCTGTGAACATCACTGCTGATTTCCTGCATGTGTTTTGATAAAATGTGCAATCTTGCAAAGGCAACTATTTTGTTCTGACCAGCAGCAGAGAAACCCACAGGGTGAAGAGAACCATTTGTCACACATAAACTGTGAGATATGTTTGAATATAAACTTTTAATTAAAATTGGTGCTCTTTTCTTACAGCTGGTGGAAGTTGTAAAGGTGACATATTAGCTTTCCTGCAACCAAAACAATATGGGTGCTAACTGTTAGAGATTATGAAGCAGCATTAAATCTGGAAGAAATCTCATTTATGAACTTACACAGGGATCTGTGCAAATGATCCCATTTTTTCACACAAATATCACAGTTCTCAGAAATACCATGCTTATGAAACCATTAAGGCTTTCATTTACCCATATACTTATATACAGATTGGGTCTCTAAATTACAGCGATAATATTAACACAGGCCCTTATTAGCTCCACAGAGAGCTTTGTGCTGGCAGATGCTTCCTTATACAATATCGGTTGGACTTGGCAGGGGAAGGGAATTTCACCACAAGAGAGAAGCTGGGATGTGTCCGTCCGTTGCCCTATGCTGCCTTGTAGATCTCAAGAAACTCTCCAAACTAAACATTTGCCAGGGTAGCCAAGGGCAGGATGGTCAAAGGGGGCAAATATGTCTAAACTGTGCCATCTGCTGTTGCTGGAAAGAAGATGGTCAGTGAAGGTGAGATGGGGTGGAATGCGTCAGAGAGGAGACTGTCAGGTGACACCAATGGAAGAAACGACTTTGCTAGTGAGGGAACTCAGGGAGCAGCAGGTGAGTGTTGAGATGTTATGGCTCAAAAGCAGCTCTCTTGAGCTGCTTCCCCGGCAGTTGTGAAATATCATTGCACTTGTTGGGTTATCATTCCATATATTTGTCTGAGTAGACAGAGTGGGAGCCAAAGAGGTAAGTGGCCTTGTCAGAGGTCACATAAACAGGAGATGGTGGAAGACTTACTCCTGAGTGGAAGTCTGTTGATTTTTTTTTTTAAACTGCTGGGCACGTTTGGCTGCTGAAAGATTCCTAGGAATCAAATGAGACACAAGAATAAATAATTCACGGCGGACCTCAAGGATGAGAATTTTTTGGCTGTGCCACTTGCCTCTTCTATCATTTCTTTTTCTCTGTTATTTTAATGGAATAAGGTGAAAAATCATACAGAGATAAAAACTAATGGAATATTTTCTTCAGCAGTGGAATCATGGATTGTGAAAGAGCTCAGAAAAATAACTTATGACCATACATTAAAATACGAAACATGCCAATGTGGTGCCTAACCATCACCCCTCCACCCTACCAGAGTACCCCACCTGGTCTCCAGCTGCTCCTCCAGAGGGAAGTAGGTCTGTGGTTATTCTTTAATATCTTGTAGTCATGTGGAAGTACTTGTTTCCATTGGGTTATCTGGTAAAGCATTAGACATCTGAAGCAGTATGGAACAGTCTGATGCAACGATGTTGGTTTTGCTCAGCTGTCAGTTTTTGAGAGGATACCAGATGCATAGAGTTGTGTTTGGCTTTTGCAATGTGAGAAGTCAGTTCTGCTAGTTGTGCAGCATCTTCCAATTTTATTGACATTAACAGGAGTAGAGACACCTCCCAAGCCAACAATCCTTGGTCCTTTATCATCTCAGAAAAATATGTTTGTGCAATGAGAATTTAATTCCAAGGGTGGTTCTCTGCATTAATGCAGGCTATTTCAGGTCCATAAACAGCTGGGTTTGGTATTGCTGTGTAGTTAGTCTTTTTTTTTTTCCTTTTTTTCTTTTTTTTAAAAAAATAATTTATTTCTGCACCTTTTGTGCTTTGGAATTTTTTTTATACAAACTCTCTGGATTGCACTGTGAGAACTTTCCTGAGTTGTTTTGAAGTTTTATGGACAATAGTGTGTGCAAAACTCAAAATACTAGAATACACACTCTTTTTTTCATTAATCTGTCATGTCTGTGGGTAAGGCCTATCTTGGAAATGTATTGACGCAGCTGGTCTGCTTGGGAAAAAGAAAAGAACCTAGTACTGGAATGAGTTAGTGATGATATCATCTTGAGAAAAGGTGCTTTATTTATCCAGAAACTATTAATCTTTGTTTTAACCTAAACTCTTTCTCAGAGGCGTAATATATTTGGGGAGCTGTATATCTGGAGGAACTTAAAATGGAAATTGGAAATCTTCCTTTTTTCTCTCCAGTTTGCATTATGCCTAAAGAATTATGCAGGAACTAAAAATGGTTAGTTCAGTGATCAAAGCTAATGATCAGGGGTCCTTCTCTGACTCTCCAGAGGACAAAGTCCACACCACAGAAATCAATGGTATTTTTAGGAAACCAACAGCTGAGAAAGACTCCTTAGTCACGTTCTCAAGAGAACTCTTTAGCCAAAGAGAAGTCTAGTGGTTTAAGGGTAAACTGGCACTGAAGTTGTGTTGCGGGTGGGCATTTCTGATCTCTTTTATAGGTCCTAAGTACTGTTAGGAAAAATAGGTAACTCTCAAAAGATAAGTTCGGTGGCATAAGGCAAGATTTTTACAACTTTGGAATCTCCAGAAGTCAGTAGGAACATTTCATTTCATCTGAATTTGGACCAGGATCTTACTGTGTTGTGATTATATTCTTCTCGTACCTGGTGCCCTCCTGTGCACAGTGCCTGGAAGCCTCCAGAAGATCTGGCCCATGCTGGTTGGGGTCTCCCCACTGCAGCTGAGCACCATGTCACTCTGCTGGGGTATGTTACCATAAAGAGCTTTTTCAATTTCTGCTACCAGAAAGGAGAAAATATTTCATAATCTTCCTGTTCATTCTGTGGCACAAAAGGTCATTCACTTCTGCTGGTGAGAATGTAATTTATACTTAATTATGTAATGATCCTTCAATTAACTTAGATTATTTCATGTATTGAAGGTGTTCTCAATATGGAAGCTATGATACATTCAACACACAATGAAATCCCTTTCACCAGAAACAGAATATTGCCTAGTAAGAAATGAAAATACCATTATTTTTGAATATTTGCTGCTTGTATTAACTGTGTACTTTGAATCTTTTGCTTTCTTGTGTGTTTAGGGGTGGACATCAGTACCTTATGGAAATCTATTGATTCCTACAGTAAATGAACTCTTGTATTTGCTGGTTATTGAAAATTCATGTGGGCTTTAATTTCTTCTTTTATGTTGTTTCTGTACAGACTATCTTTCATTATATATCTAAAAATATGAGAACATTAAAAATGCTGAGTTTTAGGCTCTTGGAAACATTATGGTTTAGAAGGAAAAATATGCAGTGGAGTTAGATTACTAATTTGAGATGTACAATATCATGACTGACATATTATTTGTGTATGTATGTGTATATAAATAGGTATATGTGTATCATGACTTTGACCTTCTGTAGGTCTTCCACAGAGGCAAGTTCTAAAACACAGCTTGTGATATCAGGCAGGTCTCCTTGAAACTGGAGGATGTTGGCTGTGTTACCCTGTGGGTTTGCTGCCATCATGTTACTGTCCTCCTGTTCCTAGTCTTGCATGCCAATTTGAAGCTCTGTTAGTTGTTTAACCAACATTTGGTCCAAATACCAAATTTCCATCTGTATAGCTAGGAGAGATCATTTCAGCATTGCTAAAGGAACTGATTTTCCGGATCAGTGCCATGTGCTCCTGAAGTCTTTGAGACTGTTTAATGGTGATGAATAAGGAGCACATACAATTTATTTGTGTAGTCTTAATTGCTAGAAAGGATCATCCTTCTAAAATTTGGACGTTCTGCATCATTTTGTCAGAGCAGTAAATTTGTCTGGATCTCACTTCAAATAAGGCAGAGTTTGGAACTTGAATCAAGACTTTAGCTGCTATCTTTGTGTTCATGCGTTTTTGGGTTAGTAGTAGTAGTTTTTAAACACTTGTCCTAGACTCCTGTTCCTGAAAATTTCACTCCTGAGAACCCGTCCTATCTTCCCCACTGTAAATGATCACTATAAAGAAGCTGATATGAGCTGTTGATATGAACTATATGTAGATCCTCCCAGTGCAGGAGGACCTAAGTACCTCTATAAATTGTAGATCCTCCCAGTGCAGGAGGACCTCAGTAAGTACCTCTATAAACCACACAATCATAACTTCATGAAAGTCCTTGCCTTGTGGCCATGGTTATCAGCAGCTAGTAAGGAAAGGGAATATGCTTAAACCTCCAAGGACATCAGGAGAGACTGTATTAGTACTACTTTCTCATGAGGGGGCCAAATCTGTTTCACAGATGCCCCAAATAGTTACACTCTAAGAAGCATCACACATTTTCCAAACTCACTGAATTGGTGAAATGTACCAGTTAGGAGACAGGTGGGATGGAGAGAAGGGGAGAAGGGAAAGGATATGGGAGGTCCAGAACTTTGGAATTCAATTTGGATCACAAATTAGAAGAGAAGAAGGTCAAACTGACTCTGAGCCAATGACCCATCAGAAAGTTTGCTCATGTAAAGGCCTGCAGGAAAGACTTCAGTTCCAGATCAGTTGCGAGTCCAAAGTTGATTATGATAAAGGAGAAACTGCATTCTTCTAGCTGACTGGTCTTATCAAGTTCCTTATAGCCTCACAGTGGACAACCTGCCCTATAACTTGATAGGCATAGCTGTTGACAGGCCTGGGACCAGAGGGCTGTAATATTATTTTCACTTCAGCAGAGCTATTAAATTAACTCTAAATTTATAGTGATGATAAAATACTTCTGTCTTTTTTATGTTAGTTATTAACTAAGAATGTTTTTTCACTGGAGATTTATTTTGCTAAAAAGCTCTGAAATTACTTGCATCAGTGAACCATATTATAGGTAAAGCTTCATATAAATTATTTGATAGGGAATTCAAAAAATAACAAGACAGCAATGGTTGGAGAAATCACTTTTTTTTTTTTTTTTTACTCTTTGATTGGATTTGTGACCTCTCAGGTGACATAGTTGATTTTCCAAGAAATGTGAATTTTAATATCAAACCAACAAAAAGCTGAGCATACCTTCAACCTAAACAATAAACCTTGCCTGAAGATTAACACAAAATTTTAGCATCACAGACTGAACTTTTCATTTTCTGCACTGCTCAGAGGTCTCTTTTAGTGAATATCAAACACTGCTGTACAGAAGAAAATACATTAAAAAGGAAATATTAATTTCCCTTTGACTTGTAATTATTAATAACTTTCTATACCGTCAGTCTGAAGCTCCTCTATTACCCATCTGAAGAAGTAAGAACAGTCTGGAAATTAAAGCACAGTACTGAGCAATGAGATTATTCATTAATCTCCACTGTAATTTGACCTTGGAAGACTGCCTCAATTTCCCTGTCTCTCAGCTAGGTTAATAAGCACTTGCTTCCCGTGGCTGATGTGAGGATTAATTAATAACTCAGATTTATCTTAGGTAGACACTTTGATTTTTTTGTGGGTTATAGACTCAAGTTCACAGCTGCCATAGTGAGATGCCTTGGAAGTGAGGTTGCAGTATCAGAAAGGAAAACTCCTGTGTCTGTAGGCACAGGGCCACTGGTGTCGTCTTTGTTTCAAAAAGCCATGGCTAGAGAATTTAGCTTGCAGATGATAAAAGAGGCCTCGGTGAGGAATACTACAAAATGTCATCACTGGGAGGTTGCAGATTCTGAGTGTTCAAAAGAAAGGAGAAAAGAAAAGGGTATCTTTTCAAAAATGGCCAGTTAATCAGCAGTTTCTTTGAATCTGTGCAAAGAAATCATGTTTGCAAGTGCAGTAGTACTTGCGCAGTTCCTTGTAACCCAGGGACAAAGAAGGTTGCCCTAAAACAATAATGGCAAGTCTTTTTTAAAAGATAGAAAATGAGAATGGGTGTCTGAGATCTGATACCCAGTTTTAAGGACAGAACTACACAGATGAATGGAATCATGGCCAGAATCCAAGCGCTTCATTACCTTGTGCCATTTCCTAAATAGGAGGCAATTAAAATGCAGCAACTTGTGCTGTTCCACTGCAGTGTAGCCATTAAGCTTAAGCTTGCACATTGGGGTCCTATTTGGCAAACAGAATATTTGCATTAGTTGTGCAAAAAGACTCCAAAAGACATAAAGGTCTCTGAATGCTCAGTGTGACTCTGGAAAATCTTTCTACGTTAAAATGTATGAAGTTGGGAGAGTTTATGTAGTTTTTGTATCATTAAATACCACAAGCCATGTTTATAATAAAAGCACATTGTAAGTATTGGAATATTATAATATAATAACAGAGCATTCATGGTGTGGTCACCAATAAATCTATCTCCAAAACCTAAAGAAAATCACAACTAAGGAACTTTGCAACTGTGTTTTTTGCTAGCACATCAGTGCTAGGGGACCACAGTTCCTTTTGCCCGTGACTGAGGAAAACCTTATCAGCTCTGTGAACAAGGGATTGGTCATTTCCTAATAGGGTTTCTATCTCCAAACTTATGTTGGAGAGGTTGACAGGAAAAAGAGGAGGCTATCTATAATTCGGATGAAAACACCTCAGAACAATGGGAGAGATGCAGAGCAGCTCTCTTAAATTTGCTTGCATGAGATGGCCTTAAAACTATGGAAAATCCTAGCAGATAAGGAACAAGAAGCATGATGTGAAAACTTATTCTTAATGGCACAGATATCGGAAGAACAAGAGAACAGATGTGGTTTGAAGTAGAGGGAAGTTGGAAAAGACCAAGAGGTGATGTAATCAGGAGAAGCATCATCTAGAGGCACCATGGGAAAAAGACTTTCAAAGGAAAGTCCTCAAGAATGCACAAGGCAGAAGTCTTGGGAAGGATGTGCATGGAAGCATTTAAAACAAATCCTACACCTCTTTCACTGACCAAAGTGGTTTGGAATTGTTTACATTTTCTAGTCAAAGAGCATCCTAGGAGCTCTTAACACAAATGAGTGTCATTCTCTCTGACCTCACCCAATCTTATTTTTTGCAAAGCCTTGTGGCTTACTTTATTCACTTGCTGCATAAAGGGTTAAATCATAGGTTGAAGGATGTGGGGAATAGAGCTGGGTATTGTGGGATCTTCCAGAGTTGATGTTCATAAGACAAAGTCTCTAAGCTGTGCTGTTTCCTGCAGGAGGTGGCAGACAGACAGGCGTGCAAGAGGTCAAACCTGCAGCCTTACCTGGTCTTAGGAGGACTTCAACATACCTGGCTCTGTAAGGTGATCAGTGTATCAGTTGTTTCTTGTACCTACAAGAAAGAGATTGGTCAGGCCTGTGACCTACGTTTTTTAAGGCTCTTTGTTACTGGAGTGAAGAAGAATAGGACATGAACTAGAATCTTTGTTTGACTTTGGGCATTCAAGACTTTATAGTCCTAAGACTGCAACCAGGTCAGTTGCTTTTTAGGTTTATGGCTCTCTTCATCGGATGGGAATGGGAGCATTCCAGATTGTGTGTATATATATGATCTATAATTTACTGTACTCACGTGATCAAGTGAAAAGCATTAATTTTTACAACTTGCTTGTTATTTTAAGTGCTTTCTCTGTTTCTTCCTAGAAGTCCTTTCCCAAATGTATAGAAACATTTGTAGATAATGGTTTATCTGCAGGTTATATCTACATTTGTTTAAAAAAAAAAAAAAAGTAATAAACTGTGTGGGCCTTATAATTGTAGGAAGAAGAACTCATACATACATATATCTATCTGCATATATAGACTTCTGAATAACAAGAGGGAAGAATTTAAAAAATATTAAAAGCATCTAAGAGCAGAAATTATATTGACTTTTAACACTTCCAAAATCTTATAGTACTTTAAAAAAATACCTATCCACTCCTTTACTCCATTCCAAAGGACCAACAGGAGAAGTCTATCCACTCTTGCATTAATCTAAACAGAAAAAAATGTATATGACATGCAAGTTTTATGAAGTCAAGCTTTATATCTGTTAGTGATGCTTGTTCAAGGGCCATTGCTGAATTCATCACAGGAGATAACACAGCACATGGCAGCAGATGCCCCCTCCCAATACAATACAAACAGAAGATACCCATGGTGATATTTAGCTAGCTATTAAATTCAATTTAATATTCATAGTGCAGTGTATTTGTGAGTTGGCTGTGCCCAGGGATGGGAAATAAATTGTGAGGGTTAAGCAGAGTTTTAACAGCTCAGCAGGGGAAGCTGGAGTAGCTTGTACCTGGGAAGATACTGGATGGTGTCTCATCTGCTCTTCCCAGTGCCAAAACCATGAACAATTTCCTGAATTGTGCAGCTGTCTTCTCCTCACCTTGGGCAGTGAAAATTCAGCTGTTTAGATAAATGACTTTGGGAAAATGCAAAGCCATAAACTTAATTTCAGACATCTCAAATATAAATGCTGAGGTTGGGGGCTTAGCAAATATGTGGCAAGAGACTATCCAACATGCAGAAGGCAACACAAGAAGCTACAGAATGAAATCCTGGCAATTGAAGTGGATGGCAGAACATCTCTCTCACTGTAATGGGACACAATTTCAGACCAGGACAATGAGTGCAGGAGGAGCATACAGTAAGTGTGGAGCAGCAGGCAGAGACTGGGCAGTGACAAGCGGGTAGGAGGAAAGCTGTGTTGCCGTCTGCTCTGCACAGAGCAGCTGTATCCTCTATAGCAGGATATGTAGCATCCTGTCATATTTCTATCTCTAAATTAATTCAATTAAATGGGTGTAATGTTGTACAAATTGGTGTATAGCTCTATTTCTGTTTCTGTTCCCAGTCCAAGTAAAACATGTTATTACATTTCAGAGAAGGCTTTGAATCTAAGGACCTCTAGAAGGCGTAATTGTAATGATTTCTAATTATTGCACCCCTGTTTTCTGTGCCATCATGTTTAAGGGCAATGCTATATGGGCACATTTAGACATGCATAAGTGTTCTTCCAGTGTGCTTCCATCAGTGCTTGTATGGGAAACCTGTGGCTACCTGGGGATGTAAAGGATGTGACAAGCGCAACAAATACTTGTCAGAATGAATCCATCTCTGCCAAGGAAGCCTCCCAAATCTCAGGGGGTCTGCATAAACACAGTGACATTTTGAGGAATTGAGTGCAGATCTTTCCCCAGGGTAAGAGTGAGAGCTTGTCCTCACAAGGACAAAATTGTCCTTAAAAGGTAAATTTCATCATTTACCCATGATTAATCAGTATTATCTCACATTACACAAAACTCGAATATTCAGCCCAAGGGAAACATTAATTTTGACTTTCCTATATCTGAAGTTAGGTCCTTCTGTCTTCAGAAAACTATTTGTTGAAGATTTCCCTGGATTACAGAGCTCAGACTACTAATTCATACTACACTGAGCTTGACTTAGGTATTGTAGTGATGCTAGTGTGACTCCTTGCATGAATAACTGCTATATTAGGAGTATCAGGTTTTAAAAATCTTTGAGAAATCCATCTGTTTCTGAAGTTTGCAAGCCAAACTGAAGGAAGTTCACATGGTCTCATACGTGATCTTAAGCATCTCCTGTACCCAAGAGGCTCAGTCCAGTCATTACAGAATCTCCAGCGACTTAGCAGACAGCCTCTTATTGAAAAAAAATCCCTTAAATTATTTACAAGTTTGACCAAACTGCCAAAGACTTTGGATTTCAAAAGAAGTCATTCATATAAGCATATTTAGCTAAGCCCAGGAGAGACTGGAAATCTTGCATGTCATCAAGCTTACACAGAAATCCTCCAAAAATCACTAAGGTGTTTGCTACAACTCTCATATTTTAGGAATGTGAATACAAATTCATTTGTCTTTGGAAACAGCAATGTAAATCTGTTTACCAATCAGCTTACAAGATATCTTCTAATCCCCCAGCCTCCAAAGCCTGGTGGAAGCCTTGTTCAATTGGAATTAAGGTTGTAAATGTTCTGTAAAGGAAAATTATGCACAGTGGAAAAATAGTGGAAGTGAAAAAGGAGCGTTAAAAAAATTTCATATATATTTACATCATCCTACTCCAATTCATCTAATATGTGCCTGTCAAAACTGTCTTTCTCAACTGTCAGTCTAAACATATCACTCATCTCTATGGATATTAACTTCCTCTGCAAACTCTGTTATATTCAACTTTTTCTTTTCACCAGTTCAGAGTGGTTTTCCCCTGTCTTACTCCTCACAAATAATTTCTGATTTTTGCAGTATATCTTGCCTTTATTTGGACATAAACCACTTGGGGAAAAAAAACTGCCATTAGGATACAGACCAGAGAGTGTTATTGGACATTAAAGATAAATAACAGAATAGTAACAGGAGAGTGCAGAAATAACATTATGGTACTTGGAAAAAAAAATAATTATGCACAAAGAATGATTTTCATTCTGCATGTGATAGTTTTTTGTTTTGGACAGTAGAGCAGGAGAATCCATGAGAAAATGAACAGTGAAACCAGAAAAATTTTCTTACAGAACGTCCATAAACTAATAAAGAATGAAATACTTTACAACTATATCATTCTATAAGCATATATGTGAAATATTCTAGTTAAATATTTTTTAAAAAATTGTGACTGTACCTATAAATTATATCAATTGTCCTAGAAGAAACAGAGGACACAAATATCATTAAAATCCTGCCTTTTTCTCCTTATAAGTAAAAATATCAACAAGGTCATTATGCTGGTGAAAATAGTTGGTTATGGTTAGAAGTATTATGAAGTGCTGTTTTCGTTGCAGTATATGATGGGAACACAATAACTTCAGTGTTTTAGCTCCCCATTCACTGCAATTTATGGCATCTCTGGCAATCCAACATCCTCTGGGTTAAGTGGCTCAGCTGCGTTAATAAACTTTTCCGTCACTTTATCCAAACACTGCAGTGAAATTTACTTCCCCAAGCACATCAGGTGTGATGAACATGCATCTGCTGTTTGTAATGACCTTGCTTAAACAAAGAAAAAAAGTCACAGAAAAATGATATTTTCCACATTTAGCCTTTTGCCATTTAAAAAATCCCCTGAAAAACAAAAAGAGGCAGACAAGGTGCAGGACTATTCTGTTGTCTCCATGGGCTTGAACTGCCTTAAAACAATGATGAGCTGCTGTTTTGATGATGCACATCTTTAAAAAGATCTTTAAATATCTCCCTTCCACAAAGCCCCATACTGAACAACGCACCAAAGTTATTGGTCTAATTTCCACCAGAAGAGATAGGACCTCAGTAAATGATTTCAGGAATGAAGATTTTCTGGGTGTGCGTTTTGGCCAGTTTCATTTACATTACTCTTTTTTTCCCCTGTTGCTTCTGCAGATATCCTAACTGGGGTTGTGTGTTCTCGTTTAGCTCTACTTTTGAGGAGGCAAATACCTCAGGATGGCAGAAGCCACCTCACTGGCATGACAACAGCCTTGCTGCCCCATTTGTTTCCTTCCCTAAATCCAGTGAGGAGCCCTTTGTCCTGCCCTATGCTGCTTCTCTGAGGCCATGGTCTTGATGTCCTCTCGCACCACAATGTCCACAATGTCCATGGGGAAGAGGGACACCAAAGAAGAAGGAACAGCGTCTTTCTCCTCCTCACCTTGTTGTGTGAGCTGTGGAAGCTGCTGGATACCAGCCCATCTGGTGTCCACTCAGAGATATTGGCCAGAATCATTTTCCTCTCAAATTTCCCCTGAACAGGGATGCTGCTGCTGATGGCTCCCTGCCTCTGAGAAGATGACTCCTAGCTTGCAGGCCTGAGCCAGTGTCACAGCTATTCTAGGTCACAATGAGCAAGCTCTGTGTTGCCAGTGTTGCCATGCTAATCCGTTCCTATTTCAGGGACAAACTAATGGCATATAAATATAAAAGGTAGAGTGAATTCATTTTCTACAGAGAACTCTTAGGAAGTGTACATCTACCAGGCGACATGAAAGTTTGTCTCACTGGAAAACAATGAACTGTGGGAGGACCCTCAGTTTTCCCAGGGCAAAATTTGCCCACTGGTGTTTTTTTCTATGCTGGGAGATGTCACTTTTGGTTCTGGTCCTTTCACCTTTTCTCCCAATCCATCTACTATGAATCACTTTGAATCTTTTTACTGTGATGCCAACCAATACCTGCAAGGATGGAGGGATTTCTCCATGTGTTCCTAAGAGCTGTATTACCCCATCGAATAGGCAGCAACATTGCATCAATACCACTGCAGTAACCATGCTGACCAAGAGCATCATAGAAATATACACTGTCTTATTCTTCCCAGGCATCCTGTGAAAGATATACAACATTCAGCAGGGATTCTTCTTCCCTTCATTCAGCTGTTTATAGGTCAAGGAGGATCGAGTGGAGAGAGATTGCTACCTCCACTGGATGTTTCAGCCGGAGCAGTTGTCCAGCGGGAAGAAATGAATCACCTTGAGGGGCTTGTCCTTCTCCATGGCTTGCAGAGGGACTCACCGAGCCAATCTAACCTTTCAACAGTGGGAGTTGGGTGAGAGGAGCCCCATGCCCTCCTTCCACATAGCTCCCTTTCCAGAATGTGGCATGTGTGGCACATGGGGCTGCCCTGTTGCTTTCAGTCCAACAGTTTTCAGTGTACAGCTTGCTGCTCCCCTTTGCTTGGTAGACATTTGTTTCATTGAGTAGTATTCTAACTTAAGGTTAGATAAAATGAATAAAAAGCCTCGCCAGCTATCAGGACAAATTGAAAAAAATAGAGGTGCATATCTCCAAGTGCTCATTTCTGAAAGACTCTTTCTTTCTTTCTCTTTCTTTCTTTTTCTTTCTTTATTTCTTTGTTCATTTGTTCATTTGTTTTACTTTGAGCTCATCATTGTTAGGAGTTATGCTGAGAGGAAGAGGAAGGGTAAGAGAGCTCCTTGGCAGTGAGGAATGAAGTGTTCATTCAGTGAATCTGGTTGATTACAACCTACTGGATGACTTCTGCAGCCTTCACTTAAAATTAGCTTCCATATATTTTCTTGGGATTAGTACCTTGTCAGCATTTTTGGGAACTGTTGGTAGAAATTTAAAATAATAACAGTGTTTATCTCCTGCATGCACACATTACAGTTAGACTGATAAAGATAAATGAGGAGTTACAACATTTTTTTCTTAGTCTAGGACTTAAGGGTGAGAGGAAAGCTTTTGTATTTAAATGAAGTATAATTATAAGAATAATTTAATAATAATATTTCTAGTCTTAGTAGACAGAAAGTGTTAATTCATTAGTGCTCTCACAAATTAATAAAAAAGGGCTTTCTATCCTGCTAGCCATTTTCTCTTTGTAGTGTCATTTATAAGGATAAAGAAATCGCATCTAGCAGATATATTTATATTGTACTTTTTACTCAGAATAATGTTCTAAACTGTCTTCTTTGATCCCTAAAATGCATTCACCTGATCCCTCCTAGGGAAAATGGAGGAACTTTTTAATGTCATCTGGCCAGTGCAGGGCCAGAAGTGACTAGAATCAGGATGAGAAGACCTTAAAAAAAAAAAAAGTGGTTTCTCTAGTTGGCCCAGTAGAGCAGGAGATAGTTTGGACGTGCAGGCTGAGCACCATCCCAAATTTTTTTCACCCCAAAGAGTGAAATGGGACATCTAGAGATTAATTTATGCCAAGTCCGGTTCCTCTGGAAGTTAATGGCAATATTTCCAACGACTCAAATGCAAACAGGAACAAGCAAGTAGTTAGGACCTCCACACCTGGCCAGAGCTTTCCACAACACGGAAGCAAATAACCCCATATTGACAAGAATATGTATATGGTCCCACTGCAGGGCCACACCACTTCGCTGAACTAGAAGTGGTGTGGCCCCGCATTTTGGATGCTCCCATTCTGGGAGATGGGAACATCTATCCAAGAAAAGAACTAGGCCAGTCTTGCAGCTTGAGGGCTCTGGCAACATCATGGCCTGGACTGAAACAGGGCAGGTGGATTTACCCAAGCGACCAGGAGGAGGTAACAGCCCCGCTTCCAGCCCTGTCATGGAGATGGAGAGGCTTGGCCTTGGTGAATCCTGTGCTTGGTTCAATCCTATTGGATGTACTTGGTGATGGGAGCTAGGCTTCGAGCGCAGGGATGGC
>NW_010585397.1:68605-110733 GCF_000705375.1 Tinamus guttatus | reverse complement strand
ATGCAGCCCTGTGTGCACAGAGAAGTGCTGCTGCCAGGACAGCTGTCCCCGAGCCCCCCAGCCCTGCACATAGGCTCCCATGTCCCTTGCCCCCTCTGTAGACTCAGTTGCTGGCATTGATACAGTGAGGAGGAATTTAAGCTGTGATCCAGGGAAACACTCCTGAAACTGCTTAAGTTCATTCCTATTTAAGACCAAATTTACACAGTGCTCTCAGCAGGCTCTAACAGACTCTCTCTCTAATGGATCTCATGGAGAGAGGCTTTCCCAAAAGGCAGATGAATTAAAACTAGAAGGAAGGCACCTTTCTACCCCCCACCAAACCATGAATAACAGCAGTGCTGGAGAGTAATTGCTGTTGCAAAGCTTGGGGGAAGTAATGGGCTTTCCCTGTGTGAAACTTGCAGCTCATTGTGGGATCATTTTTTGCATGTTAAAATACCAGGCTCCATGAAATGCAAGGAGAAATTGCATTCAAGGGGTCAGGCTGGAAAATCTAATACTGCCATACCCTATATCACCTGATCTTAAATCTTTGCTGTTGCACCTATACTTCTAGCTGCTGTATATTCAAACAACCCTTCTTCTGTATAGAACCATTCATACAGATTTTATGTGTGCATTTCTGTGAGAATGTGGGGACAAGCCTTCCCAAAAACTACAAGGTTGGATGCTGAGTCGCCAGATAAGATGCGTACGTGCATATGAATGCTGAGATGTACTGTTGTCCTTGAGTAGTGCTTCTGGGCCAGATCCCCACCTGGTGTAAATCAGGGTGCTTTCCCTGAGGTTATGGTGCTTTCGCTCAGCTGAGGGATGGAGGCAGTGAAGAAAAATCTTTGGAAACTTCTGGTGGAGCGAGATTTCTTTCTTCTGGGAAGATATGGCAGCATTTGGCTTGCAACTGAGAAACATTACTGGAAGATTTTTGCAAATAGCTGTATTAAACCTGCCTCCATTTCTAGACTGAAAAAGTTTCCATCGTTCTATGGCATTTTTAGCCAATTATCATTTAAAATTGTGGGGAGTGAAAGAGAGACTTCCATGGAGCTGACTGAATCTGTCCATATATACATGGTTGGGGACATAAACAAATAAAACAGCTTCAGATCTAAGTTGCATGTTAATCTTTTTTCTTTTAACTTTTCTATAACCTTTAAAAATATACTGGCTGTATATTAAATGACTTCCACATAGCATGTTTTTAAGTATTTTCTCTTTGCAGAAGGGATGTCAATGCATTAAGGGTTTGGAGGTTTTTGATGGACAAATGACTGCCATTAAAATGTTTACCAAAGAATTACGAGGGAAAAACGTACCCAGTGCTGCTGAAAACCCTGTTAAAATACCAGGTTACTTGAAAATAAACCTTCCAACAATGTGACTGTGTCTAATATATCATCAGGGCTTGTTTATTGGTGCTGTGGCAGCACCTAGAGGCTCTTGACAGATGTATCTGAACTGCACCAGGTCTTGTCTGCGGATGTCCAGCCCTGAGGGCACCGCCAGCCCTTGTCCCTGTCACCTGCCACCTTCCCCAGCCCCATTTCAACCCAGCCCATGTCCAACAGATGCTGCCGTGGAGCTGGCTCCAGCCCCAGCACAGCCCTGTCCCTGCCCCACCACCTTTTCTGTCCCAGAGCAAGTACAGAAAGCTCATCGGCTACTCTGTTTTTGACTTCTAGCACACACAACCTGATTGAATTTACTATCAGAGGCAGCACACATAAACCGCAGCTCTTCCACGTAATGGTAGCTTTGATACTCTTACCAGTTCCTCTCTGAGAGAACCTCAGTCAATTTCAATGTCTCAGTGAGTTTACACTGTCCATCTTCCTCTGAGCAGCGTCTACCAGAAGAAACTTTGGTGTACATTGACTCTTTAATGTGGCAGATATGGGTGGAAAATCTCTAAGCTGAGTTAGAACAAACTCAATTTTTCTAACTTTAACGAGACAGGATACAGCTTTGTCAAGGTGAGCTTAGCTTTGCGTAGTGATTTGGTTGGACTGGGATGTTAATCCTTGAGCACTTGCAAAGAACTAGGCATGACAAATGATGTGCTCAAATTGTCGATAGGAAACAGGGCCAATGTCTGTAACCTTGTGTCCCTTCTGCCTGGCACTTTTGCGAGGTGAGCACTGGTGGAGTATGGGGAGAACCATCAAACAGACACCATCTGTGTAAAACAACATCAAATCTAACCCTCGATTTAAATGACAGCAGAACTAGTGCTACTTGCAAGAAGCACAGAGCAATTGTATAGTGCATAAATAATAAAAGGATCTATAGCATTTTCCCTCTATCTGCCATTAGTAAGAAAATAAAGGCAAACCTGCCTAAAATACAAAAGAGAAATGTAATCTCCAGTTAACCATAATGATATATGATGGGGGAAAATGCAATCCATCTGTGATTTCTCTGGCAATGCTTTCCACCATTTGTTTTAGAGAAAGACATAAAATTCTCCTAATGCATCTAGATAGCTATGAAATACTTTGGCTACTGAAGTAGTGAGAGAATGCATTTCTCCCTCACTTTTGCCATCGATGCTTCTTGAAACCTGAAGATTGTCTCTTGAAATCATTATCCTATCTAGACAGCTGCAGAGTCCCTATTTAGTCAGGAATTGGATGTACTAAAACCTGGAATAGCTGCACTGGGTAATAGAATTACTCTAGATTTTCCTAGAATGGGAGCAAGATGATCCCGGCGTATCTGTGTGTTTTTTTTTTTTTAATTTTTTTTTGAGAATTCAATATGATTTCTCTTCACAGCTTGAATTTTTGGATACAATACAAATACAGTATGATTTCCTTTTCAACCGCTTCAGATTAATTGTCTCTAGCTTCATTGACGGACTGTCTCCCTTGTTCACTTTTTATATAAAAGGATAAAACGCTGTGGCCTTTTCCAGGGCAGTCATGGCGATACTCCTCTTACACTTCTCACTTACATGTGAAGATAAACCTGGGAGCAGCCTCCGAGCATGGCTGTGATATCCTATCCGCTTAGCAGCAAGGGACTGTGCAGCTGCCCAGCTTGGCCCTGTGTGAAGTCCAAAGGGTGGAGGCACAACATGTGGTAAGGGGAGTTCCCCAAGGGAAATGCCACTGGGATCCCATTGCTCTTGCAATTTCTAGCTCAGGAGCTGGACATGTGTTCTAACTGTTCTCTGTGTGCTCAGTATTGCTGGGGAGCCGGGCAGGGAGCACCAGTGCGGAAGCCCATATGGTCTGAATTTGCTTGACCTGTCCTGTTACAAGTATTTCTCAAATTGTAATAGGAGAGAGGCTAGTTAAACAAACAGTTCTGCTTTTTGTACCACATGAGATTACTTCATGTATTAGTGCTTTTACTGTAATTAAGACCAGTATGTGGTCAGTTTTCTACTTGTGGGACTGTCTGAGTCACTCAGTAAAAGTTTTTTCAAAAGTGATATCTGAGATAAAAAGTGGGCTCTGAGAGAGCTCAGAAGCAGGCTTAAGGATGAAAATTCTTGTATTACCTTTGAAAGAAACAGACAACAATGAAAGGTACACATCTGAGTTGACACTGCCACATTTAACAAGATTTTTTTTGCCTGCTGAAGAATTAGATGGTGGCTTCCTTGCAGGTTTAACCTCAATTAGTACCTTAACTTATGCATATAATTAGTGTCTTTTAGCTAAACGATGTCTATACATAGTCTGAATTGCTTTAATTGTTATTCTCATAAAAAGCTAAAACCTAAGCTTGCTATTTCAAATCAGGAGTGAAATTATAGGTAAGCACAAAGTATCTTCAAGTAATGATCAAAGAGAATCCTTCGTATTTTCCTTCTGTTAATTAATATCACTAGTCTGGTTTGCACCTACAATTTCAATTTTGGAAACATCCAGGCTTGGATAAGATTAAAGGCTAATTTTAAGCATATTTTGATTAAGTCAAACATATACAACTCCTGCAGAATTCAGGGGGCCAATTTTTCTAAATGACAAGGAATGTCCATCTTGATTTATAACATGGAAAATGGTGCTGATCATCTTGTAAAGGGACCTTCCTCATGCTGAAGTTGTTCAAATGGCATTCCCACAGCAAAGCAGGGAAAACACAAAGCGGGCCTGGAAAGGCTTGCTCAGGCAAAGAAGAACACAGATTTAGTGCAGCCTGTCAAACATTGAGTAAGAAGCTGCAGCATTTTGTCTGCCTATTCTCATTCATTGCATCTCATTCATTTGCCATTCATCGCATTTCTTGAGCAGCATTAGACTGGCAGAGGACCTGATGCAGTTCAGGGTGGCAGAACTGGTCTTCAAAGGAATGGCATAAAGGTCTTCAAAGGCTCTTTGTAGATAGGAAACTATCTGGGTGAGAAAAAAAAATCTAAGCAAAATTAAAATATCATAAGCGTGACTCTGTATCAGGATGTCAATGCGTTTTCTCAAAGCCAAGCTTGCATGTGAAAAAGAAAGAGTAATAAGAGACGGGTGTTTACTGTTTTCCAGGGACAAATTGTTAAGCAGCTTCTGCTCAGATGATGGAAGAACGGTTCTGAGCATGGGGAGCAAGGATCAGGAAGAAGATACTGCTCCGTCTGCTTTACTTTGCTGACAGTGAGCTAATTTTGCCAGAACAAATAACATATATTTCATTTAGTGTCTTCATTTTTTCTTTACTGTTTTCATTCAGTGAGTAGACAGCTGAAATGCTTCCAATGAAGGAAAACAGATTTTATGATTAATTGTCCTACACCATGAAAAATGAGATTAGAGGAACGCCTAAACTAATTTCAGGTTATTGCATTACAATCCTCATCTCAGACTAATTCTCAGTAGCTTTATTCCAGGTTTATGGACAGAAATTTAAAGCCAGTACATTTTATCATCTGTATCATTCAGTCCCCTTTTTTACTGAAGCTTTGCAATGTTCTCCTTAATTTCCAGGAGAATGAATTTCACCTTTTATAACATTCAAAGACAATTATGCTGTCTTTATGATGAATGATGTCACTCTGATCCCAGCAATAAAAGAGAATGTACTAATGCCAATAAATATATTAAGAGTATCAATCATTCCCCTGATTTTTTTTTGTTGTTCAGTAGAAACAGCATGCAACCTTGAGCTTTTAATTGGTTAACACTTCCATAAACACCATAATGACTCTTTAAATCTTTCTTTTGTCATGAGAGTGGGGAAAACATCATGAATAAATAATTGAATACAGCAGCAGAGCTCAGCACTGATCTATGGGTCATTCAGGAGGTGAACTTGGTCTAAAGATTTATTCAAATTCTACAAGACAGTTGAGGGTTTTTTTTTTGTGCTGGAACTAGCTGTATAATACAGTATATTTTCACATGCCCTTCCAATTAGAGAAGCATTCTCCAGTGAAATACAATATTGCAACTGGGCAGCGGTATAAAGAAATAGACTGAATTACACTGAAGTCCATGGATGTGACTCTTCTTTGATATGGCAATTTAACAAAGTGTTGTTTAAATCTGAAGTGTCTCCCCAGTAGTTGCAGGAAAGGTGACACTGGAATGGCAGGGCTGGCTTCTGTAGTGCTGCTGTCCTTCCTTCCCCAGGAGAAGCGATGATTTCTTTGCTCTCACTTTAAGAATACATCCTTGAGCTTTAGTCACACGTACCTTGCATGTAGCTTATGACAAGTGGAAAGTCACCCTACTAGCTGTGTTTTGAACCTGAGTAGCCTATTTGAGTGGGATTTATCTTGATATCTATGTCACATTTAAGCGATGCTACTAATTTGAATAGAGCTTTAACTGAGCTTGGAATACAACCCCTCCTCCATTCCTGGTGAATAAAACAGTTGAATACAAAGTGTGATTAAAAAAAAAGAGTTTTTTTCTTTCTTTATCTGAACATTGATTTTTACAAAATGGCTGGAAAATGAGGTGGAGAACACCTTTAAAAAACAAATGACACTGATGCGGCATGCACTGCATTGCAACTGCCTCTGTTCAAATATAAGCAACTGCTGCCATCTCGTGTTACAAAGAAGATACTGGTGTCAGAACCAGCTGGATCTCCTCTTGTGCTGCTGTCACAAACTGAGAGGAAAACCTTGAGCTCTAGGGACCAAACAAGAACTCCTGCACATGTCCACAGCCATCCTTGGGAGAGCCCTGTCTCTCTGGGGTCCACAAGACTTGAACCCCATCCAGGCTGCTAATAAGTTCCTGTTGATAATTTTTTTGAAGATATACCATAAAAACCCAACCAAACAAACAAAAAAAACCCACCCTAAACCCATACATTTAATTTATTTTGGTGTTATTCCCTCTACTAATTCTCCCTTCTTCTCCTCCAACTTCAGAAAAGAGTTTTTATTTGACAGCCTACTTTTTGAAGCATGATTTAGTGTTATGAATGGATCTACGTGAGAAGATGATGGAAGTGTGAACTGAAAACTGAAGGTCATCATAAGGGAATTGGGTCTTCATCTGAATCTCAGCTGCATATTGACTGTGTAGTATTGTGAGGTTTATTTAATTTCCCTGTGCCCTTTTACTAACCCTAGCAATGTCTCGGTTGCCTAATCTCACTAGCTTAAAAATCTTTACCAGATAGCTTGCGCTGTCGAGCTCTTTTTGGTTTAAGGAAAGAGGTTGTGCACTTTGTTTTTGCTGAAATGGGACATGAGCCCTTTGGGACAGCAGTGTTAGCAGTGCTAGCCTGCTAGCAGTGCTCTGCCTGTGTTCTGCTCAGCTAGGCAAACCAGTGCTGACATTCGAAGGGCTTGTCCTGCCATCCCTCTATGAGAACATCACATGGCCTTTCCCGTGTCCATCCCCTTGTGCCCATCAGCCAAAACCAATGAGCTTCCATGGACATGAGGGCTGCCATGGGCGTGAGGACTTGCCACGCAACCCAATAATTCTGCCTTTCTTATGTAGTGCTGTGCTTTTAGATGCTCCCATTTAGCTCTTGAACTGGAAGCTTCTTTTGGGCAAGCATCCTGACTCCCTGCAGTTCTGCAAAGTGCCAGGCAATCTGCTAACAGTGATGACAAGGACTGAAATTTGAGAGCATAATTGACATGTGTAATAGGGCTAACTAACTTAAATATAGCTGAAGATATATTGAATCATGTTTTAGCAGTAGGAGAGCACTCATTTGTCAAAAGCTCCTGTGCACATCTCCTCTAAGTATGGAAAAATCGTGATAAAATAACTGAAACTAATAGTGACTTTTTGACGGTAGTCACTATATCTGTAACAAGTGGTGTTTCATTCTTTAGACAGGGTAAAACAGCGCTTATCTATCTACTGCCAAAATACAACAAAATACCAGAGATATCTACAAAATAAGGAGCCTGTTTGCCTAATAACTGGGCTCTGAAACAAGCCCACAACTCCTCTGGGTAATTACCCTTATAACTATCCATTGCAGGCTCAGGCACCACATCTCCAAGCTGTAGATTTTACAGTCTGCAAAGGAGTTCTTGGCAGTTTTTATAAAACAGTGATAAAATAGGAAAAACTTTTTTTTTTCTTTCCCAGGAAGCAGAACAACACCCACAATACTGGAAAACAACCAGAGATCCCAGAGAGCTATAAATATGGTGCAGAGCATTCTTGTCCATGAGTCCTGCTGCAGAGGAATAACGTGCAAAGACACAGGAGTAAGGAAGTCTTTCAAAGTGCTGAAGTAGGGTTATAGATTACAGTTAACTATGCCTGTGTTTTCTAACAGCAACATACTTCTGCAAATAAAGAAAGACAATGGTTAAGAAGGCACAAAGAATAAGAAATGCTGTACACATTTACTTATATGACACTTAGGAGGATGTGAAAAGTTTGGGTAGGATGCATTACTATCACAGGTAAAAACACATTATGAGGTAAAACTAGATTTAAAAAAAAGTGGAAAAGAAGCATCAAATAAGGGAGATAAGGTTGTGAATAGGTCCTGTACAAAATATAACTTCATTTCTTATGGGAGCTGAAGAGTAAGTCACATTTATTAGTATCAGAAGAGAAGTATGTAGGAGGTAAGCCTGGCTCTACTCTCACACTCTCTGCTTTAATGTGAAACATTATTCACCTGCAGCATGTACAGCTTTTCCAGTCAGAATATCCAGCTGAATTAACTGTGTGTGGGCATCTTTTGTGCAGAGTGCTAACCCAGATAAATGTGATAAAGGAGTACCAACCACTGAGACCCACCTTGCTGGGGTTCCCCATCACCATCAGTCACCACTCTTTGGTTCTGCATGCTGCTCTCTCTCCCTCCTCAGATCATCTGGCACAAACCTTTGTTGGCCTCTTGGAGCCAGAAACTGTAGTATTTGTGGGTTTATGTCAATTATGAGAAATTAGCTTATTTAGCAGTTGAGTAGTTTAAGTACATATATGAGGCAGACTGGATCTCCCTTTGGTAAACAGTGAAAGAATACCCCTCTCACCATGTGGTATGAGGAATTTAGTGCTTGCTCCAAAGGACTAGTCCATTCGGCATTAAAAAGGCCCAGTTTCTTAAAGTACAGATTAGGGAGCCTGTGTTAGATTGACTGGATCCTGTTTGCATTCTTTATTGCCAATCTGCTGTGTGACCATACATGTTCCATAGTCCTGGGTTTCTTCAGTTTTGTTTCTCCTGCTTTCTGGAATATGAAGCTGTAGATTATGGCACACAATTCAGCTTAGGCTACTCCCTTTGCTTTTTACTTCTGTGGTTAGTTTAAGGCTGTGCTTGGACCTGTCCACCTCTTTTCAGAGACCTCTGGTCTTTGACACCACAATTGTACTAGGTGTCTGCCTTGGACCTCTTTGCTCTTTTGGCTTCTTCTGTGTCTCACTCCTGTTTCTTTTACACATCCCCATCACATTCTTATCTCTTATGCATGCAAGTATCTCATATTCAACTTATCCATGCAAGTATTGAGACTCATGATGACTATAATTGATTCTGCTGAAACTTTGTGAACATCCATGAGGACATTCCATCTGCACTGAGTGGCTGAGTGACTGCATCATACTCTGGGCTCCCCCTTGGACTGGGGGAATCATGTCAAACATAACATCACTAGTGATCTGTTTCCTGAACCTGATCCTTCAGAGTGAACTCTCCAGTTGATTCATTTGCAAAAGCCACAGCAGTCTTTAATAGGAGTTGTGAGCACTGTCATGTTAAAAGTGATCTTTACCACTGCTTCAAGCTGGAATTTCACAAAGCTGAAAGGTTTGCTAAGGTATCTTTCTATTGCTGATTGCACCACTCCATTGCACACCTCACATATGTCTGTACATATTCTTATGCTACTCTCTCCCAGAGAGCAGATACATCCACGGTATATCAACCATGTTTTAAGAGCAGGCTGCAGTTCAGCAGCACTTTAAGCAAGCACGTGTACTAAAAGCGCTTGTGTTGCCTGCTCTTACTCTCATTCATTTCTGTCTCCATGTTATCTCCTGCTCAGTGCCAACACAAGCATTGATGCAGCCCTTCAGTGAATCAGGACTAACCTAAACAATAAATGGGGAAAAAAGTTTTTCAGTCCCTACCTAGTTCTCTGTGTGCAGAGAACTGCTGCAGAGGTGAAGTGTGGCTTCCCAGTGTGAAGGAGAAGTTGTAATAGCAGGAAAGAGGAGACAGGGCTCAGGGAAAAAGGCAGAGACAGAATTCTGCATGGTTTAGCTGTTGAAACATAGCCTTAGATACTAAAGCTGAATTCAGCATTGGCTTCTTCCTGCTGCTTTTTGCTGCCTGTGACCAGCAACAGGCCTTCCTCATGCCCACAGGTGATCTGATGGCATCACAGAGAAACCAGACAGTGACAGCTTTTGTACCCATTTCTCCAGCTGCCAGATCTCCTCTCCCAGGCCAGGAGACTGCTGGAACTACTGAGCGTGGTCCTGCGGAGGCACCAGGCTTCTGTATTCCATGGGGAAATTGGGCTTTAGCAGAGGTATCTCTTCTCTCCTTGAAGTGTTTTAGAGAGGAAGTAATTTGAAAAGTAAGAAAAGTGCAAGATGAAGACAGGTTTTATTACTATTCCAGGCAGTTTATTTACCCCTGGGCCTCACTTTTGCAGAGACTTTTTTTTTTTTTCTGAATCAAGGAGCCTTAGTTATCTGAAAGAAGAGAAATAAAATAGCTGACACCAGTGAGGGAGAGTGTGGAAAAATGTCTTGCAAGTTTCTTCAAACAGCACCCCCTTCCCACCTGCGGTGGCACATGGCCTGAGGCTATGCCAGGTGGCTTGGCAGTGAGGGCAGGAGGAAGGAGCATCACTCCTTGTGTCCTGACTTGCACATGGAGCTGGTATTGAGGTGCCAGAAGATTCCAGAGGAGAGTGGCCTTAGTTTATAATTAACAAAACTTCAAATTGTACTATTTAATAAAAGGGTTTTTCACACTGCAAATAGAATTCTAGTCTTAAGCCATCACATTTATAGCTTCTGTCCTCCCTAAGCCACCTTTATGAACAGCCGCTGGATGATGAAGAAAGCAATAGGTTTTGAGAGCCAACAGTCCACTTAATGCAGAGAAACTTTATTCTGGAACGAAGTTCACCCCTGGATGAATGACTTAATTCATAACTTAGGCTAAGTCTTCTGAGGCTTTGCAAAGGTCAGAGTAACTCTGAAGAGATGGTCTCTGTGCAGTACATTTCCAGGTTGCAAGGGGCTGCTGCCCATCAGTGTTTTTTAATTCAGCAAAGGGTGGAAATTCCTGGACTCTTCACCAGCAATATAGACATGACCCTTGGAAAGCAACAGCACGATCTCTTCCACATCATTACCTTTTATTGCATTCACCGTTATATCTCTGCAAAAGAGGGAGACAAAATACCCGCAGAGCTATTTTCACTCTTTGACAGAACAAGTCTGTTGCACCTCGTGTGTGTAATGTGAAGAACATCAGTCATTTAGAGCCAAACTGCAATAGAAAAGGTCACAGTCACTGTGACAGGGTAAATGAAATGTTTAATTCAAATAGCATATCAGTTACAGTTGCAATGGTGCTCAAAGTCACTTGTGTTTTCTTTTCTTTTCCCTAAAGCCCAGTGGTACAGTATGAGCTGCAGGGACCATTACACTGCAGAGCCGTTCCAGAAGGTATTTTGTTTTTATTTCAAAGGTTGTATAAACTAAATGGTAACTTTCAGGAGGAAATTTGCCTCCTCTCCACAGACTGCACAGACAGTGCTGTGAGAAGTGGACTAAATGTATGTTGCTTATATCTGTATTAACCTCAGTTTGAGAGCTGATTTTTGATTTTTTGCTGAGACTGGGACTTTCAGAAAATGCATTTTTCAAAAAGATTTTTGATAGCATTGTACAAACTCAATGATACAGAGAGTAAAGGGGAGATAAGAAACAGCCACAGCCCAGTGATGGGTGTCATGGCAAGGAGCAGGTGCATATTCCTGGGTCTGATATTCCTCGGAGCTCTCTGGTTGCTCATAGAGAACAAAAAAGCTCAAGACAAAAAGATCATCCCAGTCCTTCAGCGTGAAGCCTCCTCAGGCCACCCACCAGCTCTGTTAGAGGGGCCAGAGCAGCCAGTTCCTGGAGCAGCCTCCTGGGTAGGTAGTCTGGGACAGACTTGAGGGTTATATGTACAGGTATCCCTTTCTCAATCCTTATCACAAAGTTTAGCTCCGTGACAAAAAAAGAATCTTATCTTCCAGACATCTCTTTTTGTTTATTCATTTATTTTGACTGTGGAAAATGTTGCCTATGCTGCCAAGCAATACTCATCACAAAGACCTGTCTCAGCCAGGATCTTGGAACCCATGTTTAATGGTGGTGTTTGAAAGTACAGTAGGCACCAGACTAATCGCTCTAAGCACTAAAGACTAATCTCACCATCCATTCCAGTGAAACAGATTTTCCTAAGGCATTAAGTGCTAGCTGAACACCAACAGGATACACTGTCTTTTGGAAAGGCTGTTCAGCACATCTGACTGTTGGCTTGACAAAGGGGCCCTGAGAAAGCTCCTAAATCAGTGCTGTGGCACTAACTGTTTCTTGGCTTGCTGGAGCTTTCAATTTAGATGATAATTGAAGGAGAATCATTGTAGGAAGAAGGATGTTTTCCAGGACAAGGAAGAGAGGTACCAGTTCTGATCTCCACAGTGGGCTCTGTAATTTAGCAAGTTGGCATGTGTCTGTGAGTGATGGTAAAAGTCAACAAATCAACATAGCCGTCAGCAAATGAAAACTACACTTAACATTGGATCACCAAGGAAAAATGGTCTGTGGTGTGATAGCCTGGATAAAATGAAAATAGGCCTGAGACAAAGCATAAACAAGGATGTGATAAAGAAGAGATTTTGGCTGCTGTCTGTGCAATATAGTTAGTAATGAACCGTACAGCACCAGATCCGTGCTGTGTCATTTGGAGTCTGCATTTACTCCCAAAGGATAAAGACTTGACTCTTGTTCTACACAACCTAGCGCTTTGTTGGTGAAGCCAAATTGTACCAGCTCATATTTGCCATGGGCTAGATGCGCGCAAATGGACCATGACCCAGCAGAGGTCTTTGGAAGCCCTAAGAGACTGGGAGTTTGAGTAAACAGCCTGAACGTGACGTTAGCTATCTGAATCTGTGATGAAGCGTGTGAGTATGTAGCCTGCAGCTCAGAGGACCCGGATTGTGTGAAGCATCAGTAAAAACTGCAGAAGGGAGGACTCTCTGACCTTCAGCTCCATAATTTTCTCAAATTTGCTTTGCAGTGCGACATAAACTGCTACGATTTTAAGAAGCCAAGTTCATTTTTTTTTTGACACTCTGATACTGTGTGTCTTTTGGAAAATAAAACAAAATGAAAAAGATCGGAGAAAGCAGAGCTGTGGCACAAATTTGAAGGTTTAGTGATTCACACACAAAAAGCTCTCTTCTCCCTGGCATGCCTGCCAAGTTCCCCGTTTCAACCTCTGATGCTTTTACTATTAAATTACAGCTACTGAAGCGGATCCTGAATTGGTGCTCCCAAAGACAACAGCAGTTGCTTTGCTAAATGGCAGGAATCCTAATGGCAGCAGCAGCAATCACAGGAACAGCAAGATCTCTCAGTTGTCTCTTTGTGGATGTCATCTTGATTTAGGCTCCAAATGTCCCTGCTGCTGAGGGTCCTTGTTTAGTGCTTCTCCCTGTTATGGATTAATAGAATCATCTCATTTGCCTTGACTTTCATACTATACTTCACAGCTTCCTAGTTATAAACAGACCTTGTGTGTGCTGCATTTATGTGGGACTTTTTTTACAGCGTATTTGTTGGTTTGAGTATAAATTGAAGGTGCCATTGCAAATGTTGTGTGTGTTTTGCATGAGACCACTCACAGGAAAAAAAATTGGAGGAATATAGGATGATGAGGCCCTAGTGTGGGAGTGTGTAAGGAGCTGGAAAGATCTTGTAATTAAACAGCAAGGGTAACTCGTGTGAATAGAGCTGTAGAATCCTTGGAGCAGCACAGGCAGGTGAAGTGCTGTCTGGAGCCTCTGCAATGCAGCGAGCTGCAGCTCTGCCCTCCCTCTTCCTCTCCCCACCAAAAAAAAATCATCCCAAGAGCCACATGGAGCTTTTCAGGGATCTGTCCCCCCCGTTTTTTTTTACAGCCAAAATCAAACTTTGTTAAAGTCACTTATATAGTTCCCCTCTCTCTTTTTTTTTCCCCTGCATTCTTTTACTGGCCTGAAGGTAGATCAAAAATCACTTTTTCTGTGTGAAATATGATTTGTTGGTTATGAAATCCTGTCCATCTTCACAGGGTAACTCCAATTAGCACTGTTTGATCAGTGCAAACACTTCTTAAACTACCTAAAGGCTATTCAGATGCTGTTCCTCATTTTCTTGCAAGGTTAAGCATTGTAAGAGCATTTCTTTCACTGCCTACCTGTGGGACATACTCATTACCAAAGAGTCACTGACATGCAATGAAATAGGTGCTGTTATACCTGGAGTTAGGAGAACATTATCTTCTCTATTGGCTTTTTGTGTATATCTGCAGGTAGTGCTTACAGAGAAGGCTCCCTGGAGCTTTTAGTCGTAAATACAATGGCAAATATATATATATATATATACACACACACACATATATATATATTTTTCCTTTCCGTTGTGACACGCTCTGAAATCTTCATCACCCTACAAACTACAGTGAGAAAAAGCAGCTACAAGAGATGTGCTAGGTACAAGGCCCTGTTAAAATGCTAACATGGCACAATGTGGCCTCCACTCAGCCTTTTATAGCCATTGTCTTGTGGAAGATATATATGTCCTCAAGATATATATATTCCCCCAGAAAATTGAGTATTTGAGAGGTTATTTTTATCATGGATTGGAATATATCTTCTTCATCTTCACAATGAAGTAGAAATCAATGATAAATGTCTCTGCTAGAGGCTCCTGTTTTTCTCTATATTGACAATAATGTTTATGCTGAGCAGCTTAGATTTGTCTGTCTAACTCTGGATGACTAAGTTAGGGCAGAATAATACCAAATACTCTATGTCAGAAAGCTTGATGAGCCAAGTACTAAATTGGAATTTCAGAAGGGAATTCACTTCGAGGATAGATTTGTGTGGTCACTGCTCAGATATGCAAACAGGCCAAGATATAAACTCTAAAATAGGCAATGAGGATGAAAACACCTGTATGTGCCTGATAAGAAAATTTATTCATTACTAAGCAGCAACTTACTAGTGAGTTATCAGCCTAACATCTGGCAGAGTAGCATGGGCTATCTTGCTATTAGAAATATGACATAAATAGTATTGCTTTGACAACATAGCCTACTCTTTCCAAAACTTTTCCATTCTCTCCCTGTTTCTCTCTGATCATTGTCATTGGTATATCTGATCAGAGAATAACTTTGTTGTTGCTGTTCTCTAGAAAATCATGACTTTCCTGGCATTTCTCTCAGTTCTAAACAAAACAGAGGCCGGATGATGAAAATTCCCACTGAGTAAAAGTTCAGATAGTTTATTTCAAAACAGCAAAATCTTTTCATTATGGTAATGTCGTGTATCAGAAAAATTGTTGCCTACAATGCACAATACCTCCTTTATTGAATAAAATTGAAACATAAATACAAAAAGCATTTTGACACTGTCAGAACAAGCCAGCTGGACTTTTCCCTTTTGAAAAATGCAATCAAATTGTACTCTCAAAATTTAATACAACTGCATTTTCCAATTGGAGAACTGATCCATCAGCTGACTCTAGCCTAAGGAGTCTGATATTGCCAGTGGAAATAGTAAAAATGATAGCGATCTAATTGGACTAAAGTTGTAGAGCTTTGATGGAACTATTTCCCTAGCTTAAATTTTTGTAGGCTCCTCAGTCTCTGGGCCAGGTCCCTGGGTTGTGGAAGGTAGTAGCCAGATGGATGTGATGGGACCATACAGTGGTAACATCAGAATTAGTGCAATCTATTTGCCCATCCCTACCTCATGGTCCTGAGTTTAAGAGGAGTGTTTGCTGATCCACTGGAGCTGACTTGGTTCCCCACAACAAACACCTTGCCACAATCTGTCACTCGTCTAAGCTGTAGAAAAACAAACAGATTTCACTTATTAGCTGGTGAATCCAGGAATGCAAGTAATAACTTTCTCAGATATCTCTTTCTTGGAGAACACTTGCTGTGATCTTTGCTTTTCCAAAATCTGATATGATTTAATCCATAGTTTGCTCATTTGTGCTTTCTTTCCTGCTTGACATTTTTGACATGCCAAATAAGAGACTCAGAGAGACTGTTCTTTTTCTGTAAAGGGTACAAGCTGTTTTTACAGACCACGGCTTGCATTTGAAACAGAACAGAGGCCTCTATTTTTGCATTTTAGAGAAAGCGTAGAAATGAAAAGCTTTTCCATGAACTCCACTACACTCACTGCTCTCCATCTTACCTCTCTGAAATAGGATTGATCCTCTACAGCCCAGGATGCATAAGGAGCTTGTTGCTCCTGCATTTCTAGTCAGCGAGTTCCTTTTGAAAAGACACATCAGGTCAGTGCCCTTGTGCTGTGTGCTATTAATCCACTGAACTAATATCTGAAACCCAGGATGCTTTTCAACCAGCTACAAATGAGCAAGTTAATAATCATTAAGTTACTCAATCATGGCTGTGTATTCTTGCCTTCCACATCAGTACTTTCTGAATAAAGTCATCCTCAGATAAAGAAAAGTCATGATACCTAGTGGTCTCATACTCACAGACTCCATCAGAAAGCAGAAAAGTTAATGCTTACTTGACCTGCTGTTAAATAGAAGCTGACTTGTTCTTAGAGCAACTTGGTACCTAAAAAATTAACGTCACCTAGGAGAATCTAGGTGCCTTGCCTTGTTTTTCTCCAACATGGTATAGAAGATAAAGGGGAAATGAAATTCATACCCTCAAAGGAGAATAAGCATACCGAGGTCAAGGAGTTTACCTTGCATTCCTCATCTAGAAACTATTTTTGCTGTTTGCTTAATTCCTCTAGGCACATTCTCACGGTGACCAGGTCAGCTCATCTAAGAGGCAGGCTGTTTCCAACACTAATCAACTCGAGCAATGTCCTGCAAACCTGTCAGTGTGCTACTCTGCCCAGGAGGATGCAACATCATGGCCTGGGGTTTTGTTAAACCCCTCAGGCATTTCACAGCTTTTACAGAGCTCACAAAGTTTGAACAGCTTCACAGGCATTTTAGCTGTCTTTTAAGCACATGGCCTTATTTCATGGTAAATTAAATCTCAGGTTTTTCTAACAAAAGGGAAGCAGCAATCATGTATGCTCTTCTAGCAGGTATTCTGGGCATGTAATAACTGAAATATTCTTGAATGACGAGAACTGGGTGAATGAAGGGAGACTTCTAAGGCACCTTACCTAAGTTGCAAGGTTAGACTGTGGACTCCCCAGGTAATGAAAGGAAAGACGTAAGAAAACCCTTAGAGCAGGAACTGAAATTGGACTAAATTTAGGGTGTCCATCCTTCTTACCCATACATCCTACTGGCAGCTCAGTTTCTCAGCTAAGCTCACTTAAAGTGGGAAGCCCTAACTGTGACTGGAAAATATTCCCATTAACATTTTCCTCACGACAATCAGTCACCACTGATTTTCCTCACTAGTCAGATGAGAGGACTTGTGATGTAAATACTGTTTTTTTTTTTTGAGAAGAGTAGCACTATTTAAGTAAAAATATTATGTAAATCAATCTAGAGAGGGGACTATCAACCAGCACCCCAGTCAAAAATACCCTCCCATACCTACTCAAGATAGAAGATGGACATCAACACCACAGGTTTTTATTGAGTGTTTCTTGTTGCTTGTTCTGCAAAGACCTTGATAAAATCCACCCACACTAGGTAGGGAGAAATGATCCTGATATTTCATTTGTACTATAGCAATAAAAATCAATACCAAGCACATCATTGCTTTTGCTTTGCATTTTACTTGTGGCACATCCAAGTCTGGTAAAATAAAGCAAAAGAAAATAGAACTGTGGGGAAGCATTTGCCATTTTTCCCAGATTCTGGTGTCTAATATAAGCAAACCTGATAAGTAGCTTCTGCAAAATGTTATTTGAAATAATATTTGAAATTTTAATGAAATGCAATCGAAAGCAGAAGAAGTCATTCTTAATGCACAGATCTCTTTTGTTCTATTATGCATTGATGAGGAAATTTGCATGATCATTAGGGAATGGCTGAAGTTTGGAATCTTTTTAATGAATATTGCATTCCCACCTATTAATGGGAGGAATGACAGTAAATTCTTTTTGTAGTGAATTTCTGCCATCTGTATAACTTTTCCCTAGAGCGTTACTAAGGATTATGTCAAAGAAGACATCTAAATAGTGGAGAGGAAGGAATTTCAACAGAGTACAAAGTAATATATAACCAGTTTCCCATGTAAATGTTATCTTCTGTCTTTGGTAGTGTCTTCCTAGTTTTCCATTTTTTCTTTTTTTTTTTTTCATTTTGCAAATTGCCCTGTACTCCATAAAGTTTACCTGACCCATCTGCACACTCTTTTTGTTTTGGCTTTATAAAATATCATCGAACATATATATATATTCACTGAAATACCTTTGACAAAAAAAGCTGGCTTGGATAAGTGAAAATCCAATTGATTCTGACATATTTTCCTACTTAAGCTCCACAATTTTCCAATACTTTTGTAGCTTTACTAAAGGAATGACAGATAGACTACAGACTTACTTTTTAAGATCATGGTTATATTTTCATCCACAATTTCTTGCATACAACAAACACAACAGTTTGCTTCTGAACTGAAATAGACATTTCAAGAAAGACAACCAGTCTTGATTAAGAAAAGTCTTTGCAACAAATATTGAATTATAGCATGTACCCACTAAAACTATTCAGAAAATATGTCCCTCTCTTTTAATTATTTTGATCCTGAAATAAGTATTTTTCAGAATGCTTTTGCAGTACCTGGGTTTTGTGATTGCAAGATCTTTTAATCAAACTTGTCATAATCGAAAGTGATTAGATTATGTCTTTCTTGTTATACTGTTGTTTTGCGTTTTATTGAGAAGAAGTCATGAGACCTGTTTGCAAATGAACATAAGGAGAGATACGATCTTGCCTGTATGTAACATGACAACAAGTAGAACTACAAGCTATTGAACACCATAGTTGCACTGCCTTTGGCCAAATACTGAGGATTTATGGGTTTAAAGCATTACAGTCTTACTGATAATAAACACTAAAATTTCCACAGCTTTTCTTTTTTCTTTTTATCCAAAACATTTATTTAGGAAACAAATGGAATTACTCTACTTTTCAATTATTTTAACCTTCAGTTTAATTAATTCTTCAATTTATTTTCAAACTTCAGCCTCCAGCTATTAGATACTGTTATGGAATGACCTGCTACTTCTCTATAAAGCTTGCTATTATCTGATACCTTTTTCTTGCAGGCATTTTTAAATCATTTTGCAATATTCTTTGGCTTTCAAAAGCTAAATAACTTTCTCTCCTTTGATTTCTTCTCTCCAGGTCACACATCCTTCCTATAGTTTTTTTTCTGAATTCTTTTTAGCTTCCAAAATTCTTTACGGATTGTTTTTTATGCTGGTTCTTTAAAACTTGTCTTTCTCTTTCAAGCATATTTCTGAGGAACACTTTCTTCTGAAATGAAAGTGAAGGTTCAAGATGGGAATACATCTGACTACTTACCTAAAATGGCTCACTGCCCTCTAACCCACCAGAAACAACCCTCCACCTCAGGTCTGATGTCAAAATTACAAGAGTCCTGTATGTCCCCTGAATCTGTGAAAATGACTGATGCTTCATATTCCTGCTATGGAAAGAATCTGAGCTAACTAGAAGTGTGCAGTAGGTTCACAAGGTCTTTGTGAATAGATATCCTGGTGTGTTACGATGCAGTGTGAACAATGCTCCTCAGCAAATGTGAGCATGAGGCTTCCGTTAGTCACTGCCATGAAGCATGTGAACATCTTCTGAAATGTGCTGCAAACACAAATCTGCACATCTAACGTCTCCCATCTTTTTGTCTACTTTCTATCCGCTGGAGAATGGAATCGAAGGCAGTGAGTTGTGCACTATCTTGTTTTTCTTTTTTCATGGAGCCACCATGTCTTCCACTAGCAGCAGAGAAGTGGATGGAGAGCAGTTCAGGGCAGCAGTATGCCTGGCAGGTGGTGACTTCTTAACTCAGAGAAGAAAAGTCCCTGTATAAATTTTGTGTCATCACACCCGTACTGAGACTGGGGACTCCACTGCCTTTAGGACTGGAGCTGCTGACTTGCACACGGAGCTCAAAAGTCAAAACTGATCTGGAGATGAGAAGTAGAAAGTGTTAAACCAGAGAGAATGATTTGACATATCCAGCCTGTTTCTTTACTTATATAAGTCATGCCCCAATAAAAGTTAAGTACTGAGTTGTGCTGCCAAAATATTTATTAATCAGAGTAATTATTTCTCTTGCCACTTTCAGGAATCCCAGACATGGCTCTCTCTATCAGTGATGGTGCATACAATGGAAACTACTGAAAGCAGCAAAAATAATCTAACTATTCTGAAGTGAAGAGAGTTACCCGAATACAGGTACAACCATCACAATATGTCATGTATTTCAGAGATGATGGTTGTCTCAGTTCCTAAAGGAAAAGGAAGCCTGTGGCTGCTAGGTATTTGAAGAGAAAAAACGTATTTTTATTTGTCTTGCTCCAATAAGTCCTTATTCACAAAGAATATGTGGGTTGTTAGCTTTTAGTTATTATGCTAATAGTATTCTGCTAAAGGTATATGGAAAATATGTCTTCTCACTTGTGGACTCATGTATTCTTTAAAAAAAATATTAAGCCTGTATAAAATAACTGTGACATTGATATCTTACCTAATTTTTGTTTTAACAGAAACAGTCAATATCCTCTCTTTGCATGAGCACATGAAATTCTATATTTCCTTAATTCTGTAACTGGATTTCTTTATCCACTTAAGCTCAACAGCAATGTTTTCCACATGGAAAGATTTAGTACCCATAAAGATGTTCCCATAATCTGTGGTGCTACAGGGGGAGTCTATCCCTCCTTCCAAGAAACATATGATTCCTATAGAGTTCTTTGATGATTAAAGATAACTCAGACTCAGAAGTCCTTATGAATGGAGAAGGGCAACTGGGTTTAAGACTTAGACACCTAAATTAAGGTGTCTAAATATGAAAGCTTGATTCAGGGGCCTAACCCTAGATGTCTAGTGCTTTTTGAGATGCTCTTTTGATGCTGTTCAGGTGCTCATTTGGCTTTCAGTTGCCAGTGCAGAAGAGCGTAGGTCTCCTGTAGGCCCTGTGCTTATATCTGCCAACTCCATATCTTGCACGCCTTAGTTTATCTCAAATGGCAACAGATACCTGTGTTTAACTAACTGCCCAACACTCTAATTACTGTTGAAGTTAAGGAAAATATAGTCATTACAGTCAATAGAGAGATTCAGCAGTTACCAGGTTGTCAGCTGGGTCAGTCTAAGCTCCAGTGAGGGCACAGACTATAACAATTGTTTAGGTACCAAGTTCACATATAGACATTTTTTTGCAGACAACTAGTTTTAGGTGTCTTTATCCCAAACTGAGTCCAACCCATGGAGTCTTTGCTATAAAAATGGGTGAATTCAGAAATGGAAGACAAAGCATGGAGGGCTGGTGGGGTGAGGAACATCTGTGCATACATCTTCGTCAGGCGCACCATTGACTGACACAGATAATTACTAGCTATTGCTAGTCTCATCCAGGATGTTTCAGTGGATATTATGCCTACACCAAAGGTGACAATGAGAAGGTGACTTTCTCTTTTTACCTTCTCCTAGCTGCAATTAGGCAGTGCCTCTCCTACTGAAATGCTCACTCGTATCTGTAAGCAGCTGCAGTCCAGAAATAATTACATTTTTTTGGAGCTGTCCTGTTTTTTATATTAACACAATTGGCTTAAGCACCAATCACTATATTAAAAATAATATGAACTTGATTGTGCCCTTCTGTTTCAATCAAGAATGTCTTCCACATGCTTGACAGGAAGGGAGAATAGTTCAATGTTTAAAATGCTTCCAAAATTTAGCTTTCAGTTTCTTATACTATTAAAAAAATCCTCTCACCACTCAATGCAATTTTCACAAGGTACCTAAAACAAAACAACCTTGAATTGTCTTATGACATTAGCTTCCATGATTATAAATCTCAAGTTGAGAGCAAACAGGTAGATATGATACTCTCCTGGAACCATGTTTCTGAATAATATTATAGCAAAAGATGTTCTTTATAGTCTTTACTACAGAAAATATGCAAAATTTTATTGGCAACATCTCTTTGACAGATGCCACAAATGTCCTTGTTTAAACCAGCATTAGAACATTAAACACAACATGAAAAGGCAGCTGTTATCTGAATTCATATTTAATGAAATATGAAAGTGAAAAAAAAAGCATCCAGAAATTAAAAATAAAACTGGAGTTGACTAAGGTACAAATTATGAATTAAATGTATGTGTTGCGTTCAAAGCTGTACTGATCCAGACTGATCCAAAGAGGTGTAAGACTGAATAATTTACAAAAGCAATTTAAGAAGTTGTGAATGTTCATGCCAAAATCCTACTTTTCTTCTTAACTACTCAACTCAACTACTCTACTTAACTACTCTTCTTAACTACTCTTCTTAACTTGAGTTTAGCTTGTTTAATCACTATTTGTTAACACTATTCTTTAGAAGAATTGGATAATTATTTAGGAGGAGCTTTCCAATAAGTGCCTTATCAAAAACGTCAAATATCATTAACCAACTCATTGCTAAGTACCACAGTCATGGAAACAGAAGGCAAACTTTCCTTCTTAAGAGTAGAAGATTGTACACCACCCAGTCAGACCTGTCATCTTTGTATTTGTCAAGATAATTATCACAAATTATTCTGCACCCTAAAACAAGAACACCAAATGCGTTCATTGATAATGTGCTTAAGGAAGAGTCATTCTGAGCTCCTCAGACTCTTGCTTTACTTTCTACACTCATTCCTCCTAAATGAGAGCATCTGTGTTAGGTTCTACAGAAGACTGATCGCAGCTTTCCAAGACACCATCCTGCAACTGGGACCTCCCACACACCTAATTGCAACAGTAGTGGCACTGTGGGTGAGTTGTGAGAAACCTTGCAGATTTCTCTCAAGCTGATATCAAGGAACTCATTTCTGTGAAAAGTAACAGGCTTCTCCAAATCAGCAGGTCAGTGACCTCAAAAAAAGTGGCTTAGGCATAGCAGGTTCTATTTCTGCCTTAACTGATTGGATGGAGAATTTTATGAAGTTGGTGGAGCTGCTCAGCTCGACAGGAGCTATGTGTGGTCATGAGTTTGGGTCCCTTTTTATGCTTGTCTCATTTCTAATGGGCTTGCTAACATCAGCTAAGACTGTCAGCAGTGAGCATGTCATAAGCACAGCACAGAGATGAACTGTAGATATTTTGCATGTGAAACGTTTCTAGTACGTTCACTCTTGACAGGCTTGCTTGTTGTGAACACAAGGATGCTGAACTTGCCTCATTCTGCAGGAGCGAATGGACCTCCATGGTCATTCAGCAAAAAATATTTCAGTCTTCCTACTGTCATTTTACAGAATATGAAAAGGGTCTGAAATATCAGGCTTTGCAGGAGGGGAAAATTGTTTCCTGAACAGATCTAGTTGCTATCATTTCCCTGGAAATCTCCTATTTCAAAAATTTATCTTCATTTTGATATTCCTTGGGACAGTCAGTAATTACCATTTTTGTAATTTGAATATGTAAGCATTAGAATTGAAAGACTACCATAAACAAATGTCTTGTTTTTATTCTGGCACTTTCCATTTTCATTTGTTGTGTATTTCACAGATCATTCTCACTGATTTCATCTGGATTTAGATGCCTGAACATTTTTTAATATGTACAATTTCACATGCTTCTAAGCCTTTACAAGCTTATTGTTAGGGTTTGATTTTGATCACCACCATCTCATGAGGTATTCAGCAGATCTGTACTCAAATAAAACTGAGAAAGTGTCATCAGAAACTACCTTTGTCTGAGAATTATTTCTCATAATCCCTCAGAGGAACCATGCTTAAACACCTCCAAGATAATAAGCAACTGCCTGCATCAAGAAGTCATTAGCAGGGACAGAGGAAAAGCCATTAGACATAGGAGAAGTAGCAGGCAGTGGTTTTGATAAGCTCACAAAAGTGAGCAGGTGAGTGCTGCAGGGGAGTGGGACAGCCTGTCATCTACTCTAGCATATAACAAAATTCAAATAAACTCTACAGAATTTGGGTATCTTCCTACTAGGAACGTTCACAAGAATTCAGGCTGGCTGAGATGCTCAACCATGAGTGCACAGGCCTCCTGCACAAGTCCCCCATGCACGAAGTGGCCAAAATAGGAAATTAAAACTGGAAATCTGGTTTCTATCCATGAAAGACACATTTCCCCTCAGAGGATCTGACAGCTGGGGAAAACAAAAAGGGTTTTTTTTCCTGCTATCTAAATATCAACATTGGTATTTTTGCATCTATTCTCACAAAAACCTAGCAGCATGTGCACAAACTATGCTAGATTCGTAAACTTGGAGTCCAAAATGCTCTGAAAATGCAGAGACGTGACTGTTATTGAATATAGCTGAAAATAATATAGCTATTATTGAATATAGCTAATGTTTTAGCTTCTGTGTCTGCTCAGTCGGGAGTCCTTGTGCTGACACCTCCCCTGGTGGGTTGCAAGGCAGATACCTGCGTGACTGGAGGCTCATCATTACCGTTGAGTACTTCATGCAGAGCATTAGCCAGTCACTCTACCCATCGCCACTGGAACTGTCAACATCCATCAGCTGTGCGCTTCAACCATTGCATTAAACAAATAATACATATGGCATTTTTAATTAATAGCATCAGTGAGGCCTCAAGCGCTATAGATTCAGTGTTTGCCAAGACTAAATGTGAGGGTCAGAAAGCCATATAGGAAAAGAGGGATCTTCTTCGGCGCAAGCAGCCTGTGCCCTTGTAGCCTAGTTTGGAGGCCACTGAAGTAGCTGGGGTGACTTCATTTCAGCGCTTGTAGTGGGCTTTGGAGCTCTGTTCTGGTTGTAACTGTGAAATCCAGTGCGGACAGCAGAGCAGCACTTGTGAGAATCTCTGCGGCTATAACTAGAAACATAATCCTTAATTCAGATGTTGTGATGCTGAAAGCTCTATATAATCCCTAGGCACATAAATAGTGAGGCTGCTTGGCAAAAGGGATTTTCTTTTTCCTGAAAATGCTGCATAAATCCATTATTTTTTCATTTATTTCAAAACTGAAATTCTCAGCAGTCAATGAATATTTATATTGACAGATTATCCACTCGAATACATCAACTTCATGAGTCCCAACTGGTATTTCTTCCAAAAAAACTATCAAGTTCTTTTTATCTCAAAATATTTTCCAGAGAAGACCAGTGTTATTATTTTGCTTTTATATATAGATAAACTGAAATCCCCAGAACTTCATCTCCATAAGCTGTCCTTGGCCCAACAATATTTCATTTTGAAATGTTCTTATCCTTACACCCTTGTCTCTTACAAATGGATGTATCTGAAATATATTCCTTTAGGCATTTTTTTTTTTCTCTTCAGATGAACTGTGGCTTATGTCTCGAAATGTCCTCAAACTCTTAATCTGTTCATCCTGTAGTGGAGGGGAGTTACATCGTGTTTATAAACATAAAATTAATTTTGAGAAAGTCATAGACACTGCTTCAGATGAACTGTGGCTTATGTCTCGGAATGTCCTCAAATTCTTAATCTGTTCACCCTGTAGTGGAGGGGAGTTACATCCGTGTTTATAAACATAAAATTAATTCTGAGAAAGTCATAGACACTATTTAATGTGGTCTCTAATCAGGGAAAAATAATGAATACATTACCTGTGGTTTATTTTATGTCTAAAGCAAAACATTATTTGATCACTGAGTCTTTAAATTTTCCTCTATGCAGATGTTTTTCCTAATTTTGGAGCTTTCTGCTTTGTGCCTTGAACTCTACAAATACAAATATAGAAGAGGAAGTGATCATGACCTTCCCAAAACTATGAATATCTCCAGGCTGGTAATCCATGGAATTTCTATATTTACTCATATAATAGCCACATTTCCTTCTACACACACATATCCTACCTTGGATATCTGTCCTCTTTCCCAATGTGCAGCCATTTCACATGTACACAAATAAATTCACTTAATTGCATAGTTAGTAGAAGTATCAAAGCTCTTATAAGGTCTGGTCGAGTTGCAAAGTGGGAGCTACAACACTACAAAGTGAATTTTGTATCATTATTATGTTCTCTACACTAAATACAAGGAAAAGTCTTGGGGGAAAAGCCTTCAGAGATGTAGTAAAAAATCATCAAGTAAAATTTCAAAACTTCAAAACTTCCCCAGTCTGGAAAATGCATACAAGGATTAAACACAAGCGGAGCTTTGTATTTACCGAGGACAGCTATCATTCTTTTTGAGTCAGGAATTAAATATATATATAAACATAAGTGAGTGTATAAAAATGCATAACTTTTATATATATATGAGATGAAATGTCCTATCTAGAAACATTAAAACAATTTTTTAAAATACACCATCTCTACTGTTACCTGATGCTAGCAGACTGTTAGGCTTAGGTGCTTCTAAATTTGTCCAGGTAGGCTAAACTTTTAATAAAGATTTTTTGTTCTACAATGACACATAGTAAAAGGAGAGAGGATGGGTTCTTCTATGGCAGAGTAAAAGCACTGCCGTGGCAAATAGTAGGGCCATAACTCTGTTATGGAGGCTGCTCAACTAATGCAGGGCTCCATTCTGGATTTTAGCATGTATCCTTCACTCTTTGCATGTATAATATTATGGGATAAGGGCTATGGAACTGAAGTAATTAGTGAGATCTTATGTTGAAATTCAAGTTTGCTCTACAATTATAACTACAGTGTCACTGAGTACCACGCTGTCCTCTGTTGTTTCTTCCCTTTTTGATCCTGGAGCTTCCCAACAAGTGTCGGCATAGTTGAGATAAGGCACTGGCTTGAGACAAGGATCTGGTTTGAGACAAGGAGATTACCTGAACACCCAACCCTCTTCCCAGCAATGTTTTTGAGTGACTGTTGGAGGAGGCCTCCTGCAGTGGAGCTGCAGGGAGTCTAGACTTTCCCCCAGGCAGCTCCTGCTATACCTGCACTGACGCCTGAGGGACAGGCAGCATTTGCCCATCTTTCCAAATACAGCACTTTCTACATTATCTATGCTGCATGTCATCTTCTGGACTTCAAATCATTTCTGTATTTCATTGATTTAAATTCTAACCTTCTGAAATTCTTTTGGTCCCTCTTGGCTTGTTCTTGTCACGTCTGAGAACGTTCATTCTGTTCTGCCATCTAGGTCATCAAGGTGTATGTTGAGGAGTAGACCAGATCCTACCATACCCAGCCTATTTTGAATTATTGACAATTTTCTGTTGTTTCACAGTAAGTTGTGCGTTCACATTTATAATGGTCTTCATTCAATTCATGCTTGTTTCATAACCTTTACTGAAAAGTAAAATACTTACACAGGCTGGGCAGTTTAAACTGAGCTGTGGTCTCGAGGAACTGAATTGTCAAATTTCTCATTTAGTTAGATTTTTAGCAATAAAAGTTTTTTTTTCTTTTCTCTCTAGAAGTCTTCCAAAAAATTATGGCAAAGTCTCAAGAAAACCTGTGGGAAAATAAGGCTGACTTCACTCTTTACTTCCAGTTCTCCTGTCTAAACAACCATTACTTAAACTCGTTGCTAAGACTCCGTTCTGAGCTGTTCAGAACGTCATTTATTTTGTATTTACTTTTACAATACAAATTAGCATCTCCCTGGGCATCAGTGTAATAGAAATAGCTGCTACCAATATACTTTTGTGAATAGTGTTAGAAAGTTTGACTCAGTAAAAGACGAGGCTCTGACTACTGTTAAAAGTTATTGCTGTCTCAGGTTACTAAATTTTTTAACTTCTTGATAAGTAAGTCATTCGAAACATAAGCTTCTCAAGCTGTTTCAGGTTTTTACTCCTTTTAAGTGAACCAATCTAAATTAGAATCTCCTGAGATCAATAGTTCATTTTTTCACAGAGCATCTAACTGCATCGTATAGATCAGGTGAATTATCTTTCACTGAGCTCAGAAGTTATAAAACTGCAAATCTGTAGTATAAAACTTCTGCAGATTTGGTGTTAAGAAAATGACATTGTGACTCTTCCTATTTATACCTGACTCTTCCCGAGTAAATGTCATATTCCAGCACAATAATTGCTTTAATTGTAGATTGTCCTTAGACTGTATTACATATTTCTCTCTCTTAAAGCAGGCTATTTGCTTCTACGTTTCAACCAGTATCTCTTCCACTGGGTGATATAGGTCCAAATATTTTTTTCCAACCAAAACAGAGGTAGTTTTTATAGTTTCTTTTTCTTTTTTTCATTTGGGTCCTTTTTTGTTTCTTCCAATAGCAAAAGTTCTTAAATGTACATGAGATTTTTTTCCCCATCATCTTTCTTAATTCACGAGATGTAAAGATACATATATATATATATTTATGCCAGTTCAAGGAATGATTCTTTTGAAACAAATAAACTTTATTTCAAACCTTGTAGACAAGGATAATCACTCTGTGAGCTCCAGGGTAGAAGGAAGACTCATAAAAATGGGTCTGCAGAGCCACATGAGGAAGAATTAGTGTTTGCATTGAGCAGTGTTGGGGAGCTGCAGCCTCTGAAATCCCTCAAAGCATCTGCTCTTGAGGCATAAGCAGAAACGCCCTCCTAATGGGAAGTGTGAAGGTCAAGGTTGCAGAAAGCCACCAGATTAGACTAGGAATTTCACCATGTTCTTGGGTACAGATGTTAAAGAAACTCCTGAGGGCTCTTTCTACAACTCTTTCTATTATCCTAGGCAGAGTGTGCAGCTCGGAGAAAGAAGTTTCATTGTTGACAGAAAATAAAATCTAATTTGTCAGGATATTTTCCAAAGTTTTTCATCATGTTGAATTCCTAGCTATCACTGTGGCTGCAAGACTTGTGGTAATTTATCTTTAGCAAGGTTTAGACACTGCCTTACAGTGCCAGCTGTTGTCATACTAGGGCATTACGATAGCAATCACAGGAAACAAAGGTAGGTGTCCACATTTGTGAGTTCAGTATGAGATCAACTGCAAAACTATATGTTGCTGCCATTTAATTCATTGTTAAATCAGGGTTTCGTTGTGGTCTGTTCTGTACCAGCATTATTCAGGACTTTTATTATTGTTATGGATAGTGTATATGGAATAGGTTTATTAATTTTTCAGGTGACCCCAGGGTCAGGGGGTCACCTAGAATTCAGGGTTATCTGAAGGATTGAAAAATAGGATTCAAATTTAGGGTACTTTTGACAAAGTGTATAAATTACTGAGAAAAAAAAAACAGATAAAGTGGAAGGTGCTATATGCAGCTAGTGATAAGCATCTGCTCATATGCAGGATAGCTAGCACCCCATAAGCATCAGTACAACAGGAAAAGATTTGGGGTGGCGGGACACTAATGAACCATGAAGTGAACCTGAGCCAGTAACACTACACTCATGCTATAGAAACACCATGAGATATAGCACCTCAACACAGATAAACAGGATTTTGTCCATACAACACATATAGCTCAAATCTTTCTTCTGCTTTCAACTTTGCTGTGGCCTCAGCTGGAGCTGGACACTCAGGCACCAGGTTTCAGGGGTGATAGAGAGACCCTGGTTAGTGTCCAGAGAAGATCAGTATGAATGGTCAAAGATCCAAAGCCACAGCACTCAAGGAAGCTGAAGTTATTGAAATTGTTTACTAATCAAAAAAAGAACACAGAGACACAATTACAGCTTCTGGCACATAACAAGTAGATGCAGAGAAAAAAAGAATTAATTCTACTTAATTAAAGTGGCATATATTACAGTGAGATTTAAATTAGGCAGTAGGAAAAGCTACTAGTAAAGGCAAGAGTAATTAAGTGCAGAAATAAACTGTGCAAGAAATATGCATCACTGGAGGTTTTTAAGAAGAGTCTAGAAGAGCATCTGTAATGTGTACAGGAACAGACCATCCAGCCATAGGACTAGGAAAGAGAAAGAGCTGTTCTGATTTTGGTACTAACAAGTAGGCAGAATTTAAGTTTTCTGAATGCAAACCTCATGTCAGTGATACGCTGTCTGTGTAGCCTTAGCAGATAGATGACCTAGAGCACTTATTGATGTGTGAAAAGGTCTGTTTTGGCAGATAGGCCCTCAGAATATTAGGAACACATGAACAGGGCATCAAATTAAGCCCTCTGATTCATCCCTTGGTATAAGGCTAGCCCAATTGCAGGCTGGAATAAAGCCCAATTGAAGCTCCAATAAATCAGTATTTATATTCAGGACAAAGCTTTGATCTGCAGGTAGAGTGTGACCAATCTTTGCAATAAGCAGTATGTTCTTAAACACCTTCCCACCAAGTTTTGCTTGAATGATTTTTTTTAATCAATGTTTCACAACTCTGGGCAGTAGGAGAGAAAAGCTGGCAAAGGAAGTTTTTGATAGTAGGAATACTTAAGCATATTTTATGAAATTAGCTTTTATGTTGGTATGAGAAGGATATCTGCAGAACCCAGATACTTTGAGAAGATATTGGATAGAAATTTAACAGACTTTTAATATTAGAAGAATCAGGGGCTAAACTATTTAAATGCCATATTAAATGCAAACTTACCAATGTTTACCAACTTCATGCTATCCCTCGTATCATCAGGTAGCTCAGGGACTTGATTACAGTCATCGTGACAACGCTATAGTAAAGGATTATGAATAGCTTGTTGCTGACTTGGGAGTAATCTGGAAATTTCATATCATAAAACCAGCATTCAATCTCTTTAACTTCATTATATTAAAAATGTTATAAAAACTCCCTGCATATTTTTTACTGTGCTCCATACACAAGAGAGCCATTATTTAACTCTTCATTTAATTTCCAGATGCCGTATATGCACCATAGAAAATGTATCCAGAGAACCCAGGAAGGAAACAAGCTTGTGATAGGCAGCCCTGAGGTATGCTTGCATGGAAAATGCCATTAAAATTACAGCTTCTCCAGTTTGTTTTGCTTCCCTAAACTAGAATCCTTTAAACTATTTTCATAGGACAACAGCTTCAGGCTACAGGTTGAGGTCCTTTCGTCCTGTCCAGGTGATAGGGAAGCCAGGTGGGCACAGCTGTCTGAGCCAGGTTGGCACCAGAGGAGCAGAGATGAGCTGCACTCTGAGACATCAGATCCAGGATCCCATGGTGTTTACCTTGCGACATAAGCAGCTAACACCTTTGGATCACTTTTTATAAGATGCTGACATCGGTACACCACTGCATGTCAAAATACAGTGCAAGTATCTATAACTATGGCAATTTGCAAAGTCCCAGGCAGGGATTCGTATTAGTATCCCCAGTTTTCCTTTAGTAGAAAAGGGATACAAATTCCGTGCTTGCAGATAAAATCTTCTCCAAACAACACTTTTCAGGAGACAGAGCTACACGGGCTGCATTTACCCATGTTATCCATCACGTCCTTGTGGAATGATGCAGGCATACTCATGTGACGTGTGAGTCTTCACTTCTCATTTGGTCTTGTTGTCCGAGCAATTTGCACATACTCAGAAACTGGAAAGGAAATAAATAAAAGCCACTAAATTTCCCAAGTCCTGTTGTTTCTGAAGTTTTGGATTGCCAGAAGTGGTTTCCCACTCCAAGCTCAGGTGCCACTTTCAGCTTTCCATCCTCCAAGGACAGGAGGAGCAGCCCACCCAAGTATTCCACTTCCTCCCAAAAATTTCAGGATTGAGCTCAAAGCTTTCAGGCCTGGTTTGGAAATTATATTTCCGTCTGTGGACACAGCTGTCTGCTGTGCTCCTTGAGGCAAACATGGCAGGCTCTCGTTGACTTGGTTTACAGCCAGTCTGGCTGCCAATCCCAGCCAGGCCATATGTCATCTATATAGTTAAATACTTGTAAATCCGACTGATTTTACTGCTGGCAGTAGCCTTCAGTTTGCACCAGAACGAGTAAGACTCTCCGACTCTTCTTGTTACATATTATTGCAATTAAAAGTTTAGAAATTATACATGAAAGAAAAAGTGTTTGAGCAAATGGCCAGTGACTTCATGGTGGAGACTTTAGGATGTGGGAGATGTTTAAACATCGGCAGCAATTTGATAGGCTTAAGAAATCCTGGTTACTGGGAAGCCTTTAAATATGATGTCCCTACAAATGCTTTTACCAGGTTGCTCTGTCCTTTTCCTAATTCAAACTGCAATTCTAAGGATGATAAAATGGAAAATACATATATTTGTAATAGCTGAGAATAGCCAATTAGTTTTGCACTGTTGAGAATTAATGCAGAACTCCTTGTATCTTTGACAGACTGACTCTCAATACATACAGTAAAATGTCTCTTTGTGGCCCAAATATGCTTAGGAGAAGCATGAATGATAAAAGAGTGTATACTGCAAGTGTGCTAACGGAACTGAGGCAGTAAAGCTCCTACATTTTATTAGTGGGAGAAAACAATTAAATTGATATCCAGGTAGTAACTTAGGAACTAAAAGTCATAGCTGTCTCTCTTGCTGCCAAAATACATGTACTCTCTTCCTCACAGTCTCTTTCCCCAAGGAAAAATAAATGTATCTAAGAAGTATTTGTTAGCAATGCAATTACAGACTTAATTCCCCAAGCAGCTTCAGATATCATAAAAACAAAAACAAGCAGAAGCCCTTTGAAAAAGCAATGGAAAAGAGAGAGAGAAAAACACTAAGTGTTTCCGAATGAAAGATGGTAATATATTTTTATAACAAAAAGCTGACACATTCTTTGACAATAACATTTGAAAAATCATTAGTATTTGTTTTGCTACTGTACTGTCTTTCCTTTCTAAGCTACAGCCTGGAATGCAAACCTTTTCTAAGGGTACTCGCAGTGCTGCTCCTGAACAGGACATTCAGGGCATTAAGACATAAAAGTAGCTTGCCAGAAAAGCAAAGACGCTGAATCAGAAAAACATTTCTTGGCATTACTTACTTCAGAAGCTCTGGTTTGCCCGAGTAGCCTAATGGTAGTTGGTTTTATTTGGAAAATGTGGATAAAACTGTGAGTGTGGAGCTAATGGGAATCTGTCCTGAGGCTTTCTGGGGAATGTTGACTCCAACATAAAGCTAAAAGTATATAATATAAAGATTAAATTAAAAGCAACTATAAGGATAAAAGTGCTAAACCTTATCCTTTCCATGAGCATAGCAATCAGATTCATATTAATCTCACATTTGCGAGGGAGAAGAGCTTTAAGAAAGCAGCTCAGGGCCATATGAAGTTTGCAGCTATGCACAACTCATATTTACTGGTGGTGGTCCTCCAGGATTCACATGTTGCAGGCTAGATTCGTCCCACATCTCCTTATGGAATCCCCAGGGTGTCACCATCGGCACCATTCCTAGGAATCTCTGAAGAGGTCTGCCTGCTCCCAGGTGCTCTCTGGAGTTGCCAGGTCACTCCAGCAGCTTTGTAAGACTCCTTGGACAAACTTCAGACCCTCAGAGGGGAAGGGCAGGTGTGTGGAGCACCTATTGACCCAAGCTCCCTCAGTCTGGGATTGCTGAATGTTGCAGTGCCCTGCAATGGGCGGCAGACATCTGACACCACTGAACCTCAGGCTTTGGCCGCAGTAGGAAAATTTCAATTTATTTTGGCAGCAGCATATACTTTTAGCGCTGGAGGTGACTGTGTGCACTGCAAAATGGTGCCATGCCATACCTGCCTCTGTTGGATCACAACTACAGACACAAACTCTAATCTCCTTAACAAGGGCCTGAAAGATAAAAAGTCTTTTTCTCCCCAGTGGCTTTATGTAATTTCAAATACACTCACCTAAGAGTTTGCAGAGGACATCCACCCTTAGCAGAGACAGTTCATGGCTATCAAAAGTCTCCATTCTTCTGGGAATTGGCTTCCAACCCAAGAGAAAAATATTGATGTTTAAAAATGCAGTATTTTAAAATATTGAACATTAAGATCCTTTCAATGATTTAACAACCTTTCAATGATTTTTAAATTAGCTCTAAATCAGGGGAGAAATTTTCCTTTTGATGATAAAAGTTCCTGCATTACCAGTTTCACAAAAAAGGAAGTGTTATTCCTGTTAATTTGTCTTGCCTCCAGTCTCAGATCTCAAAATGACAGATGTCTAGAGAGGTTCTGACACTGTGAATAAAAAAATATATTCTAACTATAAATGCAAAAATTAAAGCCCTAGAAATCACAAATACATGGATTGCCATGCTTCAGGCAAAGCTACTGGAGAGCTACTGGAGTTGATGCCAGAGAAATGTGAAGAAAAACTTTGCAGATCATCTCTAAGATGTCTTATGTCTGGTAAAATTGAGTGACTTCACAGGCATTTTCAATTAATAGATGTAATGAATTTCCCTCTGCACATTTAAACTGTCAGTATCTGATCCCATAATAACAGGATGAGGGTTTTTATTTTTTCATTTTTAGAATGTGGCTGATTAGAGTTGAAATGGGATCAAGGATATGCTTTTTTATTTACTGATGAAGATTTTGGATAATAATGCTAGGGGACTTTCATTTGCAAAAGGCAATGTGATGCCTCACATGTCTGCACTGGATGCAAATTTGGAGAAATGTCCTTGACTAGGGTCATTAGAGCCAGTGGGATTGGCTATGTGAACCTTTTTCATGTAGACTCAGAAATAAACTACATTATTATTAAAAGCAGAAGATGAATTTATTGAGATGGTCTGAATAATTTCTCTGAAGCAGAAATTCCACAGACAGCTTCTGTCTGTCTCTTAATGAGTTTCAGATTCTGTAAAAAGTGGAAAACTCAAAGGCTCTGTGAAAAGCTCTGAGGAGATTTTTTTTGAGCCTGTCTCACATCCTGTCTCCTAAGAAGCACAACTATTGCCACTGACAACAATAAACGCAAAGCAAAGATCTAAATTAAATGCTAGGAATGATCTATGGCTTTGTTTTGCTGGTAAGCACCTGAGACTCACGACCCTTTTGCAAAATGATGGAAACTCATCTATCTCACTAACAAAAGTTACACGCTTCCAGTGATTTAAAACAGAAACAGGATTTATCTGTAATCTCTGAAGTGGGTTTTAAATTTTCCTTAAATCGAGGGTGCTTAAACTTGATAGTTTGGCTTAGCAGCTCAGAAAGACTGAGATTTATTGTAAATCAGGCCCCAGGTTAGGCTTATTTTCTAGACATCTGTGATCTGTGACAGTGTGTTGGTGATTGGTAATTTCTAAAGGGAAAGATGAGCTGAGAAGCACAATGGAACGCTTCTTGGATATGACTTATAAGATCGTGTCAGCTTTCATGGTCCACAATTGGAAAGACTTCCTTCCTTGTGAGCATTACTCCCTCTTGGCCACCTAGTAAAATTGTTGTTTAATGACATTTCTGGAATGGTAAGTAATCTGGTGCTTTTTATTTTGCGAGATTCTTGCAAATTCCTGAGGTGATGTCCATAGCGTTCACTCAGAGGTCTGAGTTTCCTCTCAAAACCACTCTTGCCAGCCATCCACATTAAGCACTGGGCTGCCAGTGACCACCTTGACCCATGCACCAGAGCCAGAGCATACTCACACCTTGCACTCCAGAAGGAAATGGAGATGTCTTGTTCAGGAAGCCAGGCGAGATCAAGCCCTGTTCACTGCTGGACATCTCGGGCTTGACTCATCCTCAGCCCAGAGAAGTCCTTCCCAGGCAGAGGCAAGAATGAGGGCAGAGAGATGTGGGTCCAGAGTGACCCTCTATAACAAGCACCTGACTCTATCTCGTGGTGCAGCCAGATCCACCAAGGGGAGCTCATGTAGGGTTTTGGACTGCAGCTATAAGTGACCACACAGGATACCTGCAAGACAAGGAGGTAAGAAAACGTGTTCTTTACAGGAAGAGCAACTAAGAGGGGAAACCTTGATAACTAGGGTCTGTGAAAAGAATGAATCAGGCTAAGTAGAAACTTACTAAGAAGAAACTAAGAAAAACTCGCCCCTGTCCAGAACTAGTTAGGAATGGGTCAGAAAATCAATGGCATAAAAAAAACCACATTTTTGCATTTGTATGCCATACAAAACATCCCCCCAAATTGTGAATCTCACACTGTGTTCTGTGAGTGGGAGGGAAACCCCAGCTTGTTCTACGCATAGAATTGTAGAACCATAGAATCATTATGGTTGGAAAAGACCTTCAAGATTGAGTCCAAGCATAAGCTCTTCAACACCTGTCGAACCATGTCCTTAAGAGCCTCATCTACACATTTCTTGAACACTGCCAGGGATCAGCTACAGACAACAAAAAGGGCTGCAAAATTTACATCCAGCACCCGGAATTCATACCTGTTTCTAACCACCGGCCTGTGAAGGCAGACCATGTGAAGCGATCTAAGTCTATGCAGAGAAGGCAGTAAGATATCACTGGTGCCTAGTTTCCTTTCCTCTGCAGGCAGTGGTAAGAGGCAGCCGTGACTGAGGCTGGGATGCAGGTGTTTTCCTTCCTTTGGCATCTTGGGATGTCTGTTGATAAAAGTAACAAACTGAATAAAGCAGAAATAACAACCCTCAGTCTTTCTTGGTAAAATGAAGATTTGAACAACCCGTGCTGCAAATGGCAATAATGAGCAGTCTTTACCACCTTCCTTCTTCTTTTCGGTGTGTCCACGTGTATGTGTCAGCCTGTATGTGCACAGCTGTGCTCGACACTGAGTCAGCAAATGTGAGAGCACTCACTCGTCATATGAGGAAAGGTCATATCAGAGCATCAGAAATGGAGAAAACAAGGGGGGGAAAAAAAGAGGGAGGCCCTGAATCCCCAGTCTTGCACACTCAGCAAGTTGCTGCTTGGCAAGTCAGTGACGCCAATAGCAACAGGAAAGCGGCTTTCTCGTGGTGTGGGTTTATCAAGTGGATTATTGAAACCTTTTCTTTTAGAAACCTTTGGCAGAGATTTCTTCATAAGCTGTGAGGACTTTTTTTTGCCCACATCCATTTCCACAGGAAGAAGGAGCATTAAAGGGGGAAAAAACAAAAACACGCAAAATCGCAGGGACTTTGCTCATGGCTGCCAAAAAGGGTCTTGAAAGAGCTTGCCTTGTGAGTGAGAGGGACACCAAGAAGTACTCCTTGGCCCTAGACAGGTAACACAGATCCATGTTTATGTTATGTTTAAGCTTCCCTTGCTTTGCCTTAGAGAGCCCGGTGAGACTCCTGGTCTGCAGGTGGGTGTCAGAATTCAAAGTGCTTGGAGCCTCAGTGTGTACGTGGAGCATCTCTCACTACTTTCAAAATGTTTTGTTTGATTTCTTCCTTTTCAAACTTTCTTATTAGATGTTTGATGCATTTACTAGACAGTAACCTGATCTATGCACCTTGGTGATGGATTGAACCAATCTATCGCTGAAGCAAGTGTCTCCTGCTATGTGTTTTATAAGTGTAGTAGATTTATTGTAAAATGCAGAACCTCATGGATTATACTGTAATTTTAGTATAAATTATAATAGTGCTGTTGACACCATGTTTGATTCAAGGCTCTTTCATGTCTGAATGTCTAAATAATCTGTTTAGTTTGAAAGAAATGTGGTGGAGTTAAGGATTTGATCCTTCAAAACTTTATTCATGTGGATAGTCACTCCAATCAGAGGTGGATGTTACCCTTTTTGTGCTTGGTCCTGGGGGGAAGGGTTTCCTTGAACAAGGAAAGACCCTCTCAGGCCACAGTGGACCAACAACTTGCAGGTACATATTCTTAGAGCTATTAAAGAGGTCAGTTAAATGGTAATATAGTTTGGTATATGGTGGTTTGAGTTTAAAAAGTATAAATTTCTATCAGGAACCTGTATTACAGCTGGACTTTTTTTTTCATTCTTCCTGTTGTCTCAGGCCAGTAAATATTTTTTTTAAAGAAAATAGCTGCTCAAATACAGCTTTGACATTTCCATTATCTCTCTGGTTTTTGTGTTATTTATTGCTTGGCTCTCTTAAAATGCATGGGACAGAAACTTGGCAGAAACGCTGTCAGTTCTAATGGAAATCCGCCTCTCCATATTCTCAAACTGGGGTCATTGCCATTGTATTTTAGTCATTTGAGTGTCTGAGTTATTATTTTAATATTATTACATGGCTCCATAAATATACGTGGCACTAAATTGGCTTTTGTGGCAACATTTATATTTTAAAAAGGTACCATATGATTCTGCAATTCATTTTTGTTGCTGAACAATCTCAGAGCTTTTTCAAGAATCTGCAACTGTGTGGCACAGCTTCAGCATGTGAGATCCTTTACACCCTTTGCCACCTCTGGTCTCAATGACATCTTCAGACAAGTCCTTTGCACAGTGTGGGGCAGGGTGTCCTGGGACAGAAACTACTCAGGACTAGGCTGCCTCACAGGGAAACCCCCTGCTTCCCAGGACTTTGGGAAGAGGGAATATCCTCAGTGATATTACAGGTCAGATGAAGCTCCAGGGGTAGGATGGAAGCTTGTAATCTCCTCCCACAGGTAGCTTATTCCCCCATCTGGTATCTCAATCACCTTCTGGAGAAGTCTATTTTCTAGTTGAGGATTAAAGTTAATTGGACTGGGTACATACAGGCTTGTTGTTGTAGATATTTGTAACAGCCTCAAAGCTTGAAGGCCAGTACCAAGAGGGATCTATAGCAGATGCCCTTGAGGTGGCTGAGTTATTCTAGTGATAACAGCTCCAGAAGGAGCAGGAGGAGGAGGAGGAGGAAGAGGACTCTTCCTCCAGGCATGTGGCATATGTGCTGCTCCACCCGTTGTATTCATACCAAGTAATGTTTCATCAAGCGTAAGATCTAGTTACTCTGTCTCAGCAAAAATCTTGGATAACAGGGACCTCTGTTCTGCTGTTAAGGGTTAGCAGTTGGCAGGAAATCCTCATCTCACTCCTCCCATGCAGTCAGGGACCAGTGGGCGCAGCCGGTGGCATGAGGTCAGCTAGCCAGGGGGACCAGGGAGCAAGCAGAGGACTGGGAACATGAGGTTATGGGCACTGACTTACGTAGACCAGTTGTGTGCACAACTTCAGGTGTCGAAAGCCGATCAGTCGCACTAAGCTCAGCCTTTAGTGAGTTTACCAATTACCGCAGTTTTTCCGATTCTCTGTGTATTGTCTTAATGAACAGCTCTAATATATTAAAGAGAATTTATTTAGAATACCAATTGCCTATTTCTCTGCCATCGTCCAACCTCTTTCCTTTTAGTAAATTCCGTTCTTATGATACATCTTAATCATGTAAGTAGGCAATCTGAATACAGGGAGAATGCTATTTACAAGCCAAAACTGTCTATAGTCAGTGGTAGGTTTGGAAGCATTGAGGAAGGGACCTCTAGAGATCATCTAGGCCAAACCCTCTGCTCAAACAAGGACACCTAGAGCACGTGGCACAGGTGGATCCAGGCAGATCTCCAGAGAAGGAGACTCCCCAACCTCTCTGGGCAGCCTGTTCCAGGGCTCTGTCACCCTCACAGTAAAGAAGTTCTTCCTTTTCTTTCTTTTCTGTTTTCCTGCTGCAGATATGAAAACTCCTGTAGGATCAGAGCTCATCAAATGAGGGGTTTTCACCACTTCTGCCTTGCAAAAGTCAACGCTCAGGAAAACTTTGGGTGGTTATTTAGGTGATCAAAGCTTCAGGTGACCGCTGAATGGTTTAGTTGTGGGCTCTTCGGTTATGTCTTCTCCATGCTTGCTTGCTAGCTGGCCCCAGGAGCGCGCTGTACCCTCTGAGTCTCCGAGACTCAGCACATCATATCCATCACCACCTAACTTTACCATGTTGACATTGCTTTTGCCCTTGTGTTAGGCGACGTTAGGACCCTGTTGAAAGAACTTTGCCCCGTATTAGCCATATGCCACCTCCAAAGTATTGTTATGCCCACCTCATCTCAGAAAGAAAATTAGAATAAAGGTGGAAAGAAGCAGGTGCTTTATGCTGGAAAAGTAAAGAAGTAGGTCTTTAGCTCAAGAAATTGATGGTTGAGGGGATATAGCAAAGATATATAAAACCATGGATGATATAATGAAGGTAAACAGGAAATGATTGTTCAAGATTTCTTCAATTAATACAAGATTAGTACAAGAGCTAATTAAAATATCAGATAGTCAGCTTAGAATGCTTTTTGTTGTTGTTGTTTTGTATAATTGCATAATGCAAAGGATAAATTATTTTTACACAAAACATATTTAAACTGCGCAATTTATCAATTCCTTCATATAAATATTTATTTTGTATATATATATTTTGTGCCTACAAAACTGTGAAAGCAAAAGGAGGATTTGGGCAGACAGGGTATAAACTGGGCCCTAAATGATTTGGATACATTTAAGATTAGAACAGCCATGGCTGAAATCAAAGTGGTGTCAGTGTAACGGAGGTGACTATGGCTGTGATGATTGATAAATTTTCTCTGAAGGCATTTTCATTACCCTTCCAGGCACCAAAACGTTGCTGTTATCCTTCGTGGAGGAGGTTCTGTCCTGTGGGAAGTGGAGTGATTCTATATTTTGCTCTCTTTTACCAAGGCTCTCATAATGGTCTAGGAGGAAGGCGGTTATTCCCATCAGCTTGCAGATCAAGACACTCCATAGATCAAGGGAAAGCAAACAAAAGGAAGTCATAATCAAAAGCTCCCATTAATGATTTGTGCGGAATCTGCAATATGTATTCACATTTTCCCCTTCCCCCCTTCCAGGCACGACTCGGTAGGTGCCTTCCTGTAACATTCCACCTGCCTATCCTTTTTGTAAAGGAAAGAGAATAGGAAATGGAGGAAAGATTATTTTTTAATCTGCTGCTCTGTTTGCAGCATGCTGGTGCACAGATCTGAGGCTCAAAGGCTATGTCTTGCTCTGACACACACAGGAGGGGTTTATGGTTTGACAGTACTGATCTCTGCACCTTAACCTTTTGATTCCACACATTTATATAACTGTCTCTCAGATTCTTTTAATTAGTGGCAGGCTGCTCTTGCAAGAAAAAAACGTGGTTGCACACAGGAGCTAGCAGGAGCCTTCCTAACTCAGCAAACCAGATGCTGCTCTTTCTTACCCTGTTGGCTTCAAAGGCAGCAGCCAATGCTCATCACCTCTGAAGACCAGGCTACTTCTACTAAGGCTCTCGTTATATAGAAAAATGTAACATTTGAGGTCTTGTGATGTCTATGTTCTCATCTGCATCTGTTCAATGAGATTTGTGGAAAGGTGCTTTCCTCCCCCTCAGTGATATTCAGAGGTTTTGTTAGCTGATAGAAGCCTTAAAGATTAAAAAAAGGTGGGAAGAGGGATCAGAAAGTGACCCATTTTGTTAACAGATAGAAGAGGATATGGGTGGCTCAGGAATCTGCAGTGGTAAATTTGACATCCCTGACCTCACAGGTTATTGAGGTGATTTTAACTCATTTCTTTAAGATGATTTTAACATGCAATGCAAGCTGAGGAAAACTGAGCTAAGGAGAAATTAATTTTACATGCAAGATACAGAAAGGCACTGGAACTTAACTCCAGAGAAGGATCACAAGAAGGAAAAGCTTGCATGCCCTGATCTCCAAGGGACAGTGAGGAAACTACAGTATTTAATTCAGCCATCTGGAAGAAATCAATTTGTGGTACCTTCTGAGTCTAATACATCAGCAAAATATTGTATGTAAGTAAGTGACACGATGCACATGAGAAGCTCAATGAATATAAAAATAGCTTAACTGCAGGAATCCTGGAGAAGGACTGGCTAACAGGGACCCAGGCTGCCAGATGGGCAGTCCATTCCCCAGGCAGCTCAGCATCAATTTATTTGTTGCTGTGGGGAAAATAAAACAAAGCACTGGAAAAAAAAAAAAGGCTCTGGGCCCTGAGCATTAAATCTGACCTGTTGCTCTTTCACACAAGCTCCACAGAAGCATGTCTGGGGAATCAGTTGTTTCAGTTAAGTAAACAGAGACGACATGCTAAGTTGCTAGGAAAACAAGTTGACTCAGGGGAACATGTTGAATCCTTGGAACATCTCAAAAATATTTACAAAACCAAATCCACACGGATTATGTATGGTTGAAGGGCTTGGCTGCCAAGGAAATGAGAAAATTCTGGTAATGAGGTGACTAGCTCTTCTCCTTGCACCAGTGCCTGAGGAAGAAAAAAGGGATCAGAAAAGCATGGACCATCCACAGCTTTGGGTGCCTTTGGCTCCTGCCCATCAGCGGGGCTGCGGCTGCAGAGCAAAACCTGGTCCATGAGCAGATTGGGGCTCTTCTTCCTCCCTCACTCTCCATGCTCGGGGTTCCCCCGAGCTGATGCTCACTGAGGCTACGCAAAGAGGGCAGATGGCAGGCTGGTGATTTTCAGCATCTTCTAGTTTTGACACAGTTGATGCAGACTGGCAGCCACCAGCATGGTTTCTTTCCAGTAAGATTCTTACCTTTTCATTAGAAGTGCAGAAATGACTCAGAAAGTCACAAAAATTTCTCCAGAGCGCAGGTCTCCTTAGCCCAACAGAAATGGCTCTTCCCGATCCT
>NW_010585397.1:49882-68557 GCF_000705375.1 Tinamus guttatus | reverse complement strand
AAAGTCATCGCTCAAGATGCCTCCAGACTGATTCAGACCTAGAAACAGCAGCGGTGCTTGTTACATTCCCAGATAGACTTTGTGCATTATGATGCTGCATGCACAGACCACAAAGAGCTAAAACATATGATTATATGAGCATTATGAATGTGCATTTGGGCAGAACTTGACTTTTGCTACCACAGAGCACTCCCAAAAGTCTTGGTGCATGGCTTTCCTGCAAGCCTCCCAGGCTGGGGATTTGTTCTTTTTTTCCAGGCAAGTAACTTGTTTAGAGATAAGGAGGACTGCTACTGCTTGCCAAGCCACCTTGAGGCCTCCTGGAATAAACTAGAGGAGTCTCTGGGATGCCACAGAGACAACATTGGATGTTACGGTCATTCAGCTACTCAGGCAGCTAAAATGCAGTGTGCTCTGCCCTGGGGCTCTCTTCCCTCATCATATTCCCTATGCAGGAGCTCAGAGAAGGGCAGCACTTAGGATTTTGTGGCAGATCAGATTTGTCTGTGAAATCACCTTGTAATGGAGGGTTGCTCAAAGAGGCAGTTCTGCTGGAAGTCTGTCCTTTTTATCAGTGGTACAAAGGGATCAGCATTCCGTTGAGAATGGATTTCCTGGAATTTATAAATCAGATCTCTCTGAAAATTTTGGGCTAGCATTTTCTATGGAAAATTTCTCTGCTGGAAGGTAGATAGCTTTTTCATGGAGGTAGAAATCTGACATAAAACAGTTCTGTGTACAGAGTGGAGAAAAATCCCTTTGGTCAATTATATCTGAGAATAAATTTGGTATTTGGTGGGGGTGGATGGAGAGAGGGTGTCCCTTTTTATATTTTAATAGTCTTCCTGGCAAAACTGGTGAGAATAAATAAAAAATCCTATGAAATTGTCTTTCTTCTTCACTGGATATAGTGTGTACTTGCCTGAAGTATGACTTTCTGAAAATCAAATTCTGTGCCATCAGATTCTTTTCTTTTCTGGCTCCTTTTTCATCGGGTTCAAAAACTAGCCTAAGAAAGCCACCTTGTGCTTTGCAAATTGGGATATGATGCAGGACAACCCAAAGAATCAGGAAATAAAGCCAGAGTGATCATTTCATGAGCAGTTCAGAGTTCTTGGGGCTTCTGTCTGCAGAGTCCTGCCCGTGTACGAATACTCTTCAATGAAATGTTCTGCTTCTCCCAATACTGATTTTATTCTGGGAAGCATTAATTATGTAGTTTCAAGGGCTGCAGGGCGAGACACCCAAATAACCATGTATTTTTTTCTCTTTTAACTTTCCGTTTCTTTCAATCCCATAGGGTGAACTGGCATCAGAAGAATTTGAATGAAGAGAGGCAGCAGCAGGAAACACATGAAACCGAAGCTAATCCAACATATCACTGTCACAGCTACTATCAGGCTGGGGAGAACAGGAAAAGGGAGCAGCGTCAAGCCAGGCAGAAGCTCTGTGCAGCATCACTAATTTGCATTTTCTTCATGATCGCCGAGATTGCAGGGGAGTATTTATGCTCGAACAGTCCCAGTGTTTCACGGCCGGGGATGGCTCGTTTTGTTCTCGAGCACAGTTGTGGTCCCGCTGTTTGCACCTGCACCTGTCCTACAATATCAGGTGTATTTGGGGGCTCTCTCCTAGAACATTGTGTATTGTTTTGTTCCATTGATGCTATCTCAGCTTGACTTCTGTGATATTTATATCTAACCAGTATCTCTCACTACTTTAATTTCCCCTTCCGTCTCCTGAGGTAATGAAAGGAGTTATGTGTGGGGTTTTGTCACATATGCCTCTGGGATGTAACAAAAACAGCCAAGAAGGGCTCTGAAACCTGAATTTGTGCCCCTGGAGCCCCATGAAAATGAAATCAAGAGGCTCTGTCTTCCCTGTAGGTGAGAAGCGCAGGCACTGGCAGAGTCCCTGCATTAACACCTTCCCTTCGGGCTGCCAATTAAACAGGAATATCTCTCTCCAACTCTTCCCTTCTACATGCTTCATCTGCATAAAGCACAATTTCTTTAGATCACGTGCATCTTGGGGCATGTTTCTAATTTCCATGAAGTAATTTCCAGTGCCAGAAGTAATGCATTATTAATAAAACCATATAATCACTAGGCTTAAGTTTGGTGAATGTGGCCATACTTGGAAGGAGAGATGATATGTTAACTAAATATTTCATTTTGCTTAATGAATCATACATTTTCTTTTTGCAGCCTAAGTAACAGGCTCAAAGACCATTTTGCTTCAGACCATTAAACTTTGACAGACCAGTTATTAACTGGAGTTATAGACAGCAGTCCATGGAGATTTTTTGCAATTATGAACCAAGCATTTAATATTTTTAATCATTAGGCTGGACAGCATGTGTTTGATGATTGACCACTGGGTGACTGACAATTTCTACTGCTTTGTGAAGTACAAAGCTATAAACAGCCATTGTGAGCAATAATAAGTCATAAAGGCCACTTGTTGGGAGTGCTGGTACAAAGCAATAACACATATAACTGACACAAGCTTTATTCTTGAAAGCGAAGAATGTGCTCTCCTTCCTCCATGCTCTTAAGGGCAAAGAGCTTCCGTTGGCATTAGTGTGCTTAACAGAAGGAACAAGGCTGCATGATGCTCAGAGAAGCTGTGATTCTTTGAATCTCTTTATCTTTGATGTGATTTTTGCTCACACCATCTGGGTTGGCCCTCACTGCTGTCCCAATAGGGTCGCTGTTGGCTGAGTCTGATACACCAATGTCTCTGGAAGATATTTATCTGCTGGTCTTCTAATGCAGATCCATGACAAACTCCATAAATTCGGAGTCATCTGTCAAACCGTTGACACCCTATCTACATCCCAGATATAAAAGCACTAGAATAAGAGACACATCCAACATGCATCATCATGTCAAAAAGGAATGCAAAGGCTCGATCAGGCTGCTAGCATAAGCACATTGAGATCTCAGATACTCACCTGAGACATCAGGTGAATGCCAGCAATACATGAAATAATCATTTGCTGCGTCTTTCAAAGACAGCAGGCTAGAAGCAAGTTTTTGTAGTGTCTTAAAGTATACGGAAATATGGTGTCTAATGCAATAGAGTTTTGCAGATAACTTGTGTTCTACGTATCCGTTCTCTGAAATATAGTCAGTGCTTTGGTTAGCATCCATGCAATGTCATACAAGCCCTCTTCTATGTAAAATAGGTTCCTACTTGGGAAACATTGCAGACAGTGAAAGTCTAGGACCTATAAAGTGATCTTCCTGTAATTGCTGTGGGTCCTGCTCCTGCTTCAGAATCCCATTCTGCCATTCTGTTGAATTTTTCATTTTATCACAAGGAATGAGATGCCAGAGAATTCTGCAGCCCTGACAGCTCCCTTTCAAGCAGTAGAAAATGGAATGAATAGGGATGTAATAGAAAAAAACTTGCCTTGTATGTGCAATATACCTTCCACTGTGGTTGCAAATCATACAATATTAGGAAATCTAATGTGAAAACTTCATATGGGAGGAAATAAACTAAGAAATTTCATCCTGTTAGCATGAAAACTTTCCATTTATAAGAAAGAAAAGATGTACGTATATGTCCCCTTGGCAGTGCTATCTTGCCAAAGGATTTCTATGAGACATTTTGGTTTTTACGATGTTTTTCATGACTCATTGATTCTCCCATGGGTTGTGATCAAGAGAAATAGGTGAGCAGAAATTGATCAGATGATTGAAGAAGGAGGGAAATATATTGAGGAATGTACAAAGTGAATGTTTTAGCTCTACCGTTTCACACAATCTAGTGCTTTACATTGTGTTTCCCCTGCTATAATAAATTGGCAGGACAGCTTCCTGCCTATGAGCCATCTCTCCCCTTGCAGCCAGTGGCAGCTGTGGTAGTTTAGAGTAGCCTTTAATTTCTTTGGATTTATCTTCAGGCCTGAGACTTGGTTAGAAGAACTTGGCAAATAGATAATATTTGGATTATTGGTTAAAAGTCATTTCAGACAGCATTTTTTTATTTTTTTCAGAAAAAAAATAAAATCAAATACCTCAGAAGTTAAATGACATTCAGCCACATTTTTCCAGCTCAGACAGCAAAATTAAATCAAACATTACAGATGCAAAATGATAGATATAGTCCTGCAAAAAGAACATTTTTTTCTATGCTCCCTCACCAAAATGGCTGTTTGTAAATCAGAACTCTTCTCTTGGAACCTTTCCCTCAGTCCTATTTTAATGCTGCCTGTACCAAATAAACAGGCTGGCATCCAGCCATCCAAAAATCAAGAAGAACCAGCATGGTTTCATGTCATGAATAGTGAACCCCATAAGCTAAGGTTCTGAGTTTTCATGCATACATACTAATATCAGCAATCTGTGAAGGGATAATGGGAAGGTACTGGAAACCTAACACTGGTTTTCATCAGGAAATCTGATGAAATCAGATATTAGAACTTTCCTTCCCTGCTCCAATAGCAACGTGAAAACAAGACTAAAGAGTCACAACTCTTATCATCCTTAGGACATTCTCCCAGGTATGTATCTTGGATAAAGATTTGTATCGTGTGTCTTTTTATTAATTAATGAATTTTACTACATGAATAAAGGGCAAAATGAAAGGTTCTGTGGAAAGTCATGCTAAGAGTCATGTAAATGCTCTCTGAAAATTAAATGTTCACTTTGATTCACAGCAAATCAGATTTTGAGTTTGATCTTGTCAGGTCAAACCTCTGTAAGGAGTCATTATAAGCACATTTGTTTTACACAGGGGGCCAGATTGCCGGAAGTCTGGCTGTGATCACCGATGCAGCACACATCCTGGTTGACTTGACAAGCTTCCTGATCAGCCTCTTCTCACTCTGGCTAGCATCTAAACCTCCTACAAAGCAGTTAACTTTTGGATGGCACAGAGCAGGTAGTAAACATACTATAGTATGGACATGTGAAAAGGGAAAGGCAATCCATCATAACTAGGCACTGGAAAATATGCTTGTGTTCAACACTGGTCTTTAGAAAAGGAGGGTTGACTGATGTTCTCAAAGCTCCCAGGATACATTACAGACATAATAAGATTCAAGGAAAAAAAGAACATGCATCTTGTTTATCCATAAACACAGTTTTCAGTTTGTTACTTAACAGAGTTTTGGTCTGGTATTAGGTCTGACTGTGGTGATAACTCTTCAGTGACCTGAGTATGCACAGGACTGAGTCCTCAATCTACTGTGAACCAAAAACTTCTATAAAAGGTGTAATAGTCATAAATATGAGGTTTTACTCTTTTTATTGAATGATAAAGCAAAGACAAGACAGCCATGCTAGATTCCTTGAAGAGTGAGAAGATCCTTTAACATTTGACATTTCTAAATCCCCTCCTCCTCCTTTATCATTACTTCTTTTAATTATTGGGTGGTTGGCTGGTTTTGAACATCCTCCCTCCCCAACAAAAATATCAGTGCTTTTACAGGTGATCTCTTGATACCATGAGCCTGAAAATCTAATACAAGAGTCTTTTAACATAATTCAAAGCACCAGCAAAATATCAACATGAAGAAAAATTTGCTCTGGATATGAATCCATTTGAGATTTAGACACCTGAGCGTAGATGTCTATATGCATCTAGGCATCGCATACAAGCTAAGTGTCTGAATTTCTGACACATTCTGTAGACAACTAGCTCTATTGATTTGGCTCAACCTGGAGTTCTGGTGTTACCTGGATATCTCTAGGGTATCTGAAACTTCTGCATGGGAACAACAACTGTGGCACAGATTCTATAAAGGGTTGCAGCAGGATGCCAAGCACAATTGAAGTGGCACCAGGCACCCATATTTAGGAGATTGGCATGTGCTCTTAGCCAATGAAGTGCGGAGGATGATTCAGCTTATATAACTTAGATACTCAGAGCTCAATACAGTCATGTAGATATAATCATCTTGTATCAATTGAAAAGTAATTCTATGCTTCAGCTACTGTTCCAAAAGGATAGGGATCTCTACAGGTCTGTTCTCATACCTGACAGTGTCATGTGGATATCTTGAATTCTGGTTGTCTCAAATGGCACTAGGCACTTGCCTTCACTGAATCATGTTCCAAGCAGCCAGTCAGCTGGGTCGTTTTCTAAGCACCATTGACCTATTGAGTAAAACTCCATTGCTCTCAGTGGGAGCTTAGACACTTAGCTCACACCTACATTTTACTTTTGGTGTCTCAGTCTTGAAATGAATCCCATGGAGGATATCTTAGGGCTCAGTTTAGTTACCCACACATAAATGATTAGTACTGTTTAAAGGCCTACTGCATCTAACAATGTCTCCAGGTCTCATTCATGAAAGCAATGGGGCATCTATATGTATTGAATTGAGCCACACAGGTTTCTCAAATGTCTTTAAACTCCTATGTTCCTGAAGAGAGGACTTTGAGATTAAAAACACTTCCAGGCTATTAAATATTGCAGTCCAGAAGCAGATTCTGGCTCAGGACATCTGCAAACCAACATTGCTCTCAGCTGCAGGATGTACCAGGGAAGACCCATGCCATACTCATTCTCTCTTTATACTGTTTCCTAAGCATATTTTTTTGGCCCTGCTGGAAACAGACTCCTGGATAAGGTTGGTGTTTAGTGCGGTTGAAGCATGACTGGTGTTATGTTTCAACACATGGCTGAATAATGCAGACCTAGCAAATTGCTTACAATCAGTTGATCTGTGGTAATTCTTTATGTTTATGCAAGAGAAACTTGTCTCTTGGTGATGAGATGTCAGTCTGATTCAGCCATCTCATGTCATCTCATCTGCTTCTAAGATTCTCAGCTGTTTTTTTTTCCCTTTTCTTATTACTGAAATGCAGAAGTTTAAAACACATTATTTATTGTCTGTTTATCCTGATGGCAAAGACAGCAGTGCATCAAAAATTGTCAGTCAGTATTTCATTTCATTCCAAGATAGTTATCCTGTTCTTTGCTTATTTTTCCAGCTATACCTCTGGTTTTAAATGCAGGTGGATGCCCTAAGAGAGTAGATGAGCGCAGTCAGACGGGTGGCAGAATCACTGTGTGCTGGCTATCAAACCGTGCAGCTACAGCCCCCTATGACAATGAAAGACACTTTTTCCCTGCTTTTCTTGTGTTTGTCATGCAAAGATTTGGCATGATGGGGGCTCAGGTTTAGCTTGAGCTGTCTGAATGTCTCCCATGTTTCTAGCCAGCACCTAGGAAGCCTGTCGGCTCTGTAGCTGCTTTCGGTAACATGTTTAGAAGCACGGTATTGAATCAGAATGATAGCATGAGCCAGATCTTCCAGGTTGGACACTTCTCTTCAACTTTAGTTTTTCATTTTTATTATGATCAGAAGTTCTCCTGGTAATCTGATAATAGAGCATGTTGTGCTCTATTAGAGCTAATATTTCTGAAAACAAATGAACAAACAAACAAAAAAATAGAACGTTTTAAGTACAGCATTTATTACTGTTGAATTGGTCTGCCAGATTTGGAAACTTTTGTTAAGATCTTATGCTGCAAAATCTATTTTTGCACCTCAGTGAGTAAAAGGTGACCTCTAAGTCATACAGTGATATGCGCAGCTACTCAGACATATACAAAAGCTTTTCACAAAAGCTGTTGTTTCTTTTGATGCCAATAATAGCACATCCTTCAATAACTTTTGTGGGACAGAGATTGCACGTTTTAATCTTTTCAACCTGCAGATAGTATAAATACTAGGTATGCTTTATGCTAGCTTATCTCTATGTATTTTCAAACAATACTTGATTTCCCTGTCAGTGAATTTCTGTTTAACCTATTACTTTGTCAATTATAGAAAAATCATTTATTTTGATGAACATCAGGACTCTTGATGTCTGCAAAATATATGATCCTCACAAAAATATATTCAAAATAATAAGTGGAGTTTCAGTTGCTATCATGTATTGACAGTGGAGATTTTTGCAAGTGCTTTGGTCTTCTCAGCTACCTATTGGCTTTCACTCTACTGTGAATTTTCATTTTCATTTATGTTGTCTCAATTGTGCTCAAAAAGTGCTGCATTTATCCATTCAAGTCACATGGCAATTACTAGTCCTACATATTACTAAAAATATTTTGTAAGCTCCTATGAACATCCTCAGACCTCAGCTATGGCAGTGCAATAAAAGTTGGCCTCGGGAACAATGGATTTATTTGAGCCCAGCTCAGAGTCAATAGAGAAGAAATTGAATTTTGCTGCCCCAGGGACAAAAACAAACAAACAAACAAAAAAACCCTTTTTTTCCATCAGTCCTAGTCTAAAAAAAAAAAAAAAAAAAAGTGGCATTGGAAGAATGAGTCCCAGGAGAAAGGAGGGAGAGGTTTTGCTGGCAGAGCTTCATCAGGGGTTTTCAGGGACTTTCTGAAGTGTGAAGTAAGGAGAGATGCGCAGAAATAAGGAAAGTTATGGAGAGGTACTGCGTCTTCCAGCATATCTGAGTGAGTAGCATCTCTCTCTTTCCCTTTTTCCCTCCAACCCTTCTCCCCGTGACAAAGATAATTCCACTGAGAGAAAAAGAGCTAGTTTCTGGGGTTCTTCACCTCACACTGGCAGAGCAATTGTGTACGATGCAAAGAAATTGCTCTTGCATCCTAACGTTCTCCAGTTTTCTCCTTCCCATTCTAGCTCCTTTTGCTCCTTCCAAAAATCCTCAAATCTTCTTTTCATCTCTACTTTTTCTCCAAATGCCCTAGAAGCTCAAAACTGTACAGGCAACAAGAGCAGGAGCAGGTAGAATGGGATTACCCTAAAACATACAGCCACTGGATTTACCTATGTTTTTAAAGGGTTTGACCCATTCTTTTTGACATCAAGGTTGCCAGCACACAAGAATAATTTTTCTGGCCTCACAGAACTCATAAACCTGGAAGCATTTGCATCAAACCTTTAAAGTTCCTTACTTTTCTACTATGACTCCTGTTAAAATGAGATATTTTTTGGTCCCTAGAAATACTGGGAGCTTTGATGTCCATGATAATCGTTTGGATAGTGACTGGTGTCTTGACATACTTGTCCAGTGTGAGGCTGCTACACCCGGACTATGACATTGATGCTACAGCAATGCTCATTACCTCTGCCTGTGCCGTGCTGGCCAACATCCTGTAAGTGGCTTTGTTTGTATGCAAAAGACAGAAACAGCCAGGAATTCTCTGTTAAGACAGTCAACATTTTTACCTAATGTGCCCTATTTTAATATTCTGCATTCAGAAGTGAGTAAGATGATGATGTGTGTTACACCACTGCTTTTGTTAATCCAACAACCTACCTGACATTTGTATTGCATCTTTTGCAGTCTAAGCCTGATTCTGCACCAGACTGGACATGGCCACTGTCATGGGGCCCCAGTCTACAATCATGCGGCAGCTCCTCCAGAAAAGCCAGTTATGCATAACACCAGTGTGAGGGCAGCCTTTGTGCATGCTGTTGGAGACCTATTCCAGAGTATTAGTGTGCTAATTAGTGCACTTATCATCTTCTTTAAGGTTAGTTTTATTAGTTCACTTGCCTTCCTTGCAATTAAGGATAACAGTTATTTTCATAGCATTACGAAACAAGATACTATGTAAATATTTTCTCTGTCTTAATGATATGCATTGTAATTTAGTCAAAGACAATTATGCTCATTTCAGGGAATTTAAATGACTATCGAGGTTTTAATACTTGCTTCTTAGTGTTTAAATTACAAGTAGGGTACTTCTGGTTCTCCCTCCTTCTTCATCCAAAGTGCCTTCATTCTTTATGCTAAGTTTCCCCAATGGGCAGAGAAGATCATAGTTGATTCTTTACTAGATTCATTAAATATATTTTTCTTTGAGATAAACTAATTACAAATCGCACTAATCAACACTAATGAAATTAACTAAGTTATGTGTTCATATTTTTTAGCCAGAGTACAAAATAGCTGATCCAATCTGCACATTTGTGTTTTCCATCTTTGTTTTGGCAACCACCATCACCATTTTAAGAGATATTCTGATTGTGTTAATGGAAGGTAGGATCCAATTCCAGAATCAGTGGAATTATATTTTGTTCTTGCTCCTTCTCTCTCTCTGTCTTGCTGTTCCCCATAACACTTGCATTCATCGACAAAAGCATAATAGCATACTGCTTTATCGGTTTCTCATATTCTCATAATTCTGTTCATACAAAACATTTTCTATCATTTTGCTGGAAGCCTTGTACCCATATTCCAATTTTCATAAAATCTGTGTGTTGATGTGTTACTATAAATCCCCAATGTATGCCTAAAACTAAGTTGCTTTTGTTTGTCATATGCATTACTGTGTTTCTTATCACCCCTTTGGCACAGGAGGTGTCTACTTGCTTTGCTCATTGTGCAATTCCATTATCCATGTGAAATAGAAGTCTTGGCAAAAAAGACCAAAGGAAAAAAAAAAAAAGATTATGATTGGAGCTGTATCTGTGAAATAGGCTGAGTGCAAGAGGCAGGCATTTAAAAGACTTTTAGTTATACTAGTCCAGAAAAGCAAGCAGTCACATTCAGGTGGAAGGTATTAGGCAATTCTATGCACATTAGCATTAAGGCAGCAAGAATGACTGGTTTTAGTCATATTAATATTGTCAGCTATGGGCTTGAACATCTGATTTGCAAGGATGAATGATCTGAGCAGTTATAGGTGCATATTTTTGTCTTCCTAAGGCTGAATAGAACAACACAACTTTTGTTTCAGCTGTGAAGACACAGGCCTTAAGGAGAAAAGTATCTGTAATGATGTGGGGTTTGAGTCAATATGAGTTATCCAGTATGAATGTCTGCATGCAACTTCTCTCTTTCACTTTGCACATATTTGTCTTCCAGGGGAGAAAATTTCCAATATTGTTTTACAGTAAAGCTTTATTCTAGGACTGTTTTGCTTTCACTTATTGTGAGATAGAAATGAAGTTGTGTAAAAACACACCTAGAGATGTAGCTAGTGTGTATCAGCTGCCTATATCTTTACCTCTGAAAAGTCAGAGGGTCTCTTGGTTATTTGAAAGACCAAACTACCAGGAAATCCCAGCCATGTCTGAGACAAAGGGATTTTTCCTGGAGCAACGATTCCCTGTTTCTCTAACTAGTGCTCACAAGCAAAAATTGGCAAAGCTGTTCCCCTCTGCCACAAGTCCCTTTATGCTCTCTTTCTGCGGAGGTGTCTGAAACTCCTAGCTCCTACAACACATATTTCTGCCTCTAATTTCTAAAGAGAAATTGGTTATTGTAGCAGTGCAAGAGTCTGTGTCTGTGACTGACTGTGTCATACTGGCACCAGTTGTCCAGGGATTTCTCTAAAGATCGTGCGCATATCATTCTTTCAATAAATTGATAGGGCAGAGCATACAATACTAAGGTCATTAACGTAAATAGTTCAAATAAATAGCTGTCATATGAAAGGGCCAATTAACCAATATTGAGTTCATTGAGTTTGGTAACTGGTGACATTGAAATATTTTCTGGTTAACTGAGACAAGTGAAGCAGGATGTGCACAGTTGTTCAAGTGGATGTGGAGGTCCAGTTCTGAACTCCCAGCTTCTCAGTCTAGGGAAGATCCTTAGTTAAATTCCCTGGTGAAATTTGGATCTAGGTTCGACTCTCAATTTTATGTTGCAACTAGCCCGATCACAAACATCCTCACTCAGAAAGGAGGTCATCACCGCCATCATCATCTTCTATAAAAAGGCTCACCTAGGAAAACAATCACTGACTTGATAATTAAATAAACCTGGGAACTGATCTCAACTCATCTAAGATTTCTGGGTCCAATCATTTTAATCTTCTAATTTTTGCCTTTCCCTCTCTTTTAACAAGATGCTTCTCTGTTATGTGCAGTGAGGGTAGAAACCCCCAGAGGTGCTCAGATGATGTCATAGCATCTGCACTCATAAAAGATGCTGATGCAAACCCATGAAATGATATGGCTAAATAATTTACTTCCTTATGTAAACTAGACCTTCGGAATATGTAAGAAATATTTGAATTTCATTCTTCCATGGAGCACCGTAAAACCAGGGATGGAATTAAATTTCACAATGAATTCTAAAGTGGAACTATTGTCCATAGTGTAGAATATTTTAATAAGAAATGAGTATATCCAACTGAATAAAGGTTAATGATGCTTTTCTTCCAATGATCATAATTCTTATTTCCTCAAAATGTGTTTTTTTTTCCCCCCAAACTCTCCTTTTTAGGAATAACAAAAGGACTTACTTACGATTCAGTTAAAGCAAGAATTTTAGCAGTGGAGAAAGTGGAGTCTATGCACAACCTTCATCTTTGGTCTCTGACAATGAATCAAACTATTCTATCTGCTCATGTTGTTGCAGGTCAGTAAATTTCCATAAGAAAGGAGTAAGTATTCAGCTGCTGCCTGGTAAAGGTCAGTCTCTCTGACTGAGATACAACTGACTGCATATCTGTTGCTTGTTAAAGCAGATGCCATTATTCGTTTGAAAAGTAATAAAAAAAGACTTTTAGATCTATTAGATCATCCTCCCAGGAATCTTGCCAGGACAATAGGGACCTGTTACATAACTTGGAAGCTGCAGAGGCTGTGAACAGGGAGATAAACTGCAGATTTTTTTAAATAGAATAATTACACCCAGATTGTATTTTTCTCACACACACAAAAAAAATCAAATCGATTTTGGAGTGGATTATCAATTGTGAAAATTGTTGATCACTGTAATAATAATTGACATGGCACGAATATGTTCCTGATGCCTCGCTAGCCATAAAACAATCTTTATAATGTAGCTTGAAACACAGAAATAATGTCAGGGGAACGATGCATCTTAAAAATATATATTTTTTAATTTCATCCTTGTCCCTGTTAACAAATGATCCATACCTAAAGCAATTTTCTTGTTTATCTATTTACTTTTTGAAACTCATACGTGTTTTTGTTTATGTGAGAAAAAAAAATGCTATCTGTTTTTGGCCAAGAAGGGGTTCACGGTCAAAGACCTCCATGCAATTCCAGCTTCCCAAGCAGAGATGGACTACTGGTCACTCAAATTTCTTGACTCTGTTGTTGCTCTCTAACTGTATGAACTGATCTCTGGTAGTATTTCTTCTTCTCTCCAGAAAACACTTTTTGCCAGACTGAATTTCTTTGTTGATTAGATTTAGGTCAACTCTTGCCAAAATTGAATACTCTCACCACATTTGAATGAATAAACTTTTGCTGGCACACAAGTTCCTGAAAGGAGTATAGAAGGGACCTGAACACTTCTCCAAACAAATTCTGTTTAGAATTTGCCAGGCTGTTTGCAAATAATTTCTCTCAATAATAAGTTATTCTTCTTTGAAGTCTTATGTATTACACAACTTGATTATTTTCTGCTTGTTATCTATAGTGGACGCAGCAGACAGAGAGAAGATTTTGAAAGATATCACCCAGGCCCTGCTTGAGCACTACAGCTTCCACTCCATCACCATTCAGATTGAATCAGGAGAGGATCAGAAACCAGACTGTGTCTTCTGTCAAGAGACCAGGGATTAAAGGAAGCAGTATGCTATGTAAAATATTGTTCATCTCTCTTTCAGGTCAATGGAGTCTGTATGTGCTAGTTATATGTAACTGATTAGCAAAAACAGTAATTAACTGAACTAAAAAGCTCTATCACTGCCAGCTGTCTGTGCACCTTTGTTTGTTGGCACCATTTACTATAGGAAAACAAGTAAGTCCATTCACCAGCTACATTACCTCTTTATCAATAATTGCCTTCAGTTGCTAGAGAAGACATCTAAATTATTCTTAACTAGCTATGGCAGACTGGCAAGAAAGCAACAGTAAAGAGTACCTCTCTGCAATTGCAAGGAACAAAAAATAATCAACCTTCAAATTACCAGCAGTCTAGTTACTATAAAATGAGTGGAGGAAATATAAGTTTGGTATTTATTGGCAAAGCTCAACTCTATTACTCAGGATAAAGGAGAAAAAATAAGCTAACAGGAGAAGTGAAGGCAATAAGAAGAGGCCTGGGAAAGAAAGAAATGTTGACGTGCCCTTTCCTTGCCTTCTCTTGTATATTAAGGGAAATTTCAGATAGGTACCGTACTCAGTAAAACAAGAATCACAAGAGGATTCATTCTATTCCACATTCGGCAAATATATGTTTTATTTCTCAGATAGTCCTCTTTATTTTTCAGCTAGCCCTCAGCCAAACTACAAGGAGTGGGAGTATTCTCCACCACTGAGAAAACCCATAACTCGTTTTGCACTGCTTTAAGACAAGTTGTGATGGGACATTTGTAAAGGACTTTTGGAACTCTGTCACCAGGTACCACTGGGTCATGACAAAGAAAAAGACTGGGTTGTCCTAAAAAAAGGAATGACTAGGTCAGGGAATGAGTAGCGGCCATCAAGAACATCTAGTCTAATGTCCTTCATTATATGGCCTGTGGAGTGTTACCCAGTAACGCTGCACCCCTGATGTTATATCAGATAAATAAAAAGCCTTTTAGCATATCACCCAGCCATTAGCAGAGAAGGGATGGGGCATGACTCTACTTGGGACAGCAATTTCTCAGATATTCTGACAACAGGATTTTTAAATCTTCCTCCTCTGCATATCAGGGCATTAAACCAGAGAAAGAGAGAGTCAGGACGTTCTGCAGCACCTCTGTTTTTCTGACCTACTGAATTAAAGTCTCACCCTTTAGCAAAAATATGAGATCTATTTGAAAGTGCATACTCCAAAAAAAAACTCCAGTTCTGCCCTTGGCCATAATTGGGCAGCTTCACCTTCCATGCAGAACTAGACTTAATGTTTCCCCACTCCACAGCTCTCACTCCCTCAGCTGCAGGGCTCATTTTATTAACAGCTTTGTTAGAAGAGAATAAACTATGTGATACGAGTGGTATTGAGTTTCTGACAGCTTGAAAGAGCATTGTGTTATTAAGGTATAATGAGGCCTTGCTTTTTAGGGAATTCTGGTTTTATTTGGAAAAGGTTCACATTAATTTTCTACTTGATGATCCTAAGGAGATTAGAATTTATTATTAGGACTTTCAGCTGTGGGTAATACATAAGCATATGATGATAGATTGATGTGTTAAGCTGCCATTTGTTACCTGGTAGGGGGAACAAGAAATTATTCAGCTTTGTGGAGGCATCCCAGAAGATCTTATTCAGATAAATCTCCACAGAAATCAGATAAGATTTTCAAACACCACACCAGCTAAGAATTTCATGAGTATCTCATTATTTGCTGGCTTGTAAAGGCTGAGTACATAACAGTGGTTTTCAATACAATGATAAAAACAGTTCTTGCCCTTAACAGCTGAAACTCCAGATGATAAGAAGCAGATAAATCAAAGCACAGTAAGAAACCCTAATTGAAGAAATTAACTTGTATTTTGGCCAGTTTCTTTACTGGTGTAATTTAGCATAGTTGTCTCCTACCAAAGGCAACACAGCTGTGCTCATAAAGCAAGCTGAATATTCTTTTCATTATTAGAGAAAGCAATTTAATTGTGTGGCTTTTATGGAGAAAAACGTCTTTGAATGATAAGAGGACACAGACATACGTATAATGGGGTATTAGGGGAACAGTCTTGTCCTGTAGTCAAGGACAACATAAAAGGTAATCAGTGGAAGAAAGAAGTATCCATATAGGATAGAGGTAAATTTGGTTTTGAGACTTAGGCTAAGGGGGACATGAAGAATAGTTTACAACGAGGATTCATCTTGGGGAAAAAAAGTGACATGACCCATCAGGAAGACTTTGTTGGGTAGCAGTACTGTGGAAAAGCTGGATGGAAACAATGTGGAGGGCCTGGAAAAAACAACGTTGAGTAGGTGGGAGAAGGTCTGGGGAGGCTACTATCCAAACAAACTGAAAGTATGGGGAAGACTTTTGTTGTGTTTTAGGAAAAGCAACAGTGAAATATAGAGACATGAGGAAAGAAGAGGTTAAACCAACATGCTGATCCTTAATAAAAGCAAGTATGGAAAAGTTGTAGAAAAGAAGGTTTAAGAAGAAAATGAAATATATGCTGTCAACCATAATAATCCTGATGATGCAGCTGAGACTGAGTGGTAGTCTGGGTATGTAAGTGGTATGAGTCAGTATAGGTAAAGTGAGGAACAGAAGTTTTGATTCATTAGCAGCAACAGACATTGTATTTCAGATAGAAGAATTTAAGGACACATCTTCAGCAAAATTAGAGACTGTCTACTTACTGTTGTTGAATTTACTCCAGCGTGCTTTTGTAGTTCTATGAAACCTTAAGGAAATTTTTACCTTCATATGGAAAACTGAGATTTGATTTACAGTAAGTATTTACCCATAGTTAGGTGTATTGCTATGAGGAGCTGACACTTTGGTGCTCCTCATTATATTTATGAACTAGAAAATAGAGATCTATTCCTCATCCTGTTCCAGCTTGAACCTCTCAAGCCAGGCACAAGGTTGTTTTCAGAATATCTTCTGGGTGGCCTGTGAGGGTTTCTGTAGAAATACTGCTGAAATATAGAGAGGCAAGGCTGGGAAACCCACTCCAATTCCTAGCCTTCTCTGCTTTTATTATCTTTGCAGTCCTTTGATCCTCTGCAGAATGACTATAAGAAAATTGCTAAAGTAATTGCTATCTCTAACTCCATTCCTGAAACTCCTGTGAAACACAAAAGTATTTATTATAAAAGTACTCTATTTTCCACATCTAGCTAAACATTTTTTTTCCTGGAGTTCAGCTCATATCAAGAAGCACATGGTTTTACTGGCTAGCACTGAAATTCTATGTATACATTCGACTCCCACTAAATTTTAATGAAGTTGTTTTACAGCTTGTAAGTTATATAGTTCTCCATTCCTCAAACAACACTCTCTGTCCTTCACTTACTACAGAAAAAAATCTGACTCTTTGAGCAGAGCCAGAGGATAAGAAACACAGGACTTTTTGGGGTAGAAACCATGAAACTGAAAAATGTGTAGGTAGAATTCCCTCATTCACCAGTGCCACTGTTGTGCCAAGGTGACCTTCCAGCAGCAACAAAAATATTTACAGCCATTTCAGTTGGAAAGATATAAGGCGCAAATCTGTCACTAGCATCAGTGGAATAGTGCCCCACTGTGAATATTCCTAGTCACAGTCTTGTGTCCTCCTGTCTGAAATATCTAGTGCATATCGGAATAGGATATGAAATCCTGGATTGTATTGCCCACATAGTGTGAGACATCACTACAATAATTCCTCATCTCCAGAGGAAGGCCAAACAAGATGCCTTCTGCTCCAATGGCAGCAAATGGTAGTCTATTCAACAAGCTTTGTGTAGGTATGAGATATCATTCTTACTGATGGCAAGCGGTTATATCAGGCAATTTGGTTCTGAGAATTTCCTCCTCACACTCTCCTCAGCGCTTCCACCTCAGCATTACCACATTCCCTTTCAATCCCCTTGGGCTATTGCCCTTTTGTAGTCCCTCTCTTTTTTTTTTTTCCATTTATCTTTTTCCAGCAATGCCTCACTTGTCTGCTTATTCAAATTGCAACATTATCATGATATTTATCACATATCTGTTTATGGTCCTCCCGTCCTTCACTGCATTGTGCCATTAGATTAAAATTCCTTCAGAAAGAAACTGCATTTTGCTCCATGTTCACTGCAGAGATGTCATAGTGAACAACCTTTTTTAATTTTTTTTTGATTCTCTATTTAACTCCATAATAACATGGGTTTAGCAAAACCAAAAAAACATCAGCTATTCTAGATGTAATTTGTTCTTGCTCATGCCAGGCACAGCTTTATATTTAGTTTGTATTTTTTTTTTTAACTTTTTAAAGTCAAGAAATTTTCTGAGCTGGCTCCAACTACTCTTTAATGTTCTCAAGCCTGATGATAATCTCTTTTTGCTAAGAAAAATAAAATTCTTCCCCACCTGAATAAACAGTTCAAGCAAAAAAGAAATTAGAGACATTCAATTGCCTTACTGTTTCCTGAATCGACACCTTTTTTTGAGGAGCAGAAAGTTGTGCAGTACTACTTCACACTACTTGGACTCTGTGTCAGACATGAAGTGTCTAGCAAGGACATGCTGCAGCAGTTTTGGAGGCCAGCCCAGCAAGAATGTGGCTGGAGAGTACAGAAAAAACAGATTTTTTTTTTTTTTCACATGGTTACTGATGAATATTCAGAATTTTCCATCCTAGGTGTTATGCTGACTGGAAAAAAAGGATGTTTCCATTTTTCACTATACTGCCGACTTTTTGCTTTTGATTAAAAAAAAAAAAAAGATGAAGGGAAATAAATGAAAAGAAACTAAAAGATTTTGATTCTGAAACATCCGTGGTGACATCAGAGACATTTTATCCTATGGTTTTCCTGCTTCTCTAACTGCACCTCCCAAACTGCATCGCTGCTCTTTCTGTCGTGGTGGCCTGTCTCTTCTTATCAAGCAGCACAGATAATGGGAACCAGGCTGTACTAGAGATTCTGGGACAGAACACCTGAGCTATGGCTGCCACCACATGCAAGTGAAAGGCTTCCAACTGTGAGGGACGCTGTGTTATTTCTTGTATGCTACAGCCACAAGCTTCTCGGTTATAAAGACTCCTCTTAAACTGCATGAGCTGAACAGTCATTCTGGCTTTGGTGGAGCACTGACTTTTTATGCGGTTGCGTGTCTGTACTCTTATATTGATTTTCTTCCTGGAGACTGAAGCTGACTGGAATG